>JAJJWW010005042.1:0-173496 GCA_023531295.1 Papaver armeniacum
CACATGTTCCTAGGGTATCTCGGAAAGAAGGAGAGGGTTATTCACCTCGATCATCATGAAGAACAAGCAATTGTTCAGAAAAGAAAAAGGAGACAAACCTAGTATGATCTTCTTGACTCGGAGAACACGAGTGGGGGATTCATCATGAAGCTCGGACGCCGGGTCGTGCACGTTAAACGGAAGATCTGGATGGTATGAAGAAGACGATCCATTGTTGTTCGACATGATGAGGAAACAAAGTTTCTGCGAGAAATCCCTATTGTAAAATCGTAAAAGTGGTTCAAAAATCTCTACACATGCATATATGCTGAGGAAACCCTAAAGGAAGACTAAAACGATTACGGCGTGAGTCGCCCGATATATGGGGATTCAACACCAACCAAGCGCTTTCTTTGAACCCTAATCAAGAATCTAAGAGCATCTGGATACGGTAGCGATTCAACCAAAGAAAACAGTAAGCACCATGCTTAGAATCCTAACAGAAGAAGAATCTTATTCCTAACTCAAACACTTAAGGGAGGAAACCGGTCCATCAAGGCCTCGTGGTCACACACATATGGAGAATGGCCTACGATAGGTCGAATCCTCCAGACTTCCTTTATCTTGTCTTCTTATGTTTGTATATGTCACCATCTCATGCCTACCCAACAATAGCGTAACCATTATGTGCTAGGAAGGGGTGTTTATGGGTGAAAACTATTTCTGACAGTTTTGGTAATTTGGGATGTTTGGATGAGAAATGAGTCTAAACCTTAAACAAATGCACACGCGGGTGAGTGCTTGTAGATTCGAGAGATCAACCGTGCAAGTCCGGCCTAAACCAAGAAATGGCCAGTAGTTCCAGACTTGTTTTGGTCACAAAGTGAAGGAGATGGGGTTGATCTTAGGGAGGGAAGCGAAGAAGGTATTGAGAATGTGAAGGTGTGGCATATGAATGACTTGTAATGAAAAAGTCGAACCGGCTTGGGTGGTGGTGTTATCGGTTAGGTGTTTGGAATACGATTGTATCAACACTTGCCTCGTTGTCCTGGACTTGTCTTGTTGAAAAAATAGGATGAAGAACCTATTTATACAAGTCTTTAGCCTAACCTTCGTATCTTGTGGGAAGTGGAGAAAGTGGAGTGATGGAGAGCCGGAGTAATGTGTTAGTGTCACACGACCGTGCTTGCCCCACTTCTCCCATAATCACTTATCCGTCCATGACTTCCCGACACGCTCTTGTGATGGCGCGTTGCCACAGCGCCGTACGCCGTAAACCACCGCACCAATACCCCGTATGTATCCCCAGGTTTGTGACATGATTGATGTTCGGAATGTGGGTCCGGGACCCACAAAAGGTAGCATCTTTAAATTGAATAACCTGCGTTATTCAGAGGTCGATACTTGTGAAGTATCGTGTGTATTCTATCAGTTGCATCATGGTGTGGTAAAGTGACGGGTGGTGATCACCGAAGCCCGACCAATTAACTCCCCGAGGTTGTGTAACAAGCTTCTGCCAAGTTGGGACGGATTTAGATGATCTTTGAGACACTCATCTCGCGACCGCCGATGGAATTAGGGTTTTGAAGAGGTGCGCATGCATCACTCTTCAGCCTTGCTCTAAAACCAAGCATGGGAAGTGTTTTTGAAAGGACCCACGGGGCATGCGTGTAGATGACAAGATGCCGTGTACACGTCCGTACCTCACCGTCCCATGAAGGTGTGATCTAGGCTACTCAACTTGACCTATAAAGAGAGTGGTTGATATCGATTTTTGCAACATAAATGCGGTGCCGCAAAAGCCGCGCATCATGCCCACTTCGGGCGCGCGTTCCAAGATGACCAATCTTGGCCTGGCCAGGCGTGTAGGTGATGGGGCGGGTGTTCACGCCTATACACCGACCGTCCCATGAAAACGTGATCGAGCCACTCAAATCGTCCGACGAAGTTGAGCGGTCTGAGATTAGTTTGCGATTGGGAAGTGTAACCACGCTAGTTTGGGCGGACGATTTGGGATAACCGGGCATGGTATGCCTTGGCCGACCAGTGTGAGGAGATAGATGGGTCCACCGGTGGTCATGTTGGTATGACCGACCGCTAATCTAATCTTGACCCTCCATTCGTGCCGAGAAGATGGACGCTCGTGATGCTCTAAAAACCCTAATTTTGGCTTTCGCGGACGTGTAACCATGCTTTATTCGGGATGGGTGGGATGACCAACCATGGTTGGTCCTCGAACGCATTGGTCGTATGTCAGAGGGATGCCCGGTGATTGTGTTGACATGCTCGGGCCTTTGAATCTACATCTACACCCTCCATATATACCTCGCGAATATGGATGGTTGAGACCGTTTTGTGACACATGTAATGTGCCGCAAACCCTAATTTAGGTTTTCCGCCCATACCGCCCGGTTTGAACGTTTTGCGGCTATGCCAATGAGACCGACCATGCGGGGTCCGTTGGTTTCAGTGAATATTCCATACCCGCTTGGGGGTTATGGAATTGATCCGCCATCCAATCATGTTGGTGAAGTTGGATGATTGAGATCATATCCAATGATACGGACAGGATGCTCAATCGGGCTAGTAAAACACACCGAGAGCCGCTTCAATCTAAGCTAGATAACACACCGAGAGTTGCAGCCCTGACGGTATTTCTGGGACATGCTTTCATTATAATGCTTGGAGGTTCTTGTTGCTTTCGCCGAGAGCAACACTCGCCGTCATGCCGTAATCGATAATGAGTAAGGAAATACAAGGATGCTTACGCATTAATTAATAATGCTATAACTTCACAGGGTATATGGGATTGTTGTTGCTACATTCTCCAACCTGGATGAATTTCGTGTATTTAATTCAAAGAATGGGATTGTTGTCACATGATCCATTCTAGGTGAATTAGTAAAGTGAAAAAGTATCCAACACTTATTAATGGGTTTATCTTTTACAAGATGTTAGCGCATAAGTTTCAGGCTTTTACAATTTTAACCTTAAATGAAAATCCACCATCAACATTAAGTCCCTTGCCTAGCACGTAATGGTTACACCATTGTGGGGTAGGCATGAGATGGTGACAACTAAAGACAAAGCTTATGAGACAAAGTTAGATGTTACCAGGAGAGACATGTCATCCTTTCATTGGAGCATGTCACGTTCAAGAAGGCCCAAGCGAGTGTTCCCCTAGCATGATGTGGGCCTTGCCTCGCTTTGACGGATCGTTACGCCTGTTTCTGCCAGGCTACCGTGCACTCCGCTTGATCGAACGTGGGCTTGATGTGCTCGTATTGTTAATCGTGGGTCCGCTTGCGTCTCGCTTGATCGAACGTGGGACCCGATGGGGCATGCTTGATTCGAACATGGGAATGTGCATGCTTCGATCAAACGCGGACCACCGTGTACATGTTTTAAATGTGGCCATGTCCTGCGCCTACTTTGACCATACGGTTGATGTAATTGCTCGAGTTTCATCTTGCTACTTCGAACAAACACCGACCCAATTTAGCTTGACTAAACACCGCATTTGATGTTTTGACCAAACACCGCCTTTGCCGTTGCTTTGCTCGGAACGTGGGACCCGTGTGAGCAAGCTTGCTTTTTAAAAAATGAACCTTGTGTGCTCAAATGTAAATGTGGGCCCTGTAGAAAGCGTGAAGCAAGCCTTCTCCGGAGCAGCCCGGAGAGCCGTGAGGCGGCTCTTGAATAAACCATTGAAGCAACCGCTAGAGGGAGCGTTGAAATGTTTCCCTCTTCAAGTTCGATTTACCCTTGCGAATTCCATGCTTCTTGACCATCTCTCTCATGTTGAAGAATTCCTTGACTGATTTGGTGAGGAACTTCATGCCGAGCCTCATCCCCCAAGCGTGGTTTACATGGTTTGTCTGTAGGTGGTTGTTGTCGAGCCGATATGGAATATCTTGGACTTTGTTTCATCGTGTGGAGCTGTGCATGTGTACTTTGAGTTGGAGCGACGGATGCGCAGATGTTGTATCTCGGTGGTTTTCCTCTTCTTCGTTTCATGGAACCGCTACGTAAGGCCGAAGGTTGTATGTCCTTTGTTGGTGAGATATATGCCCTTACAAACATTATGAGGCTCTTTCATTACCGTCGGACCGGGTTCTTCTATCGGGCATATTTTGTTATTTGTAGATAGAGCGTTAAACATCTCTTGCAGGATGACCAAAAAGCGTGGATTCTCTAATATAACATGATCGATATGTACCACTGTCCGATAAAGTGACTCTCCTGGATCTTGTTCGACCAGCGTCCGATAGAGTGACTTCGCTTAGGATCTTGCCTCGATATGACGCGGTGGACATCGTTATCTTCTTGAGGTCGCTCCCTTGAGGTATCGGCCACAGTGGAAGATTACGATCATAGAGCGTTGATACGTTGCACCGCATTCTTTAAACCAAATGGCCGGTATGGTATAGTAAAAATTTATGAAAAGGAGTTCGAAAAGCTATCTTACTTGCATCATGCTCGTACATCCTTATTTGGTTGTAGCCGCTTACATCCATCCATGGAGGAGAACATGTCGTGTCCATTGGTTGCATCTACTAACATGTCGATGTTAGGTAGAAGAGGATCGTTTTTGAGAAGCACTGCTCAAGTCTCCAAAGTCTATGCAAAAGACCCGATCTATCCATTTTCCTCGTGTCCGAACTACAACCGTTTAACCGACTTGGATCCGGTGTATGACATGTAGATGATGGGTGACCAATTTTCATCTAAATCCCAGATTTTCTTCATATCTCCGAGCGAATATGTCCTGGTACTCTTTTGAGAAGTTCCACGAGCTTCATGCGTTTATCCGTACACAAGGTTGATCTTATGGAGATAGGCCTAGGAGATTCCTCAATTATTTCAATCTCATCGGCTGTGGAGTGGTGCCATCTTGCATCTTGTGGAGCATCTAGCACTTGTTTATGTGGTTCTTTCTTTGTTGTAGCATTCCATTGGGTGGAGAGACTGCAGCTTGATCTCCCCGCTAATTGATAATGGCATGTCACGATACCGTTTTCCTTTCTCGTCACGCTCGCCACAAAAGTTCGTTCCCTCTGGCTGTGAACGTGGGTCGTGGGCTTCACGGGATGGAGAATAATGCTTCGTCGCAAAGATGCATCGTGGGTTTTAGCCCTCAATGATGCAAGATGGTCTTCTTCTTGAATTAACGCCCACGTGTGGAGTGGGACGAAACGAACTTGTCGATTCTTTTCATGAGCTTCTCCCGTATGTCTTTGGTTTGGTTTTCCTTGAAGTCCGTCATTGTGGTAGGCTTCACGACCTTGCCTCGGGAGAACCTTGACGCCCCGAGAGTCTTGAGAGAGTAATCACATTCGAAGACGCCCGTGTATATAAGGGCCATCTTGAACTCAATCCTTGATGCATGCGGTGACATGTGGCACTGGCCGTGACCTTCCTCCGTTGATTGCAAAGAAAACGTCTCGCGCGCCGATTCTCTCGAGAGGTGTGAAAGTTCGCATAAACTTTCCACTAGAGAAATCGACTTCCCGATCCACCGACCTCGGTTCATAGTGAAACTATTGACTTGAGGGGAGGATCGTTGTGAGGATCGGTCCCAGTGTAGGAGTATCCATGACAGGACCGCTCATATCCGATGTCGCTTCTTTGATCAAAGTCCATGGAGGTTCGCGCCGCTGAAGTACCTTCTCCGGTGCGTTGAATGCGTCCCTTTTTTGCTCAAGGGGCCGTCGCGGCTCTTGTGTCGCCGATCGGTTAAGGTCTTAAGAAAAGTGAGTACCTCTTTCCGAGTTGCGGCCATATCCGTTTGAGTCTTAGCAAAAACTTCTGTTTCTCCACCAAGTCTGTAATGGTAATGGGGGTGGTCCTCCTCTCGTTCCTCCCGGCTCCTCGTCGATGAGGGAGTGAAAGTTGTTGCCTCGGTGACTCCGGAGGTGTTACACTTGATGAGATGTTGGGACGGGGCTGATCCGGCTCGTGATGGGAGGTGTTACACTTACTAGAACATCTCCTGCGCTACGCCGGTGCTGAGTGGTAGAAGTGATGGCTCCATAAGATGTATTGACCACGGTAGCTCCACCGGGTACATCGACACCGTGAGTTATTATCCACACTAGCTCCATCTTAATTGATTCTTGATCCAGACCTTAATTCCACCATCTTGAAATGAATTGTTGATTGAATTGATTCTAAGATCTACCCTTTTGAAATTGATGAAATTGAATCGGATTTTGAAGAAATTGACTTTACAACCGAGAGATTAATGTCCCACCGTGGTCGCCAATTTTTATGGGTGAAAACTATTTTCGCCGGTTTTGGTAATTTGGGGTGTGTGGATGAGAAATGAGTCTAAAGCTTAAACAAATGCCTTTGCAAAGGTGAGTGCTTGTAGATTTGAGAGATCAATTCAGGCAAGTTCGGCCTAAACCAAGAAATGGCCGTTCCGGACTTGTTTTGGTCACAAAGTGAAGGATATGGGGTTGATCTTAGGGAGGGAAGCGAAGAAGGTGTTGAGAATGTGAAGATGTTGGCTATTAATGACTTGTATCGGAAAGCCGAACGCTTGCAAGGTGTAAGCTATCGATTCCGGTGTTTGAATACGATTGTATCAACACTTGCCTCCGTTGTCGGACTTGTCTTGTTTCTCCCTGTTTGGAAAAATAGGATGGAGAACCTATTTATACAAGTCTTTTAGCCTAACCTTCGTATCTTGTGGGAAGTGGAGAAAGTGGAGTGATGGAGTAGTGGAGTAATGTGTTAGTGTCACACGACCAGCTTGCCCACTTCTCCCATCATCTCTATCCGTCCATGACTTCTCGACACGTTCTTGTGATGGCGCGTTGCACGTTGCACGTTGTAAACCGCCAGACCAATACCCTAGTATGTATCCCCCAGTTTGTGACATGATTGATGTCTCGAGTGTGTGGATCGTGGGACCCATAGAAAGTTGCATGTAATGCTAGATTAAATAACTACGTTATTCAGGAGGTCGATACTTGTAAAGTATCGTGTGTATTCTATGCAGGTACTTCATCATGGTGTGGTAAAGTGACGGGTGGTGATCACCAAGACGCCTCACGACCAATTAACTCCGACTGTGGTTGTATAACCAAGCGGTGAAGTTGACGGACGAGATGATCTTTGAGACACTCATCTACGGCCGATTGATGGAATTAGGGTTTTAGAAGAGGTGCGCAAGCATCCCTCTTCACCTGGTCGAAACCAAGCATGGGATATGATTTTGGCCGTGCCGATCGCAGGGCATGCGTGTAGACGACATGACGGTGTAGGCGCCCATACCCCATTATCTCACGAAAGTGTGATCTGGACCACTCAATTCAACCGACCAAAGTCGAGTGGTCGAGATCGATTTTGCAACTTAAAACGAGTCGCAAACAAAGCGCATCATGCCCACTTCGGGCGCGCGTTCCAAGATGACCAATCTTGGCCGGTCTTGCCGATCGGTCCGGCGTGTAGGTGATGGGCTGGTGTTCACGCCTATACCCGATCGTCCCATGAAAACGTGATCTAAGCCACTCAAATCGTCCGTGAAGTTGAGCGGTCGAGATTAGTTTGCAATTGGGAAGTGTATCCACGCTAGTTTGGGCGGACGATTTGGGATAACCGGGCATGGTATGCATTGGCCGACCGGGGAGGAGATTGATGGGTCCACGGTGGTCATGTTGGTATGGTAGGATCCGCTAATCTAATCTTGGGCCCTCCATTCGTGTCGGAGAAGATGGACGCTCTTGATGCTCAAAACCCTAATTTTGGCTTTCACGGCGTGTAACCATGCCTTATTCGGGCGCACGGGTGGGATGACCAACCATGGTTGGTCCTGACCGATTGGTCAGGTATGTAGGCGGGCCCATGGTGATTGTGTTGACATGCTCTGGGCCTTTTGAATCTACATCTACACCCTCCATCTATACATGCGAAGATGGATGGTTGAGACTGTTTTGTGACACATGTAATGTGCCGCAAACCCTAATTTAGGTTTTCCGCCCATACCGCTCCCGGTTTGGACGTTTTGGCAAGCTATGCCAATCGGGAGGCCGACCATGCGGGGTCCGCGTTGGTTCGGCAGCGAATATTCCATACCGCTTGGGGGTTATGGAATTGATATGGGACATCCAATCATGCTTGGTGAAGTTGGATGATCGAGATCATATCCGATCGATACGGACAGTCGGATGCTCAATCGGGCTAGTATAACACACCGAGAGTTGCTCAATCGGGCTAGTATAACACACCGAGAGTTGCGGCTGCATCGGGTATTTCGTACATGCTTTCATTATAATGCTTGGAGGTTCGTGTTGCTGCTAAGAGCAACACTCGGCCGTCATGCCGCTTGATAATGAGTACGGAAATACAAGGATGCTCACGCATTAATTAATAATGCTATAAATTCACGGGGTATATGGGATTGTTGCTACATGCTCCAACCTCGGATGAATTTGTGTATTTAATTCACTGAATGGGATTGTTTCCACATGCTCCATTCTAGGTGAATTAGTAAAGTGAAGAAGTATTCAACACTTATTAATGGCTTTTATCTTTTACAAGATATTAGCGCATAATTTTACGGTTTTTTACAATTTTAACCTTAAATGAAAATCCACCATCAACAATATCGATTTCAAATAACTTAATTATTTGACCTAAAAGCATTATGTGCTTTTTTTTTTTTGACAAGTTTCACATCTTGACTTATCACATATGACTGCCTGCCGCCTAGCTTGCGCGTGATTGGTCGAAATAATTAGGTCTTGCAAGCAAGACCCATCCAGCAACCTATTGCATATTTTTCTAAAAAAATACTCGTGACATCAAACATGTCACAAGGCGGGGATGTTCATCGGGGTATTGGTCCCGGCGGTTTCACAGCGTGCGCGTGCAACACGCCCATTATGAGAAAGTGTCAGGAAAGGAGGACAGTTAGTGGCAGTATAGAGGTAGTGGGTGTAAAACCAACCAGTCTTCCCTTCATAATAGGGACATGGCTTTCACCATTTTACACGATCCCAACTTCTCCATTACTCAACTACATCTATTTCCTATGAGACAAATGTGTGTTCGACTATGACTTGTATAAATAGATTTTCAATCTATTTCAAAAGGATGAGGTTTTGATTAACGCGAGTATCCAGAAAACACCAAGAAATTATATCTTATATTCCGCAAGCAAGTTATATATTCTGATACAAGTCATAAAACAACCACACCTCATAGAATTCATCATTCTGATCTCAACACCTTCTCTGCTTCCCTCCCTAAGATCAACCCTTCTCCTTCATTTTATGGCCAAGACAAAGTGGAACGGCCATTTCTTGGTTTAGGCCGAGGGAATTATACGGATTGATCTCTCGAATCTAAAGTACTCTGTGCGATTACATTTGTTTAGGGTTTAAATTCGTTTTCAGCAAGACACCCAATTTTCCATTTTCGCGAGAATCGGTTTTTACTCAAAACACAAGCGAAAGGAAATCTAATTAATCTTTTAAAGATTCCCCATGGTAATCTCAATTCATATGTGATTCATCAAGCTTCAAAAAAATGTGTTTCATTCAACAGGTAACACGTGTGCAGTCAACATCGGAATATATCCCAACATTTGATATAAGACCAGGGTCTTATGGAGATGCCCGATCTCTTCCAAAATGCCTTTACACCTCGGCCAGGAAGGGCCTAGCTCTTGCGGTTTTTCCCAGAGAAATCAGGGACGGCTAATGGTTAGCCGTTTTCATCATAAAACCGGATAACCATCAACCGTTTGGCGGTTAATCATTGTTTGTTTATTCATCTTGACCAGGTCAACAAGCAAGACCCAGATAGATTTTTTCGTAGATTGAACTTCGGCCATGGCAATCGCACAGTGAAATGTGGTTCTTCCTCTAGGTGTTATGATCCTTTCTTAGGCATCATCGCTAATATCATTCGAGGTCATATTCTCAATAGTTTCATTATTATTAACATTATTGCTACTTATGTTCGTTTTATTTCTAGGATTTAATAGATTAAAAGTTCACCTCCGATTCTTAATTTTCGTTAGAATTTTGGGTTTTACCATTATCCACAAAGCGATGAAACGGGGTCGGGTAATTTACCAAATGGATTAAGAATTGTGAGAAAACATTTAGGGGAAAAGCCGATCAACGAATATTTAATAACCGACATCATCGGTGAACCCACCCTGTAATCTAAATATTTAACAGAAGCATCAACGAATTCCTCATCTTCTTCAGGAGGAATTCAAGCAAAGAGAAGAGATGGTTCATTGTGAAATATTTAGATTAGAAGAAAATTTCAGCGATTTGGATTCTCTGTTGGTTATTGGGTTTGTGATTGGAAGAGATCTCTAGGTTGTGATCTATGATTTGGATGTTGTGAAACTATTATAAAAAGGACAAGGAACGGTTAATCATAATCCGTCTTTTTTTGCTTAAAACGGTATGTCATTACCCGTTTTTCACTTTTCCAGAATGGCTAATGGTTAGCCGTATCCGGAGTCTTTCAGCTGGGATTCCCGCACACTAGGAAAGCCTTGCGGGACAAGGCACTTTCAACCACGATTTTTGCTCTTGGGAAGAGCTTGGGCAGCTCCACAAGACCCAGTCTGACAAGTGAGGTGTATGCAACCATCCTCGCACCTCACTGGCCAAAGTCATGAAAAATTTTAGTATATTGGCAACCCCACAGAATACAGAAACCAGCCCGGCTGACGAAATTGCCCCCTTGAGGTTCACTGTGATGTTTCCAAGTTCCAACCAAATGAAAATCCCCCAAAGTACCATTTTTCTCCTGTCTTCTGTAATGGAGCTCAGCAGTTGATTATCTCTCTATACTCAGTACAACAAAACCAATATCAAAAGAGATCAAGAGAGGAGTCCATGGATACACTTAAAAGGTTTCTAGGGTTTCTGATTCAGTAGTTAATGAGCTAATTTTTACAGTTTACTGGTATGCATTCTTCTATTTATACTTACTGAATTCCTCCATGTTTGTGTGTTGTAATCAGTCTTTAATTTAGAAATTTTTAAATTGGATTTCCTTGTTACATCAAGTTTTCATTTTTATGAAATTTTCATTTATTTGTTTTTTTTTCCTCTTTTTTGGTGTGTTAGGGGAGTGATTATAAATGAGGCAAATTTATGTAATCCAAGTTATTAGACTGTTCTTGTTTGATATTTAGTACACGGGGTTTTGCTTATCTAGTGAAATGACTGTGTTCTGTTTATGTCACTGATTGATTGAAGTTATCAGACTGTTTCCGTTAGATATTAGTACATGCATTCTGTGTATCTTGTGGAAAGAATGATATTCCTTTTATCTTGCAATGCAGTTTGATATTACAATAATCAACAAAGGGTTACTATCGGGTCAATGGCACGCGTTGCCATATGGTATAATGGGAAGATTGTCGATGACAACCCGCACAATCCCAAGTATGTGGGTGGGAAATTTAAAATGTTTGATGTTGGTGAGAACATATCAGTGAGTGAGTTCTTTGAGATTGTCAGAGAAAAATGTGGTATCGGGAGTAGTATCCGCATTACAATAAATTATCGACTTTTCCTTAGCTCCACCTCTGCTGCGCTTGTTGACATTGCTGGATGTGACACACTTAGTGATTTCCTGTCGGGCTCTGAGATACATGCATTTTATGTTCAAAAAGAATGTGCACCAGCCGAAGAACCGAACCCGAGGGAAATAATTGAGAGGTAAGTGTGGTCATTCTGGAACTATATATATACTTAGTTGTGTGATTTAACTTCATCACATTGATGAAACAATATAGTTGTCGCATACGCACAGAACTTCTGCTGGTAGCAAGGAACCTTACCCTAGAGGGACAGTTGAGAGGTAACTGTGCTCATTGCTAAGCTATAAATTTTTATGTGTTGTTATACTTGCAATGCTAACACAGTATAGGTGCTGAATAGAACATCTACTGGTTCCCAAGATAGTCGTGTTCGGTTCAAGGCTCATGCTCTGCTCATGTCGTTCGAGACCAGCCAAATTTGTAAGTTCACTTTTGTTTAAGTGATCCAGTTCTGTATTGTAACTCACACATTAACATGCATATTCGGAAAAGCTTAATCTTCCTCCATTTTGCAGGAACCTTCTTAAGACGAGAAGCAGTACCACAGTACAGACACGTGCGATGAGGAGGTAGATTGCTGTTGTTCTAATGATAGCCTTGAAATCATGTTTGGCAGAACCTTAAACATAATAATGTTTTCATGCTTGAAAGCAGGCAAGAACAAGCTCCATCTGGCCTTGCTAGGAAACCGTGGTAGCAGATGTTGCCGATAGTTCGAGGTCATCACCCCACCATTCTTTCGACAATGTCATAGACGGTTCATCTGATAGGTGCTCTCGCAAGTTGAATTCTGT
Source organism: Papaver armeniacum (assembly GCA_023531295.1). Lineage (NCBI taxonomy): Eukaryota > Viridiplantae > Streptophyta > Magnoliopsida > Ranunculales > Papaveraceae > Papaver > Papaver armeniacum. The sequence continues at coordinate 12,358 of JAJJWW010005042.1, forward strand.
TTTAGTTTTCAATTTTCTTGAGGTTTCCTGTGCACGTTTGCCTAAATTTCTGCAAAAATATAACTGTACTGATAATTCTCTGCTGCAGTTCCTCCTTGGATGATGAACAACACAATGAACTATTGTTGACCTCTTCTTGGGATGGTGGGCAGCATGAAATGGAATCTCCAACTGATAATCCAACACGCCGGAACACTCAAGCATCTGGGAGGCATAGGTAACTCAAAACCTTATCCTGCTTAGACATAGATTATAAAGCTTACCTTACGCTGAATCAGATTAAATACCCGGGATTAACATGATATGAAAAACATCATAAATACACAATTAGTTCGCACTATAACTTGAAAGATTGTGTAAACAAGGACTTGAGATCCTACTTCTTTTTCGTGATGCTTAGTTGATGAAAGAAATTATACATATGTAACAAGCTAGAAGAGGATTCATATCATTTATGACATGTGTCCTCCAACCTTCCCTTCCCAATCACCTCATACTCGATATTCAGACATGCATGCTCCATCAATTGTATATTTAAGCTACTTTTACGCTACTAGCAATTAACTACCATGAAACATAAGTACATGATTAAGAACTTTTTTTACAGAAGAACTTTTACATAAGAAATTTTAGCAACATTACTTTTCCTGTTCCTATTTATTTACAAATGCGACTTGCATGATTTCTCACCATCCAGATCAGTTTCCAAAGCAGATGTAGGAGGAAGTAGGTTCACTAGTGCAGATCTTAATGCTCCTATTCTGACAAGTTCCGCTCTAGACAATGAGTTTTTGTGGGTCAAATCTTTGAGACGAAGCAGAAATTAAAGTTTGCTTTGCATGATATAGCAGTAAGGTCCAGGAGAGAATTGAGGGCCTTTAAAAGCGACCAGCAAAGAGTAGAGTGGAAATGTGGAGCAAAAGGCTGTGGATGGTGCATTCGGGAAATAAAATTGGTGATTTGCCATCATTTAGAATTACTCGGTATTTGAAACCTCATACATGTAAACCACTAGAAGGGCAGTTGGATCACAAGAAAGCATCAGTTGATTGGATTGCCGCTCAGGAAAAGAGATGCTGAAGATTCAGCCAGATTTAAGCACCAAAGAGATAGTTACAAACATCGAAAAACGGTTTGGTATCAAAATTTCAAGTACAAAGTCAAAAAGGGCTATGACATCAGCAAAGAATCTCTTCATGGAAATTACAAGGACTCCTTTGATAATCTTAGAGGTCTTGTGAGAGAATTTACCAGCAAAGGAGATGGGACAGTAACGAATCTGATTGTCAACAATGATGGAACATTCAGAAGTTTCTTTTGGGCGTTTGGACCATGTATAGAAGCTTTTAACATATGCTTGAGGCCAGTAATGATAATGGACAGTACAATCCTAACAGGACTTTACAGTGGAGCGCTATTGATGGCTTGTGGAGTTGACGGAGAGAACGAAATTGTGCCAATTGCATTTTCAGTGGTTGAGGAAGAGAATGACGACGGCTGGGGTTTCTTTGCACAATGCGTACAAAACCCTCGTCTTGGGTCCAAGTCGTAAAGAACTAACCATTATCACAAACATGAAAGACTCTATTGTCACGTCAATAAAGCAATTTCTACCATTAGCCCATCATTCATTCTGCCTTCAGCGCCTGACAGAGAATTTTGTCTCTAAGTGCCATGAAAAGATTCTTGAGGATTTAGTATGGCGATGTGGGACAGCATTCACTAGAAAAGAGTGTGACTACTTCCTGGAGCATTTAAGAAGAGGGAACACTCAAGCTTCATATTGGTTGAAGCAGTGGATAAGAGCTTATGGACAACAAGCTATTTTAGTGGGTGCAGGTACGACATTTACACAACAAAACTAACTGAAAGCTTCAAAGCCATTATTGGTGACGTCTTAGACCTTCCTATCACTGGACTGGTTCTCGGAACACGTACTAAGGTTGCGGATTATTTGTGTAAGCGTCAACAGGATGTGTCGGATATTGCCAATGGATTGACAAAGCACTATGCAAGACTATTGGAGATTTCTCAATTAGAATCAAACATCTATAATGTAACACACTTCAGTCTGCATGAGTCACGAGTGTATATCCAAGACGAAGAGTTTTCAGTGAACTTAGATGGACGCACATGTTCGTGTCGTCAGTATCAGTTAATGGGAATGCCATGTGTCCATGCAATTGCGGCAATACAAGCTCGGCACTACAAGATCTATGACTATTGTGCGTATTGGTACACAGTTGAAACATACCGTCAAACTTATTCAAAGACACTTTCTGCTATTCAAAGTTGTATTGATTGGCCTTGTGAGCCGACCGACTCTCCAATTTTGCCACCAACATGGCAGAAGAGAGTGGTTCGTCCAAAGCGTAAGAACATAGAATCCCAGTCACTAGTTCGTGGTGGTACAGTACGATGCGGAAAGTGCAAGGAACCTGGACACAACCGACGTAACTGTGGGGTCAAGTCAGCATAAAGGTAATCTCTTTGCTCTTCTGTTTGTATGGTGGTCTGTAGCCTACCTCAATAAACCATCCAAAATAACTGATTATATATGTGCAGTGAAGATCACAAAGAGAGGAGACTGAAGAGATCATGTACCCCAAAAATGGAGATATGGTATTTGTCATGTAAATCGATAAATGAGAGGTTGTTAGAGCACTGCTTTGTAACTTTCTCTAGTTTGTCGATTTTAGTATAAAGAATCATGTAAAAGCACAAGATTGAACTTCTATTTTGTTGCCTAATATGTCTCGAAAGTGTTTCTAGAGTCTCTTAAGGATTGAAAAACACAGAGACTTGAAGCTACAGCGGCAGTGAAGAAGATCTTGTCAACAATGGGCAAACTTCTTGAAGGTCAAAGTGACTAGAAGACTTTAATGGAGAATGCTTGATTTGTTTCCACATTACCATCTCACTAACATGAATAGGTAAAGGACTTTTATGTTAGAGAGTTGAGACCATCAAAGGGTCATAGTAGAATTAGGTTGATGTGATCAATCAATGAGAATTCAGAACATTCAGCTTTGTAGTTCAACTCTGTATATTTCAGGATCGAATAGATATGAAGTTAAGGCGCACAGACAGTGAGGATAAGTTCTTGAATCATGATGTAGCAACAAGACTAAGAAATCGTCTTGGTGGCACAAGAATGAGTTTTCCACTCTTACGTATCGATAAGCAGCTTAGCTCATATCGACGGGAAGGATTTCGATACATATTTTCAGAAGTTGTGTAGTGTCAAAGAATTAATACTTGTGGAACAAAGTTATTTCAGGAAAGTGATTTGAAAACAGGAGGAGGATGGATCCTTCACACTTTTATTATAACACTATCTCACACGTTGGACATAATTTTTGTGAATAAAAGCTATAAGCTAATATTTTGAGGATATGTTCCTCTTGCAAGTTCTACATGATTACCAAAATGAGCACATTCTTAAATATAAAAACCTCAAAATCTCTAGGTCTTAATTTCGACGATTAAATCAGTTGATTTTCAATCGGCTCATTTTCAAAATAAAAGTGTAAATCATTGGAGGGATCTTTTTCACATTTTTATTATCACACAATCTCATACGTTGGAAGTCATTTTATAAATAAGCGAGAGAAAAATGATATTTGATCACACTCCCATACACCATTAGCTCAAAACCTTAAATATAAAATACTATAGCACATATTACTACATTCTTTTTAATAAAACAATGCCCATTTGATACTATTATTATAGGAAAAAAAAAGAAGACTTGTATTAAATGTACCATCATGTACCCTGTATATTTCACATTTCATTATCTCCACTTGCTGTCAAGTGCACCACAGGGCTCTGTGAATTGACCTTCTTTAATCACAAAAACATCCTCCAAACCACATTTGTCTATATCCTAATAGACATTAATATGACCCACCTTCATTAAATTAACACTAATAAATACTGTCTTGATCTTGTCTAATCAAATTTTCTCCGGTTTCCAGTGACTGGTCAAACCGGTGACGATAGTCAAATATCTATGACTTTACGTCGTCTGAAATTCCCAAGCGTGTAATTTACACGATTTTGTAGGGAGAAAAACATTAGTATCAGAGAAATGAATTAAATAAAAAAATAAAGAGGAAAAAGGAAAAAAACGGTGTAGCAACAAGAGCACCAGCAGCAGAAATGTTGTTGCTTCTCTGATTCGAACAGACTCAACAAGGGTTTTGTGAACAGACATCGAAAGAGACTTAACACGAACAGGTACAGAGAAGAAGAGAAATTCTAGATTAAGGCGGTAAAGGTCTCTTTTTTTGGTGAAGATAAGTTTGTTTCATCGAATCTTTTTTGTGTGTTAGGGTTTTTTTCATCATCAATCGTGGATGAACAACGGTAAAAGCTTCTATCTTTTTTCGTTATTATTCTAAATTATTCATTCCTTTTTGTGTGTTTTATTAATTCATGATATTTTTTGTCTCAGAAATGATTGTTTTTTTTCAATCTCTTTTTGTTTCATTTCTGTATCTCTCTCTGTTTCATTTTGATACTTATAAACTTTACTACAAGGTTTGATATATAAGTTAGGGTTTCTGTTTGTTTGGGTTTTCGATCTTCTGTTTTTCTGAATTTTAAAGATTTTTTGTTTTGAATAGTAGTAAGTGGAGGATTTCATTTGTGGGAAATTAGATTTCTTTTCAATGAATTCAATGATTGTTTAGGTTTATGTCTGGAGCTTCAGGTTTTTGTTTTGTCAATTTGTTGATTGATGTTCAAATTGGTTAATCAGTAATTTTGTTCGTGTTTCAGATTTCACTTGTTCCTTATTGCCTAATCCTACTGTTGCTGGGGTTCTAAATTGCCATACAACATATCAATCTGTCGACTTCCTTGAAAGTTCCAGGTAATTAACCATGGAAATTGCTTTGCTTATGCTCGTATTTTTCTCTCTGCTGTTTATCGCTGGTGTTGGTAACTGTTTGCTTTCATTGATGTGCTTCAATCCTTGTTGGTGTCTCTCTTGACATAGATGAGGTGGGAAAAATTAAGTGTTATGCATCTGTTGTTGAATCTTTTGCTCATCCAAACTCATAGATTAGAACGTAAAGGCACTTTAAACGCTATTGATGGTGTTAAACTGTACATGTTCTGTAGAAAATTTCACTGCAACTGTTGAATAGCTAGCTCATTTAGCCTATCTGGTTATTTGATTGGTTCCATCTTGAAAGGGGCAGTCCTGGATCCTGGTTGATTTTGCTTATAGGATTGTAATATATGAATCACTGGGATCTCTGGTTAAGCTAATTACATTAGTTGTTAAGTAAATAGGATTACCATTACACTTTATACATTTTCCAAACTCGTTAGAGTGTTCCAATTTTGTTTCGGTGAGAAGAATGAAACCCACCTATTAAGAAAGTGATATGTTGCCTTTTCTTCAAAACGAGTTATAATCACTGGAACAGCCAAGCACAAGCATGAAATGTTGGAATAGGCATGTTTATATAGCGGATAACCTTTCTTTGCTGATGTGCATATGGACATATTATAAGCATTTTTTCCTTTTTGCTCTTGAAAGGCTAATGCTTGGCTATATCTGTTAATCTTATTCGTTATTTATGTCATATTACAGAGAATCCTATTAATTTGGTTCTCTGTGTTGTGCAGAGAAAAATCTTTCTCACTGCCAGTGCAGAAGTAAGCAATAAAAGGTTATAGCATGTTACACGAGCTGCTTAAAAGCTCAGTAGGACCTAGGCGCTGTGAAAGAATATGACGTTAGAAGATTTTTACTCTAACCGAAATGAAGGATGGGCTCATGGCCCTTGCCAGAGTTGAAGGTGGTTTCTGTGATGAAGGAAGAGAAACCTACAGTTGTGACGAACATCGGCGAGACAGCCAGGCAGTGGTGCACCGTAGCTAGTACTTTGGCGGCCACAGAGGACAAGGACATTCTTCATCATTTTATTAGGTTGGAGGGCTACAATTCCTTGACCGCTGGCTTCAGGAAGCCTGGCAGTGTTTAAAGCGTCACGAGTGACAGCTCTGTGGGAAGAATCTATTGTTGCGTTATTGGGAGCTCTAGAAAAGCTGCCGATAGATGGTGAGAAGTCAGTTTCTTCTGGGATAGGTAAAACTGTAAAAAAACTTTTTGACGTCAAGAACTTTACTGTCAAGAGAAAGCTAGAACCTTGTTTGATAGCTGGTCTCAGAGAAGTAGCAAAAAAGTCACGGATCACCAAGTTGCTGAGAAGATTAACGGGTCCTCTTGTAATGGGATTGAGCCAACCAGTGCAATTAGCACTGTAGATAGTGGCTGCGTGGGTGATTCAATTGCTGATAACTCACTTTTAGATGGAAGTGCTAATTTGGATCATCTGGTGGACCAGTCAGCTGGGGGTGAAAAGGGGAACTCAAGGTGCTCGATAGTTCTCAGTCGGAGATTGCTAAAGATGTAAAAGATTGCACATCTTAATTACCGGGATAACCGTCAAGCGTCTTTGAGTTCTGTGTAAGGAGGAGGGGGCTGAAAAACTTCGGCGGGGGCTTCTCTGCTGAGACAAAGCCTCATCAAGAGAGCCTTTCCAGTGTGGAAGACAGAACTTCCTCTATGGGAGTTTGCCACTTGCCAGCCTCTGTAGAAAATAATGTTGAGGGGAGGTCTTCAGATGCTACAGAGTTGAAACCTATCTCTAGTGATGAGAAAGAGACCGTTGCATCAAAAAGGTAGCCAGGATACGCGTGGTAGGAAGGAAATATGCTCAGTTTCTGCCTCATCTACTTCCTCAAGTCGTATTACTCTGCAGAATGGTGAAACACAATTGGTTACTCGAAACAATCTTGATGATCCCGTCAGTGATACTCCAGCCTCTGAACTGAATACTGAGATGGTCAACGGCGGAGGGCAAAAGCATTCTAGAAGCACCGTGGAGCATGAGGCTGCAGAACGCTATTCTAATGTTTTGCTAATGAGAACTAGGAGTGTCTTGAGAAAGCCAGAGGATCTGGATTCTTCTTCTTCGTCAAGAAAAGAGGATACTGGAGCACTAGGCTTTGTGAAAGAGGCTGCTGGTGAGTCGGTTAAGGTTGGGGGAGGAAAGGGTTATGGAACTGCTGCTTATGTATCGAAGCCAAAGAAAGATACAAATGTTTTGGATACCATCCACAAAAAGAAATCAGATGCTGAACTTGATTATGGCGGTGAAGATGCACTAGAGGTTGCTCGGCAAGTTGCTAAAGAAGTGGAACAACTAGTAGTTGATTATAGAGAAGAGTTCTGCAGCACCTCTTCTGAGAAAAACTCTGGTGGAGTTGCGGATCCTGGTAGCCCCGATTCTATAAACGTCGAGCAGGAGCATCCTGCAGCTACTGAACCAGAAGATGAGGTCCATACTGGTGAAGATATATCTCCTGAGACCCTTTCTCCGGACAGAGAGAATCCTCAAGTGAGTTCTGAGATCACAGACAAAAATAAAGATTGTATGCCATGTCCAGACTCTTCTCAGGTCACTGAAACTACCGAAGAACCTGTGGTTAACACTGGAAAAAACATGTGCGACTTTGATCTGAATGACGATGTCTGTATGGAAGAGATGGATCATCCAATGACTCCCACGTCTGCACCTTCTGGCTCCGCACCAGTCACTATTGTTTCTGCTTCAAAAGCAGCAGTTCCTAGATTGCCCATGGCTCCGCTCCATTTTGAGGGAGAACTTGGATGGAAAGGATCTGCTGCAACAAGTGCTGCTTTCGTCCTGCATTTCTTCGCAGGACTCCAGAGGCAGAGAAGAGTATCTCAGGAAGCAGCCATAGTTCGAAGCAGAGACAAGACTTCCGTGATATTGATTTGAATGTGGCTGAAGGTGATGCTGGTGGAGTCGCCCGATCCGGTGTTAGCAAAGCAGATTCCAGCAACATCTGATCTCCATTCTGGGGAATCTTCTGTTGAAGTGAGTTCTAGACGGGCAGAGAGGCTCAAGTTGGACCTGAACCGCTCCGATGACAATGAGGAGACGCCATCAGACTGGAAGGTGGAAGGAGGGTTTGTTTACCACCAAAGAAATGGACATTACAGCCCGTCTCAGTCATCCTCATCAAGGCCGTCTTCTTCCATGAGGAACTTTGATTTGAATGATAATCCATCTTTCTTTGAACATTCAAATGATCAACGCTCTGATCTGGGCAAATCCCTGGACATGAATGGTTTTGGAGGTGCTAAACTGGATGATCCTGTTATTTCAATATTGGGAACACGAGTGGAGCTGAATAAAAAAGATTTTCTCCCTCAAACTCGCTCCTTCCTCCCAAACGGACAGGCATCAGAATTCCCCAGTTCAGCAGACTTTGCAAGAGGTGGTGGAGGGGGGAATGCGCTCTACAATGACTTATACACCCTCTCCACTTTTTGGATACAACAACGGTTTTACAGCAGGGGGCCATCCATGCCTCTCTCTCAAGGTATGTATGGTTCTAGTTCTGTTCATTACATGGTAGATTCAAGAGGTACCCCTGTCGTACCACAGGTAATGGGCTCCTCGGTAGCTGCTCCCCCAACTACTCTCGTCCACAGTTCCTCATGAACAGCACAACCGGTCATATGTCTGGTATGAATGGGGCTATGCCAACGCGGCCTAGTTTTGATTTGAATTCAGGCATGACAGTTGTTGATGTGGCAGAGAACAGAGACCCACATGGTGGATTTAGGCAGCTGTTTATTCCAGGACAAGGCGGTGTATTAATGGAAGACCCGATTAGACCCTCTTCTTCGCAGGCAATGGGGTCAGGGATGAAAAGGAAAGAACCAGAAGGTGGATGGGATCTGTACCCTGTTGGCTATAAACAGAAATCACCCTGGCAGTAAGAATATGTTTTGTTCAACATAGGTTCCTCCCTGTCATGGTGGAACCTTTGTCTTATTTTTAGGGAGAGAAGATCGTAAAAAAGAGAAGAAGGAAATGATTAATGCCGGAAACAGGCCGAAGAGAGGAAGAAAGATGAGCCCATTGGCTTATTTAGTTGAACTGAATAAGGCTGGAAAGCGCGTTAGGTATAATCGGATTCATGAGAAGGAAATAGACGGAAAAGAAGAAGAAACAACAATAAAAAAGAATTGTAGGTCTGCTGTTTTTGTCTCGCTTTTGCTTCCTTAATTTGCCTTGTGTTTTTCTTAATTTTTGTCTTGTTGTCAAAGTTTTCATAGAAAGCAATCTGCAGCCAAAGGAAGTTGGGTTCATGACTCGATCCATGTATTCTGTTCTGTATATCTCTTCTTCTCCTTCTCTCATATAATTATCAACAGTTGAATGAAAATGTCAGGTTTATTCTTACATTTTTCAGTGTATCCGGAGAGCAATAATCTGAACTTCATTTCTGTAACACAAGTGTTCTGTTCATATGTAGAAGGTAACTTATATTGATTCTGAGTTTATAGTTTTCGAAATAGGAATAAAAGTAAATGGTTATATTTGTTGCTCTGATTTAAGGAATTATATCTTTCTGGTATGTGTTTCTGTTTTGTTATACTCAGCGAGTCTTTCCTTTGCAGCGTCTCCTTGTCTAGATTTGCACTTGCATTGTGGCATATATGCCAGATTTTTTGGTCAACTTAGTCAGCAATTCAGCTGGATTTCAGGTTGATATTAGAAATTGCTATTCTTGAATTAGAAATTGCTTTTTTTTTTAAGTTTGTCTCTCTCTCTTCTTCTCCTCTCTCCAGGGCGATTTCAAGTGACCAAAACCCAAACTCCGACAACCTCTAAGCTCGAGATCTACTCCTTTTGGAGTGGATCCAGCAGCACTCCATCTTTTATTTTTAGTTTTAGCAAGTTATTTCGCCAGATTAAGCTAAGTTTTTAATGTTTTTTAGGTTTAGTTTTGGGATCTATTCCCCCTTGCCGGCGGCAAGTTGTCTCCATCTTCATGGTGGTTCTTTCTATGCTTTTATAGCATCTTCTATCGACTTTCATAGTCGATTTCTTTGTTAATGTTCATAGGTTTCAAGATCATCGTTGACGACTCGACGGCCAGGAATCTTACTCAGTATATTCAAGACTCAAAAGAAATCACTCCTATTTTGGAGTATCTCTTTCTCAAGAAGAAGAAAATCAACAAAAATGGTGGACTTGTGATCCGAAAACCATTTCTCCTCCGATTCAATCGGTTCTTACGTACATTTTTTAGTCTTTTTCGGTGTTCTTTTCTTTCTTGCTTTAGAATACTTGGTTATGTCTTAGTATTGTATGGTTTCTCTATTACTTTATCTTGATGTCTCAAACTTCTTTTATAAACTTAACATTTAATTATTAATAAAGAGTTGATCTTTTATTAAAAAAAAAAAAAAAAAAAAAAAAGAATTAGAAATTGCTGCAACGTCGTACTTATATCATTATTCTGTCAAAAAAGCAAGTAAAGAAGAAAAGAAAAAAAGATGTGTACTAAATTCTATGTGGTAATGACTGAGAAATTTGTGGAAGTAGCTTTCAGTAATTGTGATTATTATTAAGTTGGTGGTGGTTGGTGGTCCGGGCTAGTCAGAAAGAAAGCAAAGAAAGTGAGAGTAGGTACGTATTTGACTGTGTACAAAGCAGTCAGCCTAACATTCCTTCCTCCAATCGCGCTTTGGCAAGAAACAAAAATTGTACTCCCTCCGTCCCACTATTAGATGGCGCAGTTGAAGTTTACTTGTGATTCTAAAAGCTGATAAATGAAATGAGTGTTTTTAAGTATTTTTCTGATTATACCCTTATGGATAATAATTTGTAAAATTTAGAAATCATTTATCTCAAACTATACCATAGATTTTCGTAAATTTTGTCATCAGTTGTAAATCATTTTAAAACACCTACGTAACGAGTATAAACATAAATATCAAATTATACATATTTCTTATGATATCGATAATCAATCAAAAGGTAATTTTAGAGATAACCCTCGATTAATGAAATAGGTCAACTAATGATGGAGACAAGAATCTTGGAATCAAGTAGGTCATGTAATGGTGGGACGGAGGGAGTAGTACACAAGCAGGAAAACGAAAGAAAAAGAAAGGAATATTTGATTTGATTTGATTTGATTTACAGTTGGGTGAGAATTACAAGTTGGCTGTACTGTAGCACTATCGAACCCGGTTCAGTGTTGCTTTCTTTAGGAGCAGATGTAGCTTAAGTGGGAGAGAGGAAAGCACTGAATGGTTCTGAAAAGTCATTTCTGATACATAAGGCTTTCAGATTGCAAATGCTAACTAGTTCCATTGATACAATTTTTTTGTTTTCTGCAATAGATTATAGTAACCATTTTAGTTTTGGTTCCACGGCCTTGTATCGTGATTGGCATGTATTTTAGCACGTCTCGGTTATGAGCTACTGCTACCACGACTCCCCGACACAAGCCTTAAAAGCAAAATCCAGGCACCTTCCCTAGGTCAAGGGAGATCGAGTTAATACTTGCACAAAAGCTGCACGGGTTTCCATTACTCACTCCTTGGGACACAGTTTCGCATCCCTAGGTGGCATAAAAAGGTGTACATGCCTTAGAACCGAAGTTCCTCCTTCCTTTGAAATTGTCAGTTATTCCCATTCTCCCATCTAACTTTGACCCAAAGTGAACTGATTATTTCACTTGTTTATTTCTTGGTGACTCATCTTAAATCGTCTGAGTCGTGATATCACATGACTCATTTGGATTTGATTCAATATGTTTATTTTCTAAATTAGATTTGAATCATCACTCAAAAATATGTGATTCAGGCTTAGTCCCATAAGCCGGGGAATTAAAAATGGATCTGAAGTCGGGGTTAGATCGGGTCGGATCGCGAATCAGATCGATTTCAAAATAAAAAGCAAACGATCGATATTTGACTCCAGTAGAGATCGCGAGTGATCCGACTCAAAATAAAAAACAAACAATCTCTGATATCTGACTCGAGCCGAATCAAGAACCGAGTCAGATTCAGACACAGTCTGCAAAAAAAACAAGCAACCGGAGCACTACTGGCCTAAAACACCACACAAATCCTCCTCCTACAACCCATTCTACATTTATGGTACTTGAAAATTAGACCTTGGATCATGGATGAAGCCTTAAATTCCAAACAGACTTACTATAGTAAACCCTCATTAAATATCTAGCTTTCATTAACAAACAAGAAACAAGATTTGTCACAAATTCAACTTGTATGTTCACATGAGACAATGTTAAGAAGACATGACTGACATTTTTCCACCAACTAGTGTTAAGTTATGCCATATCCATATATATAAGCAGAATAAAACCCGAAAAATCTTCCAGGATCAGAAACCAGCATTTTAATATTGAAAGCAACAATACTAGAAACTTGCAACGGCTATAAATACAACAACAATCTGATCATCTCAGTAGTACTAGTAATCTAATCTTCTTGCTGGAGAGGAGAATAAAATCACAACAACAACAACCAAACAGAAGAAACCACACCCCGGTCCTTCTTTTCTTCTTCTCTCCGATTAAACAAGTAGCTAAGTCTGCTACATTGGGCCCCACAAAACGACCGTTGTTGAAGTTGGGGGGACCTTGATCAAATTCTAACCCTAGGATGAGACGAGAGATTTTGCTACAACGGATTTATTTGGGAAACAACAATTGGACTTCTAACCACATGCTTTCCATCAACCCAAGACAAGTATCCATAAAGACCACCTGAGTCATCCATGACCATGTTATGACTATCCATGGCAACAAACACCGCGAAACTCAACTTCTTTACTGCCTCCGTGAACACCAGTTTTGCTGGCTTCACACTGATTGTTACCCCTCTTGGTGATTCAATCTTGGGTCTGTAAACTGAATTTACTGCACCAACATTAGTGACAGTCCTAATGAATGATTTTGTTGTCACCCCTTTGCCTGAACTCGAAAATATTGCTGAGATCGATGGATAGTTTAGGTTCCCTGGCTGTGACTTTCTTGTTGTTGCACAATTTGCTACTGCTTTGGTGATGACTTGAATTGTCTTCGGGTCGTAACCGATGGAACATAAGAAATTCACGTAATCTGCATTGGCGATATCGTATACTAATCCAGGGTCCATTGCAAGATCGAGATTAAGATGGCCTGAACCAAAATCGAAAGGAGTAGATGATTTACCAGTTGATTCGTCCGTAACGGGTTGAAAGCGGTTATCGTTGTTTCGCGCACTGGTCATCATTGCGGACCGGATCATGGAAGGAGTCCAATTTGGATGAGCTGATTTTAGTAAAGCCGCAGCGCCACTGACATGAGGAGCAGCCATTGAGGTGCCAGAAAGTATGTTGAATTCTGATTTCCGAGTATCGGATTCTAACCCAGTTGGTCCAACTGCGTCAGTCCAAGCAGCTAAAATGTTAACACCAGGAGCAATCAAGTCAGGTTTAAGAATCTCAGGAGTTAAACCACTCGGCCCTCTCCCTGAGAATGAAGCAACAATTGGAGCTGGTTTTATGCCAATCACAGTTCCGCGAAACACAATTGTTGCAGTTGCCAACTTAGAAGATGCGATATAAGCTTTAACCAAATCACCCTCATCAGAACCAACAGCACAAGCAGGAATTATATGTGCATCGCCAACTAAACCTTCACCATTAGACACACCATTAGCTAAAATCATACCAATTCCACCAGCTTTTCTCACTACTAAACCTTTAGCAACTCTCGCATTACTTCCTCGATCACATACAACAATCTTTCCTTTAACAAATGCAGGGTCAAGTGAATTCTCCATACATAATGATGCAGACAACAAACCGGATTTGCCGGGATAAACAAGTGGATACATTTTTCCATCTAAAGGTTTTCCAGCATATAAAGAAACGCCATTAAGTTTCTTACCATTACCAAGTAGTACATCCGCGGGGAAATTCCGATCAATTGTTCCTGCGCCGACTGAAGTAATCCATGGAGCAACATTAGTCACAGACATACTAGTAGGTCCATCATTCCCAGCTGATGAAGAAACAAAAACCCCTTTCGAATCCGCACCATAAGAACCAATTGCAATAGGATCAAGATAATACGGAGACGAAACTCCGTCGCCACCACCAATTGAGATAGAAATAACATCAACACCATCATTAACAGCAGAATCAAACGCAGCGAGAATATCAGAATCATAACAACCTGAATTTTTCCAGCAAACTTTATAAACAGCAATTCTAGCTTTGGGTGCAACCCCTTTGGCAATCCCAGGCGCATAACCAGACATACTCGCTTTAAACGCATACCTCCCAGCAGCAGTCGAAGCTGTATGAGTTCCATGCCCATCAGCATCTCTAGGTGATCGAAATTCCACAGATGTGTTCACATAACCAGGTCCTCCGGCACCACCAAATCCAGCTTCATGACCATTAGCAAAAAATCTAGCACCGATGATTTTCCGATTACATGAATTGGAAGTAAACTGGACACCAGATTGACAAACACCTTTCCAACGAGAAGGAACAGGACTTAAATTCAAATCAGAGAAACTTCTTCTTTCCGGCCAAATCCCAGTATCAAAAACCCCAATTATAATATCTGATCCATAATCAGATTCAGCCCATAACCCGTGTTGATTCCTCAAACCAATAAACTGTGGAGAACGAGTCGTGTGTAGCTCTCTACGTTGATCTTCGAATACTGCTAGTACTGATGATGGGTTGTTTCTTGAAATTGAATCAGCTTCTGATTTCGTTAGTGAAGCTGAGAATCCGTGAAAGACTGTGTCGTAAATGTGTAATATTTTTGACGATGATGTGAATGAGGACGCGTACCAGTTTGTATGAGATGGGAAAATTGCTGGTTTTGATTCTTCATCTATTCTGAATATGAATGTCTTAACCTTTTCATCAGACGTTGATGAGATTATCAACGGAAGAACAAGAAGAAGAAGTAAAGAGAAAATATGTCTGAAATGAAATGCAGAATCCATGAATGAAGGTTTTGAGCAGTGGAGAGTGAGCTGAGAGAGTGGAGAGAAATCAGCTCAGTCTCGGCAGTGTTCTTATAATTATATGTGAGATTTTTGGAACGTTATTAGTGAGGATTTGTTTGTTAATTAATTAGTAATTAGCACTTTATTGAAAAGGAAAAGGATAAAGTTGAGTTTATCGACAATGCCAGTGTAGTGGAGTACTCTGGTTATTTTTAAATATTCCTAATCAATTACACTTTTTACTTTCTGAAAGGTTGGTTATCTTGTGTTGCACAAGATACTACGTGGCAAATCTATTTTGTTGTGTTCTACGCTGTTTCACTAGCTTTTGACTGTGGCATCACTTGGCCTTGTCTGAATTGTATCTTGTTTGTATAGTTACACTTCTCTAACACCATTGTTGATTAGCACAGTTTGAGTCAAAAGCCAATGTAATTTCAGTAACGGGCTGGAGTAATTGAGGAGATGTAAAGTACACATTTTTCATGAAGGTGCAATAATTTAACTGCAGGTACAGGGACAGTTATTTCAGTTTCATTTAAGTGTGTGTCTGACTTATTACCATGCGGTTAAGTTTCTCACATTTTTTTTTGTTTAACAAAGTACATATATACGAAATGAATGTGTTTTCTGCAATGAATACCCTGTGGTCTTATCTTGCACACTTAAATGAACTGAAGGTGGAATTTTCATTGAGATATTTTCAACGCGCTCAATCAACTTTCTAAATTCTTTTCAAAGGCATCATTTTGTATAAGGAAGTTTTTTTTTTTTTTTTTTTTTTTTTTTTTTTTTTTTTTTTGTTACAAAAGAAAACAGAAGAAAGCTACAGAGAAATAATGTCGTCTTGAATGCAAGACTCGATACAGGTAGGGGGATTGGAAGAGAACCACCACATGTTAGAATGATGGTTTAAAGCGTACTTAGCTAGCTTATGGGCCATTGCGTTCCGCCTCGTTTGTTAAATACAAACTTGATCTCGAAATTTTCTTCACTTGATCTTTGATTTGTAGAGTAAGTCTGGTTTAATCTCCAAGGAATTTGGACCGTGTCATCAATCAAACATCCGACGACTTGCTCAAAGATCACTTTCGATCACAACTTTCTTGATTGCACATCATTTGCAAAGTCGGCTAATAAACTGCTCTAGTTTGACCTCTAAGGGATTTCTCACATCTTGGGACATAGTGCCACAACCTTTGAATCTTACCTCAAAGATCTCTAGCCACAACC
The DNA here is from genome assembly GCA_023531295.1 of Papaver armeniacum. NCBI lineage: Eukaryota > Viridiplantae > Streptophyta > Magnoliopsida > Ranunculales > Papaveraceae > Papaver > Papaver armeniacum. The sequence goes on from JAJJWW010005042.1 coordinate 28,487, forward strand.
GCCCAAGCTCCTTTGTAGTTGTCGAAGGTTGCGTCAATGTTTAGTTTGGTCCAATCGTCGGGTGGTTTCCACTTTGATGCGAGGCTTCTTGGGGAGACATACTTGGGGTTGATGTTCTTCTTCGAGTAGTAGAGGCATGGAGTAGTTAAACCAATAGATAGCTTCTTTGATGATGCTCTGAATGGTTTGGTTCTTTTCAATCAAACACCTTGAAGTTTCTATTCTTCCATAATGCCCACATAATGCATTTGCCCATCTTGAAAACTTCATAATTCCCTTTCTCAACTAACCAATCTGCGATAATTTGTTTATGTGTCTTACCCATGTAGAGTTACGTTTCGCATCCAAGAGGGGAGCCGAAAAAGTTGTAGAATGCCACGGACAATGGAAAAAGATGTGTTCTAGGTCCTCAAGGGTGCTCCACACAATGCACTCTCGATTGATGCCGGTTGCATATTTCCCTAAATTTTTAAAAGTAGCTAACCCATTCTGTAACACTCTCCAGATAAATATGAGGATTTTGGGGGCTAATTCTCTAACTTTCCAAAAGGTTTTCCAGGGAAAATTGTCATTTAAACTATATGAGGTACTAGGTTGTTTCTCCTTTAAAGTTTTAATGACAGATTTGCAAGAGAACGTACCATTTGGGTGAGGTTTCAGACAATTTGTCTTCGGTGGCCTCATCTCGTATCCAGGAGGTACGTACTCGAGATCCGAGTGGCCGAGTGAGGCCAAGCAGTTGATTTATGAGGGTGGAATTCCATCTCGGTGGGTGTGTGTAGGATGAGATCCGAGACATTATTGATGTTCCCCATTGAAGTATCATCTTTCAGGTCAGGCCTGCCATTGGGATGGTTGTGGAGCCAGGGATCTTTGAGGATATGAATTCGTTCTCCGTTGCCAACACTCCAAATGCACCCGTCTTTTAATTCTTCTCTGCAGTTTACGATTGCTTTCCATGTCGAGGAACTTCTGGAGTTAGCAGTCGCATCCCAAAATGATTTGTCTCTGAAGTACTTGGCCTCCATTATTTCTCCCCACACACAATTTCTGTCTTCAATCAATTTCCAACCTAATTTGACTATTTGAGCTCTATTTAGATGAGTCAGGGATCTGATCCCTAAACCTCCATTATCTTTCTCATCCAAAAATTTGTTCCAGTTGATAAAATGAGTTTTCCTGGTGTTATAATTGTGACCCCACCAGAAATTCCGAATAATCCTTTCCAATTTAGCAATTACAGCCTTTGGGAGGAGAGTAGTCGCCATGTAATACGGTGGTATCATCCCAAGGACATGTTTGATTAACACGATTTTCCCTGCATGAGTAAGATATATCCTCTTCCACTTTGGCTAGGTTACTTTCCATCTTCTCGATTAAAAACTCGAATGAATCAATTCTCCGTAGTCGGACTTGAGGAGACGGAAACCCGAGATATTTATCATTACTCTCCATTTGCTTGACGCCGAGAATCTCAAAGAACTTGACATCTTCGTCATCTCGGCTCCTTTCTTTGAAACAGAATGGAGATTTCTCTAAGTTTGCATGTTGCCCGACCATTTAGCATAGGTAAAACGAATGTCTTGAAGGGGTTTGCACGCTTCTATCTTCAAGCGCGCCGAAGAAGAAAAGATCATCAGCGAACATGAGGTGAGAGACTGCAGGTGCCCATCTGTTGACCCTGTATCCGTTATAAAGGCAGCTGGTTTCCATTTTCCGGATCATCCATGAAAGGCCTTGGGCACATAGAATAAACAGATAGGGTGAAAGAGGGCATCCCTGACGTAGCCCTCTCCCACTCTTAAAGTACCCTTCAGGTGTTCCATTTACTATGATAGAGAAAGAGGCCGTCAGTAATACGTTCATGATTAGATTGTATGTATCTCCTTTTATACCATAAGCTCTAAGGCATTGTCCTAGAAAACTCCACGAGACCCTATCGTAGGCTTTGCTAATATCTATTTTGAGTGCAAAAGCTCCTAGGATGGAGTTTGACTGATTCATTGAGTGAATTAATTCTTTGGCAGTTAAAATATTGTCTAGGATTAGTCTTCCCGGAACAAAAGCAGACTGAGCTTTGTCAACCAGATTATCTAACATGGGTTTTAGTCTCTGCGCAATAATCTTGACTACTAATTTATAAAGAATGTTGCAAAGAGCAATTGGTCTGTACTCTACGGGTCTCGTAGGATGTTTAACTTTTGGTATTAAAACTAAGTTTGTGTGATTCAACCCATTAGGTATACTAGAAGCGGAGAAGCACTGTTTGATAAGAGTTGTTACCTCAGCTCCTACTTTGGCCCAACACTTCTTGAAGAATATAGGTGGCATTCCATCGGGACCCGGAGACTTGAGCGAGCCCATGCTTTTGAGAACTTTCCAGATCTCCTCTTGAGTTGGGATGGCATTGATAGCTTTATTTTCTTCTTCTGAAATTTGGATATCCGAGCTGAAGTTGACTGTAAAAAGATGTTCTTGCGGGTCCTTACTGAAGTTGTTTGAAAAATGATGGATTAGCATCTTGGTTATGTTGTCCCGACTTAAAACCTGATTATTGTGGCTATCCCTTAGAGCTTCAATTGCATTTTTCTTTCTTCTTTGTTTGACAGCCATATGAAAGACTTGAGTGTTTCTATCAACGTTGGGGATCCAACTGTTCTTGTTTCTTTGCTGCCAGAATCTTCTCTCAATTTCCATTAGATCTTCAATTTTAGATTTTAATTCAACTTCTTCAAACCTGATATCTCTATTGTGTGCATCCTTCTGAAGTTCGAGTAGCTCTTTCTTTGCATCCTCCACAACTTTTGTGACATTGCCAAAGGTCTTCTTACCCCAATCTGAGAGACTATTGCCAGCTTCCCTAAGCTTATCCATAGTGTTACCAGTGGCGTTATCCCATGCCTTTTCCACTTCGTCTTGAAACTCTGGATGTGCAGTCCAATGGTATTCGAATCTGTACCCTGGTTTTCTTCTTCTGCACACTCTGTGAGTATTTAAATAGATGGGAGAGTGGTCACTTCCCAGTCTAGGCAGATGGAAAACAGCAGCTTCAGGGAACATCATCCACCATTTGGGTGAACATAGCACTCTATCAAGTCTTGCATATATAGGAGTTGATTGAATAGCATTGTTTGTCCATGTGAAAGCTGGGCCAACATACCCCATATCGATCAATCCTTTATCTTGAATCATTCTATTAAACTCTATTGTGATTATTGTTATCGAATCTTCCCCCACTTTTCTCATTCCTAGATTTGATTGAGTTAAGATCACCAATAATACTGTAGTCATTGCTTATTGAATCAATATAACTTGAGAAAGAAGACCAGAACTTATTTCTATCACCTCTAACTGGGGGTCCATAAACACACAGCAAGTCCCATGATGGACTCATTATATGACCAACTTCACAGTGTATGAGGTTAACACTGCTTTTGATTATATTTATTCTCACATTATCATGCCATAACAGAATTAAGCCCCCTTTCTTTCCCACAGATGGTACAATGAAGTGATTGTTGAAATTTAACTGCATGACAATTCTGCTAGCTTTTCTACTATCTAGTTTGGTTTCAGACAAGAAGACTATGCTGGGATTACAAGCCTTCAAGAAGGAATTTAGGTGACGAATTGTCGAGGGATTCCCTAACCCTTGACAATTCCAGGAGTAGATTAACATTGAGTTTGTGGCTGATTTAGGGCAGCCACCACACCCATTTCTTCAAAGTTAATTATTGAAAATTTAGTTCTTGATTTCGGATTCACCTGATCAATGTCCATTGGTGATGAATTACGCTTCTTCCCTGCTAAGGATTCCTCCTCTCCCATGACTTCCTGGGGGATGATTTCCTTTCTCTTTCGAGCATCTCTTTTCCACTGCCCCTGTTTTCTCTTTCGTGCCTTGTTGGGATCCTCAGAATCGGTGATGTTGCGACTATCATCGCTCTCAGATTCATTGTTATTGCTTGAGAAATTTTGAGTAATTGCTGTCGGATGGTGGTTTTTTCCTGGACTCTCAGAGATCGATTGATTGGAAATACTCTCTGTAATTTCATTTGGTTTTATCGCCAGACTTTGGGCCGGTTTATTCATATAGATTGTTTCTTTTATTTGGGCTTGTGGATCTCTGAGGGTTATGTTATCATCCCTAAGCCCCACTTCCTTCACTGGTTCGGGTTGTGAGTTGCCATTACCACCCACTCTGTCCTTGCCAGTTGGTCTTGTACGACAAATCCTCGTGTTTGAATCTGGTTTGGTATTTATGTGGCCACTGGATGAATTATTTTGTGATTCAATCCTCACCCTTGATTCAAACCCTAAAGATATACCCGTGTTTTCTGTATTTGCAGAAGGTAGTTGAGACACAGAACTGACTCTCTGCACCTCTGATTGTTGTCGGCCAGTTGAGTTGTTGTCTTCCTTGTCTCCATTAGCGATAACGCCTCTGTTAATGGTGGTCGGCTGTTGATGTGAAACGGCCGGACTGCACATTTTAGTCGGAATTACTAGTGGGTTAATTGTGGATTTGTCTCTGCTTTTGAAGTCTACTCTAATATCTTCTGAGTAATTAGCAAGCCTTGGGTCTTCCATTTTTGCACTAAAATCTTCAGGAGGAAGCTTCAATTTTTCTAAGTTTGTTGACAGAACTGGACATTGCTTCATTGCATGACCGAATAGCCCACAGAAGTAGCATAATTTGGGTAATTTTTCGTATCTAAACTGAGCCATACGAATTTTTCCGGATGCAAGTATTACCTTCATCTCTTTTGGTAGTGGTTTTGTGATATCAATCTTAACCCTGACTCTTGCATATTTTCCCCATTTGGCAACGTCTTCTTCAGATATGATTTGTGGTGTTCCAAGTCTCTTAGCCATACTGTAAATCTTCTTACTATTTAACATACTAATAGGTAAACCATGAATTTGAATCCAGAACCAGACATACTTGAACTCATATTCCTCAGGGAGCAGATCTCCATCGCACCTTTCCATCACCATTAACTCATTGTTTAGAGCCCATGGAGTGGTTTTTATTATGGCTTCCATATCACATAGATTTGCAAATCTGACTTTATATATGTTGTTTCCTAGATCTGAAATAGAGAACTCACCCGAAGTTCTCCAAGCTTTTACTAACATTTCTTTAAGAATATGGAAAGCATACCCTCTCCCTGTGACCAGTTTGAAGACTATGCATCTTTTCCATTCAGGTAAACCTTCCTCTTGAGTGTCTTCTTCTTCGTACTCTAACTCGTTATTGATATCTAATAGATTTGACATCCTATTTATTATGTCCTGAAAATCCTGTGAGTTGGATGATGTAGTCGCCATGAATGCTCAAAGGGAGAAGGAGTAGAGAAAAAGGGGGGATAAAAGAGGTACAGGAAAAATAGAGGAAGGAAACTAGGCTATGACAACACAAACGCCTGAAAAAGTAAGTACCAAGGTTTCATTCAATAACCATGAAATAAATCATCACGACGGATGCAAGAAATAATCACCACCACGGATGAGGAAAAACAATAATCACAAGGAAAAGGAAGAATCAACTGAGTGAAGTTGAGGAGGAGAATCACCAAAATGGTGAGATCAAGATGTTTTGCCAAAAGGTCAAAACACCGTGCCGTGAGTCAAGCCGAAAAAGAAAAAACCAAAATCTGTATAAGGAAGTGGATCATCACATCTTGAGCTTAGCGATCATGTGCAACTAAAAAGACCTACTAGTTGGGCCGCAATAATGACATTTCATACATTTCCTGGTGCAATACAAGGACATGCATATTACTGCATACCGAATCTTGTGAAGATAACTTTGAGGAAAAAGGATATTAAGAAGGTATTTGCGCAACACTTTACCAACATATTTCAAGAACCGCACCGATGGAAACCCAACCCCTGTTGGACAGTTACGCATTTTCCGAAGAAATCTCTGGAGGAAAAAAAAGATTCTTTGAAAAAAAGACCCGTAGAAGTAGAGGAGGTATGAAATATCATTAAAAATTGTGGTAATAAAAAAAATTCGGGATCCGTTCATCTATAGAGTTTTTCAAAATTGCATGTTTCTATTTGTCACAGTATGTGGTCTGGAATCTTGAAAACTAGAGAGTTTGTTAAATCTGGTACTGTATTGAATATTGGTTCTGGTGTGTGTATGTATTTCTGGGATGATGTGTGGATTGGGGAATTCCCTCTGAAACAGCTATTTCCTACTCTCTTTCATATTGCTAGGCAGAAAAATGCGATGGTAAGTGAACTGATCTCAAATGAAGGTGCTTGGATTTTAAACTTCTCTAGAAATTTAAATGAGCAGGGAGATGTTGGAGGTGGCTAACCTCTGCCCATTATTGGTGACCCTTCTTGGTTTGTGAATGAGGATTCAAGACAGTGGCGCTATGGAGAAGATTTTTATGTGGCCAATGCATATGCTGCTCTTGAAACTAGTGGTTTGTTGACTTTCCCAGACAAACAGTTGTGGAACTCTAATGTGCCATTAAAGGTTTCGTTTCTCGTCTGGACTTTGTGCTTTAGTGGTGCTCCCACTTTTGATTATTTATACAATGTTGGTCTGTGATGATTGTTTGGAGACAAATGAACACCTATTTCTGCACTGTAAGTTTGTCTTTGATATCTGGTCTTATTTTCTCAAAAGCTTTGATATCAATTGGGTGCTTTCTAGAAATGTGAAGACTAACCTTTGAGAATGGGGTGATAAGTGTCGGAGGAGAGCTAGAAACAGAAAAAAGAAAATCTGGAGTATCTTGCCTTTTGCCATTTGGTGGTGTGTCTGGACTGAAAGAAACGCAAGAGTTCATAATAATGTGAAGAAGGATTTGGATCAACTGATTACGGATGTAAAATGTTTGATGTTTAACTGGGGTATGAAGTCTCAATTATTTTCTGGCTTTCAGTTGTCTACTTTGCTTTGTAATTGGAATGCAGTAATGCACACATCCATGTAATTTTGTTATCTTGTGTCACTGTTCTGGTGACATATAGATTCGTTTAATCTAATTTGCCTTTTAAGTCAAAAAAATAAAAATGCATGTATATTCAAATTGGAAGTGATGGAAGTGGATAAGAGAGAAGAACGAAAGGATTGAAGAACTAACAACTTGTTCATCTGTTTACTGCCAAAGAAGGAAGAAGCAAGCAGCCTTAAACACTTTAGACCAACCAGTCTAATTAGAAGTATATACAAGATCGTCTCCAAAGTTCTGGATGGAAGGATGAAACTATTTTATTCAAAAACTTATATTTGAACATCATGGGGCTTTCACCATGGGGAAGCAGATTCAAGATGGTATATAATGGATGGTGAACTTATTGATGCAAAGTTAAAGGAAAAGATCTCTGGCGTGTTATACAAACTAGATACTGAAAAAACATTTGAGAATGTCAATTGGTATTTGTCTTGACAGCATGCTCGAAATATCTAAATTTGGGTTGAAGTGGGAAAACTGGATTTATTGGTGCATTTCCACAACACAGAACTAACCCTCTAATCTAATCATGGTAATACAAAGGGATCAATGTCCTCTTTCTTATTTATTTTGGTTGCTGATATTTCAACAAAATTATTGAGGAGGGATGAAGAGCTAAACTTGATCTCAAGATTTAGTGTGAAAACCCAATTAAGGTTGAAATTGTTGACGATACATTGCTCTTCTAGATGCTAATGAATATGCAACTGAAAATTGATAGTCCTGCAAATCCGAGGTTATATATGGTCTTAAAGTGAATTTAGCAAATATAAAATAATATAGTCATTTATTAGCATTTGTGTCGATGAAAAAATAAAAGCAATGTCGGATATTCTTCATTACAAAGTGGAAAAACTTGCTTTCAAGACTGAAGAAATCTAGCATTTAGGAGGCGGTCTTAGATCAATTAAAGAAGAAACTAGTGGTATGGAGGAAAAGATTTCTAAATAAAGCGGGAAGATTGGTTCTAGTTAAAAGTTGTTAGAGCATCGCTCAATCAAACTCACAAGTTTTGGTATGTCAAGCTTGTTGTCAAATTTAGGTGATCAAAACTATATCTTGATTTATAATGTTTTAAGGTCAATCTCGGACAAAGAATAGAGCATGATATTTGAGTATTAGAATTCACCAATCGACCTTAAGGGTTGAAGACTTAAGAACAACGGAGATATCTACGAGGACTTCATCAATAAATGTATGTGAAGGCTAATTATACCATAAGAAAATAGATTTCCATTACCTTGAATATTCCCCATAAGAAAACATATTTTCATTACCAAGGTTGTATGTCTTTCTGAAGGTAATCAATAGGCTATATATTAGAGGCAGAATAGTTAAAAGTCTTCATTGCGTCTGAAGAAACTCTCGGGCCTATAAAAAATGTCAGCTAGGGGAATCAAGTGTGTTGGGTCTTGCGAGATACAATAGAAGTAAGGGGCACAACTGAAGCTGAAATACTTGTAGAGTCGATTCAGTCTCGACTACATTCCAGACCGAAGTTTTATGGTAGGCTAGTGTTTGTAGCGGCTTAATATAATGCGATATTCAAATTGGACGAGGTCCTGGGATTTATCTATAAGATTTTAGTTTCCTCGTGAACAAAATTTTGGTGCCTATGTCATTATATGGTTTATTTTTCATAATTATAATTGAAATATCAAAACGTAGTACGTTAAACAACCCAGATAATTTTTTAGCTCAAACCGTATAGAACCTGCAAAACAAACCTGTTCTTATGAATTCGTGTCTTCAAATATAGATTACAAGACTTGCTCTTGTTAGAATTCGGTTCGTGTACGTACTAGATTGTTCTTGAGTATTGATTTTTGAGATCGTTTAAGGAACTTGCTTACAGTCACGTACAAAGATCTTTTCTATTATTATATACTTATTGATTGTATAAGGAATTGTCCATATAGTTTTATGAAATAAAAAGTTGGTAGTATACTCGGTACCCTCTTCTTTCAAGAGTGCTTTGGCAAGTATGCCAATTAATTTCATGTTTATAATGCAAATTATGGTGGCAATAGAGAAGAAAATGGCCAATAATATCGTTAGAGCATTTCTCGCTTGAACCCACCAAGTGTTGGTATGTCAAGTTTGGATGGCATGTTTTAGTTCCAAAACTCGAAGCTGTATGATTTGATTACTAAAGTCAACTTCGATATGTTAGACTAGGAACAAGAAAATGTTGATTCTTGCTCTTGATATTCATGAAAAACGTAAAGACGTAACGGCATCAACGAATACATCATCTTTCAGTTCGAGGTTAGTAACATCGGAGTTGACTTATTTCGTTTCTATCATAGTTCTTTTAAGTCAGGTATTTATTAAAAACATAACACACGAAGTAAAGTTTGTTTACTTGTCTCTAGTATCAGTGACTTGGTCATTGTACTATTATCAAAGTATCAAGAAAACATATACTAGTTGTTTCTTACAACTTGAGTATATGGAGTTACGAAGAACAATTTTTCTATGGAATTCGTGAATCGATACAACACAATAGGTGACTTGTTATTATTTAGTATTTGAACTTCTAGAATGAATTCAACAATTGTGATTATATATGAAGGAATATCAAAAACATAATCTAAGGAAGTAGACTTGCAAAATTATGTTTCATAGTCAAAAGAGAATTCAGGACCGATCCCTAGTAAGGAATGATTTCAGGACTGATCCCTTGTGGAAAGGACCAATCCCTTACCGATCATGTTTTAAGTTTAGTCTGAGTTTATATTTTCGATATATTTGGTGATCTTAGGGCTTGTACAAACATCGAGATATATTCGGATTGAACTTGTAATATTCATATAATGTCGACATAGTGATTTGAACATGTGTTAAACTCTTATTAATTAATGTTCAAGTATTTTCCTTGATACTCAAGGCGAGATCCTGAAACCTAAATTCAATTTTATTTTTTTCAGATATTCAAAAATATATGCTTACTATATCTCATAGGTTTGCATATCTCTAATTGTTATATTAGTAAATTATATGTATGTCTGCTAGCTAATATTGGTTGTCAACAAGAGTGATTTGAGTACACTGGTTGGATTACAGTTGGATTTTGTCAAAACCGAAAACATACATTTATTGCATATCTTAAGGATTCTTGAATTTGGTAATTCTTTGTTGTCCAAACAAACCTTGGTCATAACACTATAAATGGCGGATACAAGCTCATCCCATAATATACTACCTAACCGTTTCTGTGAGACGCCAACTCGTTGATAGAGGTGAGTAATCGAATTAGGTGAAATCTCTTGCATTTCCTCCATTAAAAATCTTCTTTGAAATCTCTTGGTGGGAAACTAAATCGTATTGTTAGTTTAGTTTTCAATTATTGATTTGATTGACTAACGGTGTAATTATCCTTAATAGATCAAACTTGATTATCTAATGGTCATTTTGTTCTGATAAGGTCATTCAAGTTTTTTTTGAGGATTGACTAGTTCATATCTATTTAATTCGAGATCTAAAGATAGACTAGTGATCATCCAGCGTTCACAGACTCCTTCTGTGTGTGATTGATCATTAGTAGGAATCGAGTTGTCTGTGCAGGTGATACTTTGAAGATTAAAAACTATAATACTTTGTTTTGTTGGTATTTTAATCTTTGTGATACTTCTTGCACACTTGATTTTATGGATTTAAACAATTAGTTTATTTTGATAAACACCAGACTTGTTGAAATATCGAAAAAACTATCTAGTTGCTTCTCCTTATAGAGTTGCATGGATAGAGCTTGTTCACTAAGATGAATCTTTGTCTTGGTTTGATCTTTGACCACAAAAGTTTATATTGATAAACAGAAGATCCTTTGTACTCTAATTTATCTCTGAATATTTCCGAGTTTGGGAGGTATACAGTGACGTGGTTACTGGAACAGGTTAGTCCTTTACTATTTCAAGTTATGATCCAAAGGAGTTGAGAAGCAGAAGTCTTTGAAACATATGAAGCAACTTGGGAGAGTGTGATCTATCTTGGGATTCATGTACATAGACCAAATTGGTTGTAGGCGCATAAATACTGAAGGAACCGAGTAACTATGAGTAGTTTACTTGGTCTTAACTCTACGAAGTTGTGGTAGTCATTTTGTATAACGTCCTAATTCTGAGAGTATTCAAAACTGGACTAGGTCGCGAGGATTTTCGACCTTCCAGTTTTCCTCGTTAACAAAATCTTGTATGTTATGTTATTTACGTTGCTTATGTATTATATTGTTTATTTTTATGATTAAAGTAAATACACTGGTAATTTAATACACTTGGTATACGATTCCACAGTTGGTTCGGTTTCGAACATATACTATATACCAAGCTAAAATCTTGTTGAAGTGATCTTTTGGAAGTAATTGTTTCTATAATATTACACAAGGTTTACCTGTATAATAGGTTGATATGGAAAGTTTGTGGTATACTCGGTACCCTCGTCATTTCAATTGGTATCAGAGATAAGATCTAACAATATATATTTGTTGCGATCAAACTTACCGAGACAATGAATTCGGGTTCACTCAAATCGAGTTCAGATAAAGTATCATCAAGATTTGATGGCTTCATTTTTTCATGGTGGAAGAAACGAATGAAGATGTTGAAACTATCTTTCTAAAATATTTTTGGAAAATGGATACAATCTGTAAGTATCTCAGGGTTTACGAAAAACCCACTGTCAAATTAGAGAGATGACATCCACAAAGATCAAGGTTTGTTGGATAATTTCTCTGAAAAACTAGATCTTACTGAGCCTGCAAAATGAAAAGACTATTGTATCTCTTATCTGAAAATGCGGGGGTCTAACAACCACACCCAACAATTCGTTTGGAAATCTGAGAGGATTTACTCCAATATACTTTCTAGAGAATCAACTAGACAGTCAGACTCAATCTAGATAAAATTATATCAAAGAGTTTAATATCTCTCACTCTTAATTCAACCCGCAATCAGCAAATAGAAATATGCGAGCCCGATTGAATATAAGAGGAGTAACTTGAACGGTACCAAAGACCAATGTTCAAGTGTCAATCAATTTAAATCAACAACCCAAGGTCGGATATTCTAATTGATTAAACTTAACGCACAACCTGTGATATTTCAATTATATAACAAAATATAATGCGGAAAAGAAATAACACAGACACCAGAAATTTTGTTAACGAGGAAAACCGCAAATGCAGAAAAACCCCGGGACCTAGTCCAGTTTGAACACCACACTGTATTAAGCCGCTACAGACTATAGCCTACTACCAATTAACTTCGGACTGGACTGTAGTTGAACCCTAATCAATCTTACACTGATTCAAGGTACAGTTTCTTTCCTTACGTCTCTGATCCCAGCAGGATACTACGTACTTGATTCCCTTAGTTGATCTCACCCACAACCAAGAGTTGCTACGACCCAAATTCGAAGATTTGATAAACAAATATGTCTCACACAGAAAAATCTATAGATTGAATAAATCTGTCTCCCACAGAAACACCTAAGAGTTTTTGTTCCGGCTTTTGATAAATCAAGGTGAACATGAACCAATTGATAAACCGGACTTATATTCCCGAAGAAAAGCCTAGTATTATCAATCACCTCACAATAATCTTAATCGACTAGCGAAACAAGATATTGTGGAATCACAAACGATGAGACGAAGATGTTTGTGATTACTTTTATCCTGCCTATCGGAGAAATTAATCTCGAGTCAATTATTTCAATTGTACTCAATACGATAGAATCGGGCAAGACCAGAACACGCAACTACAAAGAAAATAGTTGGGTCTGGCTTCACAATCCCAATGAAGTCTTTCAAGTCGTTAACCTACAGGGTCTCAATAGAAACCTAAGTTTAAAGGAAAATCGACTCTAGTTTATGCAACTAACAACACACGGGAGGTGTGGGGATTAGTTTTCCCATTTGCTAGAGTTCTCCTTCATATAGTTTTCAAATCAGGGTTTGCAATCCAAGTTACCTTGGTAACAAAGCATTCAATATTCAGTTAGATGAAAAACCCGATTCAACTAAGCTAATATATTTCAACTGTTAGATCGAACTTAGCTTGTTACACACAAATGAAATGTACCCTCATTTAGGTTTATGTCATCGTACCCAAACGTGTACACCATGTTGGTTCACAAATAGTTAACCGAGGTTAGCCATATGATTACTCTCATATCAATCTTATTCATCTTAACCATAACTAGTTCAAATGACTCAAATGAAACTAGTTAAAGGGTTGTTCAATTGCTTTATTCTCATAGAATTATAGAAGAACACAATTGAAGCAAAATTGGTTTGATTCACTCGAATCAATCATGAACATTATAGCCATGGTTTGCAAAGATTGCATTCCTTATTATATAAATGTTTTTGTTCATGTTCATAACCGATTTTAGAACTTTAACCTTCAAGTATGCAAATGTGTACGCATACTTGAAATACCCGGACCAATATTGGGTTTCGCCAGTACGCAAACGGGTACGCGAACTTTCAATCCCAGCAGAAATTCTCGGACATGAACCTGTACGCTAGTACACAAACGTGTACGCATACTTGGGTTCCCGGATTTCTCAAACCAACAGGTACGTAAACGGGTGCGCATACTATGGTTCCTGGACATGGATTACATATGTGCAAGAGTGCACAACATGACATATCCAATATTGGTTAAGTGTTCTAAACTCTTATTTCAATCATTGAAACTTTCTTAGAGGATGACAATAGCCGTTTTCACATACTATTAGCATCAAAGAAATTTTCAAGTTATTGAAATAATCATAACGAAACATTCCAAGACTACACCAAATGATTGTATCACACAAATCATGTAAGATGTTACTCGGCAATTTTCACATGATATAAGATGAACTTGGTCAAAGCGAAACCCTGCCAACACATATTTCGAGAAATATGTAAGCGAGATAAACTCATCTCGAAATCTCAAATGTGTATATAGAAAACTATATCGTAATATGACTTATGTATCAATATAGAAGATAGAGTAGAAATAGACTTTCCAAGTGATAGATGAGTTTAAGTATCCACATACCTTTTTTCGATGAAGTTCCACAAGCTCCCCTTAGTAGTTCTTCGTCTTCAAATGATGAACGCCTTGAAGTCTAAGCTCAACTACACAATCTATGTCCTAGTCCGAGACATCTATAAATAGGCTAGAAATCAAGACTTATAGTTTTGATCACTAACATTGACAAACATACTTGAGATAGCAACGCATGCGAGTTCGACAAAGCAGTGCTCTAACATTATCTTTTTGAGTAGAACACAAAGCACATGACTCATATATTGCAACATGCGAACCTGAATCTTTCAGTATTGTTGAAATTACTAATATTTTCGATATTTCTTCAAATGTTTATTTTCTTAATATAACGTATTTTTTGATTTGGAAAGAAAAACTTATTTCTTTTCGATGAAAACAGTTATGTTTTAAATCTAATAAAAATTCATCCTTTACAGATGATCCACTTGGGTTTGATTGTAGATACAAGATAAGAAAAGTATTATCGCTTAAAGAAAATCAAGAGACTCATAAAGTTTCCTGTAAAATTGCTCTAAAATTTCAATGCTATAAAAATATAAACCAATTTCGGTTTGGATACCATAAAAATTATTTTCTCTATTAGGGTATGCAACTGCATTGTAACGTTCCGATTTAGTGTTGCTTATCGATTAAAAGGATATTCATTTAGAAATAGACATAAGAATCCTTTTTACAACTATATTGTTGAAACCGGTTTTATGCAACCTCCACATAATGGGTTGTCTGAAACAAGTGATGATAGGCTAAAAAAAAACTCATAGATTCTTTGAACTTCCTTTCTTCATCTATGTCCACCTCTAAAATGTTTGCATTGTTCACTTACATTGAACTAACTATAACCACATAAGATTCGACAAACGTTATCAATATTTGTTCCTGAACAATGTTGATGGACATTAATGTATAAGTGAAGTGATTTTGACACTTTTGTTTCCAGAAAAAGGCCCAAAATCTTTTGTGGATTAAAACAGTAACTTCTTATGTAACCTTGTTTCGATAATCTTAACTGACTTCCGAAATTCTATTTCCAAATCAGGCACGAGTATACATTCGGTAAATAAACCCCCTAAAAGCTTGTTTCCTCAATAAGTCTTAGATTTATCGTTAAAAGGAAAAATAATTGAACCAGGTTTTACTTCTCTTGGGTTTCAAGGAAAAGTGATCAATATTATTCTTAGAAAAACTCTTTGTTTTCAGGAGCATGTGTTCTAAAGAAGTTTCAGAAGATCTAAGTGAAAAGCTAGCAGAATGGATTAAGTTTAACAAATTTTCTCGAATGTTGCGGGAGATATTCATCATATATACTACAAACAGAATGAAGTCATATACGATAATATGTTAGCAATTATTTTCTTCAAAAGGTTTAAATATGCCCTGACTATTCAGGAAAGAAAAGACTAGCAGTTTGCACTAAATATTGTAGCCACGTCATTTGTCTTTCTTCTTAATTTAAAGTTCGAGCTTCCAGTTTACTTGAAGGGGTATTGGATCTCATTGGCATAAGATAACTGCTCAGAGAAAAGATAAAAATCGCAAGGGAACGTAAAATTTCCTTTGAAATCTTTTGAACAAAGCTTTAGAGATTTCTTCAAACAAAATTCTATTTCTTGAAGAAGCTTTTGGTCATCACAAGGATGTTTTGATTTATTTTCGATCTCAACTTCAAGAGATATCTTGATATACCAAAAAAGTTATTTGTGCTAGACAAGTGATAATAAATATCTTTTTTTTTCAAAAACCTAAAAGGTACCGAAATATCAAGTATATATATGTCTGACGCTCCTGTTCTGAAAGCTGTGCTCGTGATGGATGCGATCTTCTGTGTTGTATCAATAGAATAATGTCCCCAAGAATCATTTCCGTACTTTTCAAAATTGTGAAGACTATCTAAAACATGTTCTTGAAGATATCAAGAAAACGCTTTCTCAACAAAAGAGAGAAATCTCAATCAAAGATCAGGCTACATAAAAAGATTAATAAGAGCTTCTTGTTTGTGTCTTTTAAGAATAAAATAATCAATTGTTCATTAACGTCAACATTTGTATAATATCTATTTAATACTATCAATAAAATACGAATGATAAGTGTTTATTATAAATCCTTGTGTAATTCTTTTGATAGTTATGATTGCGTTGCTTGTTCTGATTTAATATCTCTTTACTTCGCTTTCGGATTATATAAGATAAAGTTCGGTTTTCATTAACTAAGCTTCGGTCTCATATTGGCTTATCTTTTTATGATTTTGTGACTTTGATTTGTAGCAAGATTTTTTATCTAACCTTAGTTTTCTACATCAAAAATCATAAGAAGATGATGGTGATTCAACTCATATGTGATTCACGTATACTAGTTATATTGTATAAATTTGGTATATATGTGAGTATTTTTGGCTTTAGTCATCTCTTGTGGCTGGTGATGGATAAGATCATATAACGTTTCTCTGGTAAAGTTTTTTTTTTTGTATTATTCTTTTGTTTTGCAGGGAATAACATACAAAGGGAAAGAGCTCTACTTTGATCTTGCGCTTAATGATATATCCTTCTGGGTAGTGTGGTTTGGAAAATTGATGGAAGAATTATTTATGATGGCTTCTTTCCTAATAAGTAATTAGATCGATTCTGATTATAGCTTGGCTTATCAAAGATAGGGAACGATTACTCTGGTTAGTCGTTTTCCTAATAAGAAAATTAAGTTAATTTTTCTTTTAGTCTTTGCTTACCGAATTAGGTACAATTATTAAAGTATAATTGGATCTTGACAAGTAACTAAGTTAATTCTGATCTTAGTTCGACTTATCGAAATAAATAAAAAATACTTTGGCTTATTTTTCTTTGGTAAGAGAATAAACCAATTACTTCAGAAGCTTCCGATTTAGTGTTGCTTATCAAAAGTGGTATGTTAAACCTCTGATTCACTGAGGCTCTTATAGGTTGTATCCAGTTCTTATGAACTTGAGGGTATTTTTGAAATACTTGTTGTAGTTGTCATACCTTTGTCGTTTTTGTGAAAAAATGGGGAGAAATATATGAAGTACAAGGTGATTGTCAATCACTTGAGAAATGATATATTTGATGAAAATTATATATCCAAACAGAAAAGAGTAAATCATGGATCAAGGGGAAAAAACATATCATGATGGGTAGTATTAGATACTACAGAACCGAATAACAACTATGTTTGGTTTGTATATATGCCTTGATACATGTGTATCTTCCTTTCCCTGGGGACCAGTGATCCTCAAGACGAATTGAGGATAGAATCCTATATTAAGAAGGATTCCTTGTTTAGGATAAATTTCTAGTTTAGGAAGGAGTATTGTTTTGAGCAGTATTATTAGTTTAGGTAATATACCTAGAAAGGGAATTAGTCATACAAAAGGAAATAGATTCCTAAGATGTTTGGGAAACCAAACCAAGCCTATAAATAGGGATGTTTAGCTCATAACTAAACACATATAGTTAGTGTGTTCTTGATATAGACGCACCTACATAATACTAGGCACAAAAAAACCTAGAGAAAGCTTGTGACAATACTTGTGCAAGCTTAGAAACAGTTTAAGGTTAATCCACTGTTTAGAGAAGATTGTGAGCGTAACAAAGAGAGAATTGTAATCGTTTTCTTGTTCATAATCTAGAGAAGATATTTTCTTCGAATTACTACTTGTGTTCTCGTTTTCTAAGTTTCGTCTATTATTATTCTAAATTCCGCCTTTATAGTAATAGCTACCAAGGTATAGAGATCAATACGTATCAAGTTGGCATCACGAGAAAGGTTAGTTTTTAGGGTAAATCCCTATGGTTTATGGTTTTCACTAGATCTCTCTACATAAAGCTTGGTGAGGTACTCGAGAAGTTGGAAGATGTTAAGAAAACAAGGGGATCAAGGATGACAAAGTCAGATGGTGATCCTAAGGAAGGCGAACCACAAACTATGGAAGAAAAGGTGGCTACGTTGCAAACAGACATGAAGTCAATTCAAGTTACCCTTAAGGAATTGAGTGAATGTATTCGTTCTCATACAACCAAGCCGAAGACGAAAAAAAGATTATACCTTCACCTGAAGCTTCGGAAAAAGATGATTCGGAAGAAGACGATTCGGAAGAAGAATGGGAAGAAGATGAAGATGAAGAGAAGAAGAAAAGTGATTTTCTTAAAGGTCCTACATCAACTAAGCCTCGTGGTAAGAATCTGAAAATTGATTTTCGTGTTGATATTCCACTTTACGATGGGAGTGTCGATGTAGAAAAATTACATGATTGGATTGAACGTCTAGAGACGCATTTTTTTTCTTTGAATATGGTTCAAAGGAAAAGATTGCTTTCGCGGCATTGAAGCTACAAAAGCATGCTCTAACCTGGTGAAAAGATTATCAAAGACAAAACCTAGGTAAAGGAGTATTGTCGTGGAAAACATTCAAGGCAGTTGTAAGGAAACTGTTTTATCCGGTTGACTACTTTGAAGAGAGATGATTCAAGTGGTACAACTTGAAGCAGACTTACAACCAAACCGTACAAGAATATACTTCGGAATTCAGAATCAAGATATGATTTTGGATTTAGACTTGGGAGATTATGTTATCTACATGAAATATATTTCCAGGTTCCATGAGTATATACGGAAGGAGTTGAAGATATTTTCGGTGGATACTATCTCCGAAGCAAGCATAAAAGCTAATGTCATCGAAGGCAAATAAGAAAATCGATGTTGAGGGAAACGTCAAGGGAAAGTCTAGAAGTTTCGTCACTAAAGGAGATGAAAGGAGCAAAGAGAAAGGGAAGTCTAACGACCAAGAAAGTTTAATTTGTAATCATTGCAAATAAACAGGGCATGTTGTTGATAAGTGTTGGATGAAGTATCCTAATCTAAAACCAAAAGGGTTGCAGAAGAAAGAAGCCATAATGAAAACACTAGTTGCACAAGTTCCAAAAGAAGTCAAAGGACTAACAGAACCTAATCAAAAGCTCTCTCTAATGGCGGGTGTAGAAGAACTTATGGAGGACGATCCTAGGAACGACTCTTCACGATTAAGATGAGTTAAGACAACACTAATAGATGTTGTTATTGACAGGAAGTCGAAGAATTTACTTTCACAATCTTTGGTACAAAAAGTTGGGTTTGAAGACTTTCAAACATCTGAAACCCTATCCTTTAGGGTGGCTTCAAAAGGAAGGTGGGCTACGGGTTGCGTAACGATTGCACGTTCAAGTTTGCTTTTGATGAGTCATACATTGACGAGGTTACATGCGAAGTGGTTCCATTGGATGTTTGTCAAGTTATACTTGGTAGTCCTTACTTGTGGGATCGAGATGCGGTTTTACATAGGAGGGAGCAAAAGTATACCTTTACCAAAGATTGGAAAACTTTTGTAATACGAGCTATTAACTCTCCTCTTGAGGGAGCAAGCTTGATTACAGCCACTCAGGTTAAGCGGTTGGTGAATGCTTGTACAAAATTCATTCTCCTTGTGATCCGTTCTCTTGACGAGAAGCCGAGTAGAGTTAGTTTGAAATAAATTACCAAACAACAAGAAGAAGACCTAAGAAGGTTAAGTATGTTTGAACCACCATTACTAGATGATGATGGATATGACAAGATGATCTTGCCACATGTGGAAGACTTGTGGTTTGATAGAGAAGAATCACTCGAAGAAGATTGCATTATGGAGCGAAGAGCGACAAAGACACGCCAGGAAGAGAATAAGACTTTCCTAAGTAGATGTCAAGGTCAAGTTCTCGGCAAGGAGAGATGGTTCAGCAGGGTGAAAGGAACTCACAAGTTCCCTAACCTACAAATATAACTTTCACAGGAGTTCAAGTTCTTGAGGGGGGGCGCATGATACATGTGTATCTTCCTTTCCCTGGGGACCAGTGATCCTCAAGACGAATTGAGGATAGAATCCTATATTAGGAAGGATTCCTTGTTTAGGATAAATTCCTAGTTTAGGAAGGAGTATTGTTTTGAGCAGTATTCTTAGTTTAGGTAATATACCTAGAAAGGGAATTATTCCTACAAAAGGAAATAGATTCCTAAGACGTTTGGGAAACCAAACCAAGCCTATAAATAGGGATGTTTAGCTCATAACCAAACACATCTAGTTAGCGTGTTCTTGATATAGAAGCACCTACATAATACTAGGCACAAAAAAACCTAGAGAAAGCTTGTGACAATACTTGTGCAAGCTTAGCAAACGATTTAAGGTTAATCCACTGTTTAGAGAAGATTGTGAGCGTAACAAAGAAAGAATTGTAATCATGTTCTTGTTCATAATCTAGAGAAGATATTTTCTTCGAATTACTACTTGTGTTCTGTTTTCTAAGTTTCTCGTCTATTATTATTCTGAATTCCGCCTTTATAGTAATAGCTACCAAGGTATAGAGATCAATACGTATCATGCCTAGATCACCTTTAGGAGGAGTAAAGTTTTTGTTGTTCAAATGCTTCAACATCGATATTTAGTTTTGAATATTTGCAGAACTTTGTGGTATTAAAACTTGGAATCAATAGTATGAAGTTAAAGTTAAGAGATTGTTATGTAATGAAATATCTTTGTCTTTTAATTCTTGTATTCTCCATGTGTAAAGAGTTTTGTCACTAAAATTGACAAAATATGGAGATTGTTAGAGTATTGCTCAGTTGAACCCACCAAGCGTTGGTATGTCAAGTTTGGTTATCATATTTTAGTTCTAAAACTTGAAGTTGTTTGATTTGATTACTAGAGTCAACTTCGTTAGGTTAGACTACAAACATATAAATTTGGAGACCCACTCGTGTTACTCATGAAGAACCTAAAGACGTATCGTCTTCAACGAAAATATCATCCTTCAGTTCGAGGTCAGTAACAACAGACTTGACTTGTTCTATTTCTATCATAGTTCTTTCAAGTCAGTATTTATTAAAAACACAACATACGAAGTAAAGTTTGTTTACTTATCTCTAATATCGGTGACTTGGTCATTATACTATGATCAAAGTATTAAGTAAAGATATATTAATTATTTCTTACAACTTGAGTATATGGTGTTACAGAGTATAATTTATCTATGGATTTCGTGAATCCACATAACACTAATTGGTAAAACTTTTTTTTTTTTTTTTTTTGTGGTAATATCTAATACTCTTTTTAATTTGTATTAATTTGATGTACCTAAACAAGAGTGGGTCTCCACATTTACCTTTCTATATCTAGATTCATCCTCTCCTTCATCTTATTCATCACCATTACGTTCAACAATCATCATCACCAACAATTCATCATGATCCAAAGAAGAAAAGAAGTCTTGGCATTCCATGATTTGATCCCATTGTTAAGTCAAAAATGTCTAAGCAACTTCGATGTGTCTAAATCTAAAACCATTGTTCATAACTATCCATAAGGACCAGGACCCACGGGTCAAACTTTAGGGATTGGAGTTGGACCCACTAAAATTCAAAATCCAATGATCGAAAAAAAAAAAAGGAGTTGAATGATTGAAATTGAATCATACATGGCATTGATAAACAAACGATGTATTTTCAGGTGCGTTGGCTCCCACAAAAATGAGTGGCGGGATTATTAGGCTGAGCAGGACTAGACCTCTCATTTTATTTTATTTGCATAAAAATGATGTCAAAGTAGTGTCAAATAAGATATTATACTCTAATTAACACAAACATAGGCTTGTTTTCCCATTAATAATTAATAACGAATCCAAATTTAGAACTGCTAGTAGACAAATTTATTTATAGAGATTAATAAATCCTTGTAATTGGTGTCGGACCCACTACACTACCATATCATGATCCAAGAGGAAAATTCACTCATGGCTTAGATAAACAAACGCCGTTAGTCAACTACACTACCGACTTCTCTTCCATATCTTTCATTATAAAATATGGGTTTTCATTCTCGTTTTTCTTTCCTTACTCTCTCCTTTGTTACAGTTTGAGTCTGTCTATGTATCTCCTCTTCATCTTCTCCGTTGCTCGAATTCGAACATTAAAATTTATTTATCCTCTCAATGGAAGCTTACTCATATATCACACCTCAAGATGATGATGTTACTGAAACTAATATCACAAAGAAATACCTAGTATCAGTTTATGTTGATGAAAAATTAGAGTACCATGTGAAAACCATTGTTACAAATGAATTGGGGATGTTTTTAAGTCAAATCAGATCTACATCTCAAGTAATTCCAGAGAGTTCTAAGAAGAAGAAAAAAGAGAATAATAAGGTGAAACCGATAACCAAACATGTAGGAATCGATGTCCAGATTACATATCATGTGATAAGAAATGTTAGATTACTTGAAGCAAACAGATGTTTAGTCTTTTGTTTGGGTAATGGGGGAATCCCTAAAGTTTTATCCAAGTTTCTGATTGAAGATGAATCGGATTTTATGTTATTCTTGAATTTACTAACATGCATCACCAACCATGTATCATATTACAATAATAAAATTTAGGGATTTAACATAAGTAATTACATCGTGATAAGTTCAGACTGTTTCGCAAGGCCAAACAACCAGATGCCTGATTATGTGCCCCCAACTTTCTTTTCTTATTTACTTTATTAGTTTAATTTATAATATATTATCAACAAGTTTCGATCACTGGGCAATTATCACGATAGATTCCTATTTTTATTTCATTTACTTTCTCAAAATATAATTGTTTGTGTTATCTTGTGTTAGTAAAAATTACACAATCCCAAATTTTTTTATTAATTAGGTTTAATTTTCATTTTTGTATTTAGGTTTATACTAGTTCGTACAATAACATATACTTATGTACGTTGTTTGTCTGGCTTTGAAAATATGATGTTGTGCCTGTATATAACCGTAGATTTTGGGATTGAATAAGTATATAATAGCCAATACCATAAGTAATAATCAATATCATGGTGTTGTGCCTGTACACTATTAGACAATATCATAAGTATGCATATTACAAGCTTTGAGATTGTCATTCGACTCGTAAAAAACCATGTTACAAAATTAATTTGCTATTCGAGTCATCATCTTAAATATTTATTTGGAAGTCCTGTATTAATTATGTCTTGATAATTTAATGAACCTAGTAAAAAAAAAAGTGGAAAGCATCCAAAGTTAAACACTTATTTTATGTTCTCAATACCAATTACCTCCCCTTGTGTTAACAAAATTTTTGGCGGAGAACCTTGCTTACATATGTTTGTCAATAAATATTATATGAGTAGATATTATTTTTATAATATCTATATCTAGATGTTTGATCGTTGATCATCAGTTAGCTTGTAAGGAAAGAGATAAGAGGTGAAAAGGCTTTTATAATAAAGATTTCAAATTAAAAAAAAATGGACGACACCAGTTACGCATTCTTCATATTAATGTTTACAAAAAGATAAACTTAAAATAAGCGTTTACATACCATTTTAGGTAGTACTGTATTTTATTCCAAATACAAGGGTATTTTAGATTTTTGTTTTATTTAATCTTCCAATATTAAACATCATAAAAACCTACCATTATTCACGAATTCTATTTTATTATCACGAAAAATTGCTCAATTAATTCTGATTCGTAACGGTTTACATTATATTAAATAGATAAGTATTATTTATTTATTTTGAAAATGATAAGTATCAAATCTTATCAATTATAATAAACAAAGAACTAAACAGATGCTAAATATTTTCACTTCCGTTTTTGGACAAGCTAGTTTCACCTTTTCTTTTGTACAGTCTTATCAATTATTTGTCTACTGCAGACATACTTTACAGTTGCCTAACTATCTAATGCATCGAAAGTTGCTATTTTTTTTTTTTTACGCATCCACTAGCTAAAATTGCAGGTTCTATTATAAACTCAGACGACTAGTTTTATTAATGTTATTGGTAGAATCGTTGTTAGAGCATTTCTTCTTTGAACCCACCAAGTATTGGTATGTCAAGTGTGGTTGTCATATTTTAGTTCCAAAACTGGAAGTTGCTTATTTTGATTAGTCGAGTCAACTTCATTGGGTTAGACTACGGACATAGAAATGTTGAGACTCGCTCTTGTTACTTATGAAGAACCAGAACACGTATCGGCATCAACGAACACATCATCCTTCAGTTTGAGGTTAGCAACACAGACCTGACTTGTCTCATTTATATAATAGTTCTTTCAAATCAATATATACTGAAATTATAACATACAAAGTATAGTTTGTTTACTTGTCTCTAGTATCCATGACTTGGTCATTATACTCTAATCAAAGTATCAAGAAAAAATATACTAGTTTTTTTTATATAACTTGGGTATATAGAGGTACGAAGTACAATTTATATATAGGCTTTGTGAGTCGATGTTCCGCTAATTGGTAACTTGTTACTATTTAGTGAAATTTATATATAGGCTTTGTGAGTCGATGTTCCGCTAATTGGTAACTTGTTACTATTTAGCGAGTTTGAACTTCCGGAATGAATTCAACCCTTGGATTATATATGAAGGAATATTATAAACATAATCTAAGTAGACTTGCGAAATTCCATTTTGTAGTCGAAAGAAAGTTCAACCGATCCTTGGACCGACCGTAAGACTGATCCCCTGTGGCAAGGACCGATCCCTGACAGAACTTGTTTGAAGTTTTGTTCGAGTTTAAATTTTCGATATGTTTGGTGATTTTCGGGTTTGTACAAACATCGGGAAATATTCATATTAAACTTGGAATGTTCACATAATGTCGACATAGTGATTTGAACATGTGCTAACCTCTTATTAATTAATGTCCAAGCATTTTCATTGATACTCAAATAGAGATTCTGAAACCAATATTCAAATATATTTTCTAGATATTCGGAAATATATGTTTACCATATCCTAAGAACTCTATTTTTGGGGATTTAAATGGCTGGGTTTTTTTGGGGTTACATAGGGTCATGAAATAGTAATCCTTAGTACCCCTTATCCTGATGTTTTTTGTAATACCTAATCCACCCTTAATTTGATTAGTGGTAATTAAAATGATTAATCTAACTAATCAGTATAAGTGAACATATTAGACTAATCAAATGATTAATCTTTTGCAAATCAAAACTTGATTTTCTTGGGTTTTGAAGAAGGAAAAAGGGTGATTTTTGTGAATTTTATTTGAAAAACTTTGAAGAAAATGATGAAACCCTTTGTCACAATACTCGGGATAACCTTATAATCAACTCCCAATAGAAATTTTATCGATTCAAATCCGTTAAACATCAGAGCAAAATATGAGTTTTTTACCTGTTACAGGTTGGAAAAATGTGTCGAACAAGCCGTAAATAGGTAATTACGGTTGGAAAATGAGGAACTCCCAGCTGTGAATACGAATAACGGATGGGAAATGAAGAACTTTTGGTCGTTATTTTGCCCAGAATCACTTGAGTCTGTATTACGGCTGGGTTAACATGTTTAGAAGGCAATTTCCCATCCGTTAACGAATATGTAAGTTGAGAAATTTTGAGTTTCAACATGAATACATACTACGATTGAAAAGCAATAATTCATTAATTAGACCACAATATAACCCATTACATACTTAATAGATCCCGATTACAAAGTAGGTTTTAATAACATCCCTTTCGATGTTTCAAGAAGTCTTTGATGATGGCGAATTGAGCTTCGACGTTGAAATTATAACCTTTCCATTTTCTCCATTCCTTATTAGCTTGATCTAAGACTTCTTCATCAGTCTCACCTCTAAGTCGAAGTTTCTTGTACATACGAAGTAAAGCCATATATTCTTCCACTTTTTGCGTATGTCTGAAAATCGAAGATACAATTCAACTCCATCGCGATTATTAGGGTTACCTGTTTCACAACAAAAAAAATCAAAAATATTACTCCAATACGATTGACTTGCTAAACCACCTTTCCTTCGTTCTTATCCCCTCTTTGGATAGCATAGTACAAATCTTTTGCAAAGATAAGTCTTCATACAAAGTAAAGTTGGGTTTATCCTTTGAGTACATTGCATTGAGTTGGTAGGGGTTCTGGTGGAGATTATTGATGTGGAAGGTGTGATTTTGATTTGGAATGGGTGGTTATATAAAGGTAGATTTATTTCAAGTTTAAATAAGTGGTTGAACATCTAGAACCTTCTATAGATCAATCTTCAAACGAATCTATTTTTCAAAATTCAAAAAACTAGCCGATATGATGTGGTAAAAAAAAGGAAATTATAGGTGTTTACGGCTAGGAAATCGATTTATCAACTAAGACATAATTAAGTATAAACCTGCAGGTTTTGTGGTGTGTCAGATTTACGGCTAGGAATTAAGGCCATAAACCAGAGTTGTTACTTTATGTCCGAATTACGGTTTGGAGTCCTAACCGTGACATAAAAAATGCCATAGATATCTAGCCGTAATTAGGAGTCAATTTCTTTATGGGTTATCGCAGTAATATACGGCTACGTTTTTCCCAACCGTAAACAAATTACGGATGTTGTTTCTGACCGTTCTTAGGTTACGCCATGAAATCGAAAGGTTGACCAAGCCGGTTTTGTGGTGTGTCATATTTAGGGCCAGGAATTCACACCGTAAACCAGAGTTGTTTCTTTATGTCAGAATTACGGTTTGGAGTCCTAACCGTGACGCAGAACACGGCGTGGATATCTAGCCGTAACTTGGAGTCAATTTCTATTTGGGTTATCAGAGTAATATACGGCTAGGTTTTTCCTAGCCGTAAATATTTTATGGATGGTTTTCCTAAGCGCTAGTTGGTTAACGGCCGGGAGTTTCTAACCGAAAACCTGTGCAAGTTTTTTTGACAACAATTATATGCATTTACGACTAGGTTATTTGAAACATTGACCTAGCCGAAAGTGCTCAAAATTTTCAATAATGTTGATTTTTTCATCATTGTTCTTAGATTAGACAGATGGAAAGACTAACATTCATTCATACATGCAATGTTATAAAAATTCATCCGTCCAAACCCATAACCAAACTACGAAAATAGTAAATAGACAAAGTCTATGAGGGAAAATACTAAAAAGCCACTACATCTGCATTAGTCATTCACTGGATTCCTCGTCGAATTCGAACGCAAAAACTCATCCAAATCGTCGTCCTCTTTCTCCTCTTCCACAACCTCTTCTACAACTCTAGACTTTTTACCTCTTCCACTGCCACCTTGAATTGGAGTCTTTTTACCTCCACCACGTCCACAAATAGTCACAACATCATGGGTCTTCTGCAAAGCCTCAATTCCATACCATAACCCCGAAGCTTTTACCAAGGATACCACATCTGGATGCTCTCTATCCACGTCCAAAACTTTCCTTGTTGGTGCTTTAGTTTAGGGACCGCTTTATCGGGAAACTACAAAGAATATAAAATTTTGGTTGTTACAATAAAAAATACATAATAAAATGAAAATAGCATATATTAAATTTGATTAATTACCTTTGCGTCACAGACCCTAGCAGCCCATAATGACTGGTAACCAAACAAGACGGATCTATCTTTTGGATCACTCCAAGGTCTCCCATTCATCTTGAGAGGTAAAAACTCCATAGCATCAATGATTTGTCTTGCCGAGTCTTTTGGTGGATACTTATTGTTAGAGCACTGCTCGGTCGAACTCGCAAGCTTCAAGTTTAGGTGATCAAAACTATAAGTCTTAATTTTTAATCTACTTATAGCTATGTCTCGGATTAGGATAGAATGTGTAGTTGAGATTTAGACTTCACGGCGTTCATCGATTGAAGACGAAGATCTACTAAGGAGAGCTTGGAGGAACTTCATCAACAAAAGGTATATGGAGACTAAAACTTATCTATCACTCAAAAGTCTATTCTATTATATCTCCTAATGAGACTAAGTCGTATAGATATATAGACTTTTATATTATACACATTTGATATTTCGAGTCGAGTTTATCTCGCGTATCTATTTCTCGAAATATGTGTTGGACGCTTTTTGCTTTAGCTACATTCATCATTATTCTTGACGAGTTTAGTTGGAAACAATTTATTTGTTGGAAACTAAATAATAAGTCAAAAGATGATCATGTGAAAATTTCTTTGAAACATCTTACATGATTTGTGTGAGACAGTCATTTGATGTCGACTCGGAATGTTTCGTATTGATCATTCGATCACTTGAAAATTACTTATAAGCTAATAGTTTGTGTGAGATATTGTCGTCTTCTAAGGATGTTTCAATGATTGAAATGGGAGTTTAGAACAGTTAACCATTGTCTGGATATAGCAAAGTATGCATATCAGGTTGCAAGCTGTTGTGGCATGATTCAGGTCCGGGAACCAAGTTTGCATACCAGTATGCGAACGGTTTTACCTGAGTTGAGGTCCGGGACGGCAGTTTGCGTACCCGTTTGCGATCTATCGGACAAGACCAAAGTACGGAACTTAAGTTTGTGTACTCGTTTGCAAACTGAGTTGGTTAAAGTTCTAAAATCGGTTAGGTATGATTTCGTACTCATGAAAAAATACATTTATAAATTAAGGAATGCAATCTTTGCAAACCGTGGCTAAATGTTCATGAATTGATTCTCTTGAATCAAATCCGATTTTGCTTCAATTGTGTATTGTATACTTCTATGATAATATAAACAATTGAACAACTCTATGAGTAACACAATTAGATTCATTTGATTATCACTTGATCTAGAAGTGTTAGATGAATGTGGTTAATACAAAAGTGTTCATATGGCTAACTTCGGTTAACTATTATTGAGCCAACTCAATATACACGTTTAGGTACAGTTACCCATATCTAAATGAAGGTATATTTCATTTGTGTGTAACAAGCTAAGACCATCTAACGGTGGAGAGATATTGCTTTGGTTTTAAGCAAACTTAGATTGAATCTTAAATCAGGCTTTCATCTAACGATGAATATTGATTGCTTTGTGATCGTGTGTCAATCCGTCAAAAATAATTTCACTTTCTTACTCACTAAATTTAAATGAAGCACAAGGTAAGGAAGAGTTCGTATCCACGGAGAGGCAATTGTTGTTATGCAATTTTCAGTTTCTAAGGTAACCAAGGGGGGATGTTTGTTGTTTTATCAAATAAATAAAAGTAAAAATAAAATAAAGCAAGGCAAATAATTGGAATAATCAATAAGGAGAATATATTGGTCATGGGATAGTATCATTCACAAACATGTATTTTCATCAATGATTAGAATTGATAATTTAATCTCTCATCTACTAATAGTCCTAGGATACCTTGATCGCAAGTATATCCCGCTAATTCCTTGTTTTCATCACAACCACATTAAAAGATGCATATGTGAATTCTTCCTAGAAAGCAACCTAAAGTGTAAAAGCACAATTAGATTTAACTCCTAAAAGCAATAAGTTCTATGGAATAAGACTAATCAATGCAAACGAATGTGTAAAAGCACTAAACGTTTTAACAAAAGTTATGATTCACTTGTGACTAGTAGGATATATCACTACAAGCACCACCCACAATTATGCTACTTAGAATCGGGGATAAACAACTTTTTGTATTGAAAACCCTAATATAGCTCTAGAGATGAATGTAAATCGGATTGATTAGGACTCAACCAAATAAACTATCAAATCATATAACACTATTAATTGTGAATCACAAACAATAAAGTATTGAGACAAAACTAATTCATTGAATCATATAACATATTGAGAAATCAACTTTATCCCATAACCAATAATATGTTTAGCTACTCATAGCTATGGAGTTCATCATAATAATACTAATTGAAAAGAAGAATATGAACAAAAGCAAACCCTAGAAGCGTAAACAAAACCCGCTCTCCAAAAATTCCAAGAAAAATATATATCATAAAGTTGTAGAAGACTTTTCCTTTTTATAGCTTTTCTCCAACTTCTAAAATTAGGTCTTCATAGCCCAAAGTCCAAGTGGTCCACCAAGCCCATGTATGTGCAAATACCCATGTGAAAATATGACCCAAAAGAGGTCACTGGAATCTGGTATTGTGGCGGAAATTGGTAGGAAGAGTCGCGGAAAACGTCTTAGGTGACCAAGAAGTCCGCTTCGGTCAGGCCAACGGGTCAACTCGGACGAATCAACTCGGGTCAACTCGGAAGTCAAACCGAGTCGGGATGGAGCCAGTCGATGTAGTCAGGTCTAATCGGTCCGACCGGAGCTTGGCATGAGCCATTGCACTAGCCTATGCTTGTGATGCACAATCCTTGTGCATCCAGCCATGATGGCCTTGCATTCTCTCAATTTCTCCCTGTAGTTCTGTTCCATTTCATATCACCACTTCCCTCCATTCCTGCTCAATTGCCTCTCCACGGTCATCACTAGGTCCATCCCAGCAGCTGTAAACCTCCTCAGTTCAAAGCAAAGCTCTATCTCCCCTGCAACATTTCATTACCACACAAAACCCCAGATCCTAACCAAATCATATGCAAGACTCACTAAATAAAGACAACCTCATCGGTGCTTTTGTGCTTGCACTTGGTTGCACACACTAGACCTAACTATACTCATTGCAACCTCCAAGCTTAGCACCACAAATGCCGCCACAACCTCGGACCACCGGTTTCAGCATTCATTCTCCCACACCGTTAAATCTCCACCAATGCATCTTAGTCTCCATTCCTAGTGCCAAGCAAACTTGACTGTCTCGGTTCATCTCTGTCAATACCACTTACACATGCCCCATTCTCGCCTCCGCTCCAGATCATCTTGACACCGATTGTGACTCCATATCAACTCAAGAGTGAGCTCGGTTCTTATCGGTTCAGGGCTGCAATTCTCAGCCAAACTTAAGCCAATGCACCTCCGCAACTTCATAACACACAATTTGACCCATTCCTCCATAACCTGCATTTTTATTTGTTCATCTGCGACACCAAATGCAATTTCACATTTCGTGAACCACCATTTAGCCTTCTACAATCAGCCTACGGAGACCACCTTCAATTCCTCGTCACATTTAAGCCGCAACCTAAACATTCATCCACTTGAGCAACACCATCGGTTCACCGCCACCAACCATTAGAAGTTCCCATCTGCACTCATACCGCTCTACCAAATTAAGCAACAGACAACCCCAGACCTATGCATTCTATTAATACCAGCACGCCATCGTACACATCGCCTCCTCTCCATTTCAGGCTTAACAAAGAGAACACCACTACCTAAGTTCATCCACAAGCCTACATGGCCCAATAGTTGGAGCAACAACAGGCTACCAACACTTGCTCTCGTGCTACACACAACTCCATTCAATGTACATAACCACCTTCATCACCGCAATTCACATCAAACACCCATTTCACCGTGAACTCCAAATCAAGCCATTAAAAGACCCCTCTTCTCGAGTTCAATCCAAACCCCAATTTCCATATTCCCATCAAAGCTCCAACACAGTTTAACTCAAAAACCATTTTTCGATTAACCCTAGCTTCTCTTCACATAAACAACTCCAAAAGCCAATTCTTAGTGCCCCTGAAGCAACAACATCTTCTCTTGATTCCACCATTCTACGTAATCAAACCACCATGACATACCCCCGAATCTCTCCTGAGTTCAAACCCTAACATACATCTAACCCTTTGTTTTGCAATTGAATGCAAACCCATTCATAATCTGCATCTCCTCTTCTTCCTTTTACTTTCAAGACCCCTAACAACTCTACGATTCCCTGTTAGCTCAAGAACGTCCCATCTCAGAAGCCCTAACTCAGTGCTTCAATTCCATCTTTTACATTAATTGAATCAATCAAACCCTAATTTGTAATTCTCAATTCGATCATTAATTCCTTCTTTCCTTGTTCTTGGCAGCCTTAGACTCATAAAACTCTCGCCGCTCATGATTTCCTCCTTGATCTCGGATCTCTCGGTGATAACAAAGAAGAATGCGTTTGCTTATTTCCTCACGTCTCAATTGTAGATTTTAAATGATTGAAAGGAGAAAAACTTCTCATGTTTTTTAGGGCTGGTAATGATGGAAATTTCTACGGGCACTCCACTTACGATATGGGCCACCATGGTGATACTTGGCTTGTCGGTCTTGGAACCGATTGCCTATTCACTTCTTTGCTCAACCGCGACTAGCTTCGCCGCTCTATGAATTGGTCTTTTCGCTCTTTTTCACTCCAAATGGATGATTTCATCTTTTTGTTCTCGGTGACTCCATTGCACCTATAAAACTCAAAAGCAAACATAAGATACATAATTCACACGAAAAATAGCCAAGAAAGCATAAACTCTAGATAGTAAATACGGTGTATTCTACACCTACCACTTTGTTACTAAGCTAACTTAGAATGCAGACCCTGATTTGAAAGACTATATAAGGGAGAACTCTAGCTACTGGAAAACCTAATCCACACACTTCTATGTGATACTAGTTGCGTAGTGCGTACTAGAGTCGATTTTCCTTTAACCTAGGTTTTTCCTAAAACCATTATAGGTTAACGACTTGAAGACTTCATTGGGATTCTGAAGCCATACCCAACTATTTTATTTGTAGTTGCGTGTTGTGATCTTACTTGTTCTATCGTATTTATTACTATCTTCTCTAAGATTGGCTCGAGATTTATCTCCAATATGTAAGATATAAAAAGTAATCTCAAAGATCTTCGTCTCATTCTTTGTGATTCCACAATAACTTCTTCTACCACCATATAGTTAAGTTATTATGAGGTGATTGATATTTCTAGGATGTTCTTCGGGAATATAAGACCGGATTATCAAATGGTTCATGTTCACCTTGATTTATCAAAAGACGGAACAAAAACTTCGTAAGTATTTCTGTGGGAGACAGATTTATCTATCATAATAGACTTTTCTGTGGGAGACATATTTTTTTTATAAAGTCTTCGACTTTGGGTCGTAACAACTCTTAGTTGTGGGTGAGATCAGCTAAGGGAATCATGTGCATAGAGTCCTGCTGGGATTCAGAGACGTGAGGAACGCGATTGTACCTCAATTGGTGTGAGACTTGGTTAGGGTTCAACTACATTCCAGTCTGAAGTTAACTTGTAGTAGGCTAGTGTCTGTAGCGGCTTAATACATTGTGGTGTTCAAATTTAGACTAGGTCCTAGGGTTTTTCTGTATTTGTGGTTTCCTCGTTAACAAAACTTGTGGTGTCTTTGTCATTTGTTTTCCGCATTATATTTGTTTATATAATTGAAATATCACAAGTTGTGCGTAGTTCAATCAATTAGTAAATCCGACCTTTGGTTGTTGATTGAAATTGATTGACACTTAAATATTGGTCTTTGGTACTGATTCAAGTGCCTTTACAACTCAGTTCCATAACCACGGTTAACACAGGCCATTTGCATTCACCGATCTCTAAATATGGTTGTTTAACAAACCACTTTGCATTTGCACTTCCTCCACCCAATAGCAACATAGCCACCTTCATTTTTTGTGTCCTCTTCAACACCACCTTCATTCAAGACCCACTTATCCTTTTCTTTCTTTCACTTCCTCCACCCTGCTATTTCTCATAGCTTGCCAACTAGCATTCCCTAGCCATAATATATTTTTCTTGATTCCTTGCAATGAAATATTGGGTGTGGTTGTTAGACCCCAACTTTTTCACTTATTTTTCTCCATCACGCCTTTACCCTTATCAATAGCAGCACCAGCAACACTTGTTTCGGCCAAGTTTCCTTCTACGATCTCTAAATATGGTTGTTTAACAACCACATTTGCACTTCCTCCACCTTCACTTCCTCCACAAGTGGCAACTCCACCTTCATTTCCTCTATCGGTGGCAACACCACCTTCATTTCCTCCACTTTCACTTCCTCCACCCATGACAACTAACATTACAAGGAACATTACAAGGTGTTACTTCTTGTGTTCTTTTCTTCCTCATTTCATTTCCTATGTTCAAAGACAAACAAGACCAAAATAACAAAAGCAAATAAGTAAATATGGTTGGGAAATCTAGACATAACCAAGTAGTGACAAAAAACACGGCTAGGAAACACTGACAGTCCAAGACACAACGATATTTATGGATGGGATATTTATTAATCGACCAAGATGTAACAACAATAACGGCTAGGGAACAAAAAATTTGGCTTGGTTACTCAAATTACGGATAGGAAAATCCGAGCCGTAAACACTACCGCTGGATTAATTTTCAGCATAATAGAAGATACGGCTAGGAATAACCCAGCCGTGAAAGATACAGATGGGACTTTGAGTTATCGACCAAGCTGTTACACACAAAATGGCTAGTAAAATATATTTACGGTTAGGAAATAAAGTTACGGATAGGAAAAACTTGGATGTAACACTACCGTTGAATTAAATTTCGAACACAGAAGAAGTTACGGCTAGGAAAAACCTAGTCGTAAGAAAAATTGTAGCGGTTAGGATTTCTCAACTCTCGTCCGCATCGCCTATATTACGACCGGGAGTTCTTAGTGATCCCAACCGTAGCGTTTCGTAAACGGTTTATTCGGACCTAAAATTTTGAAACTAATCGAATAATCATTCAAACGCTTAAATAAAGAGTGATTTTTCAATTCATACCTTATTCCAGTCATATGAGGAGTCTCGGCGCCTGGTTCATCTCCTTCAATCACTTGTTGTTGATCTAAAGTTTCATCTTCATTTGATGAAGTTGATTTCTCAGGTTCAGGAGGAGGTGCGTTCGACGACGATTTCCCTAGCTTTTCCTTTGTCTTCATGGTTTTATACAATGAATTTAATCGACGATGAATGTTTTTTTATCAACGATTAATCGTTCTACAGAAAGAAAAACAAAATAAAAAATAAAAGAAGAGAAGACGAGGATGAGGAGAGGAGGAAAAATTAGGGGACGGTTTTGGTTTTTATTTCCAATTATTTTTTTTAATAAAATTAATTAGTTAATGGAAGGCCAAAAGAGGAATAAGTAAAATCTATGGAGGGTGTTTTTGAACTTTTACATATATTAGGTCCCCCCATATCCACGTTTTGGTTTTAATTATCATTTTAAGCCCCCCCAAAAACTCAGCCCCCTACAACCCCAATAACAAAGTTCTATCCTAGAGGTTTGCATATCTCTAGTTATTATATTATTAAAGTATATGTTTGTCTAGCTAATTGTATTAGTTGTCAACCAATAGTGATTTTGGTATATTGGTTGGATTAAGGTTGGAATTTATCAAAATATACATTTATTGCATATCTTAAGGATTTTGAATTTTGTAATTCCTTGTTGTCCAAACAAGCATTGGTCATAACACCATAAATAGAGAATCCTTTATTCTTACAAACTCATCCATTTATACATTGCCTAACCGTATGTGTGGGAAGCCAACTCGTTAATAGCAGAAAGGTGAAATTTCTTGCGTTACCTTCATTTAAAGTCTTTTTTGAGATCAAAAAGCTTTTAGTTGTACCATTGGTGGGAAACTAAATCGTATTGTTAATTTAGTTTTCGATTATTGATTTGATTAACTAACGGTGTAGTTATCCTTGATATATCAAACTTGATTATTCCATGGTCATTCTCTTTTGATATAAGGCCACCCAAGTTTGTTTGATGATTGACTATTTCATATCTATTTGATTCAAGATCTGAAGATAAAACTAGTGATCATCAAAAGTTAATTGACTTTGTTCCGTATGTGATTGATCATTAGTAGGAATCAAGTTGTTTGTGCATGTGATACTTTGAAGATTACATATTGAAGACTAGAAGACTTTTTTTTTTGGTATTCCGATCTTTGTGGTACTTCTTTGCACACCTGATTCTCTGGGATCCAATCAAGAAGTTTATTTCGATAGACATCAGACTTGTTGAAAAATCAAAAAAACTATGTAGTTGCTTCTGCTTGTAGACTTTCTTGGATAGAATTAGTTCACTGAAATATATTATTTATATAGTATTTGTCTTGGACTGATCGTTGACAAATATAATTTATTTTGATAAACAGAAGATCATTTATATTGAAATTTATCTTTGTCCATTGTTGGGTTTTGGAGGTATACAATGAGGTGGTTACTGGAACAGGTTATTCCTTTTTTTTCGAGTTACGAATCAAGGAGTTGAGAAGCAAAAGTCCTCACAGCAGGTGAAGCAACTTGAGATAGTGGATTTTATCTTGGGATTCACGTGCATAGACCAGATTGGTTGTAGGCGCAGGGATACTGAAGGAATAGGGTAACTAGGAGTAGTTTACTTGGTCTTAACTATACGAAGTTGTGGTAGTCATTTTGTATAGCGGCTTAATTATGAGAGTATTCAAAACTTGACTAGGTCTCGCAATTTTTCTGCCTTGTAGTTTTCCTCGTTAACAAAATTTTGTGTATCGTGTTATTTTCGTTACTTCCGCATTATATTGTGTATCTTTATAATTAAAGTAAATAACTTGTACGTTAATCCTCTTGGTATACAATCCATAGTTGGTTCGATTTCGAACATATATCATATATCAAGCTAACATCTTGTTAAAGTAATCTTCTGGAAGTTATTGTTTCTATATTATTACATAAGGTGTTTCTGTTGTAGGTTGGTACAAAAAATTTGTGGTGTAATCGGTACCCTCGTCAAATATTAAAAGTAAGCTTCATCCATCTTAAAATTAAAACTAATATTCGTTTCCTTTCGCCAACTGATACTTTGTGAAGAGTATTGTTGTTTTAGAGAAGTGATTATTTTGTTTTACATTCAATTTTAGATGATATCAGACGAGTTCGAGTAATCGGAGTAGTTAACTTGAAACCACGGATCATCTATCTTCATATGTGGACTTCATATTTTAATCCCAATACCCAACGAAAATCAGTAACACATGTGTGGGTTCGTGTTTGTGGTGTTAGTTCTGATATTGGAGAGTGAAAACACTCGTGAATTTCCAAATACAGCTGGAACTCTTTTGCAGGTAGATAATGTAACAAAAATTTATGGTCATTTTGCAAGGGTTTAGGTTGAATTTGGTTTATCCAAGCACTTGCATGATAAAGTCTTGGTGGAAATAGATGGATATGCTTTCATGGCATATTTCACATATGAAAAACTTCTTGTATATTGCCAGCACCATAAGGTAATTACTCATGCATTTTGCGAGTGCAAAAGCAAAAATCCATCCCTAAGCTCAGCATGAAATGACAAGTATTAAAAGCAGCAAAAGATGAAAAATGTTATTCAACAATACGTTGGGAAGAATCAAGGTCATGCGAAGCAAATTTGCAATAGTAGTGTCACTCATCAAGGTGGTATTTCGAACACTTTAATCGTTGCCTTAGAACTAATAGATTTGTTAGGCTAGCCACGTTTACAGACGATAGCGAATATGATGACTATCCAACATTTTCTTCATTTTCAATATTAGAGAATGTGGTGTTAGAAGATACTCATTCTCCCCATTTGATGGCTTTCATCCTGTTTTGCATGACTTTAAGAAGAACAAGTCTAAACCAAGACATGAATTTATTTGAAATCTCCTGAAAAGAATTTTTGTATGAATCGCTTTTGAATAGGTTGTAGATGTAATTTTTTCGTTTTTTGTATTTTCCTTTTCTAATATGTTGCGTTCTATAAAGGTTATGACTTTATGTTCCCCTCTCTCTTTTTTTTTTCTTTCTTTTATTTATAAATCATTCCGCTTAAGAAAAAAGAGAAGAAAATGACAAGGATAATGAGAGGATTCTTATGGGATCTTCAAAAATAAAAGGAGAAAAATTAGTTGGATAGCTTGGGAAAGGTTATAAAATTCCAAAGAACTTGGTGGGTTAACCATAATAAATTTACGAAAAACGAACAAGGCAATGCTTGCAAAATGGAGTTGGAGATATGCAGTAAAACATAATTGTTTGTGGAGAAAATTGATTCAAGAAAAAACCAAATCAGATGAACAAGGATTGGTGATGAAATAAAATTACACATTTAACATTCACAGTAACACATTTAAAATTACACAATTAACATTACAAAGATGAGACATCGTTTTATTTATGTCACCAAATTATTTTCAGTGTTGTTGCAAACAAGAATGCTAAGATAAATAAGATGATTGAGAATGACAGATGGAAGATTCAATTAAATCACCAGCCAAGATTGTGAAATCGTAAATCGAAACGTGAATCGCTTTTCAATTTTTGAGAATCGAATCGTATGTTGAATCGTGAATCGAAGATTCATGGTCGATTATTAAATCGTTATGTATATAGAAATAAATTGACTAATGCAATTTATTTGATGAAGTATGTTGAGAAAGTATGAAAATTATATAAATTATATACGAATTCGTCATCATCACCAAACAAGTAATGGCACAATGGTTTGATACGAGATATGTAGGCGGCAGAACACGAGTTTGAAACCCACCGGCTTTGATTCTACCTCTTTGGTAAAAAGAAGCTACTTATAGTCAGTAAATCAACTCCACTATGTTCGTTATCTACCTCACAAAAATACTACAGGTACAAATATTTGTTTGACTGGTTTCAAAAAATACTATGCCTATTATTGATAACTTAAACAGAAGAAGGTGTGATATAAGAACACCATCTTGCAGTCTGTGCAATAAATTTTAAGAAGTTGTCAATCATATCCTCTTGAAGTAATTTATTTTTCACAGTTGGAACTATTCATGGTCAGCTTCTCTATTGACA
Organism: Papaver armeniacum; assembly: GCA_023531295.1. Lineage (NCBI taxonomy): Eukaryota > Viridiplantae > Streptophyta > Magnoliopsida > Ranunculales > Papaveraceae > Papaver > Papaver armeniacum. Next base: position 67,055 of record JAJJWW010005042.1, read on the forward strand.
TAGGGTCAGAAATACACTCTTACAAAGCAGTTGGAAGTTTGACCAAATAATCCAGGAAGAAATTAATGGAGAATTTTTTTGGGTTATTCTTCCTTTTGCAATTGTATGGTCAATATGGATCGAGAAAAACTCTTGAGTGATGGCTAAAAGAAGAGAAAAATATAAGAATAACTACAATTCATTATCAAGTCAAGAGTCTGATATTTTATTGGGGCAAAAATCGCAACTGGTTTAAGTCTAACTCATTTGCAGATTTGCGTATCAATTGGAAAGTTATTCCTGATTGCAATTGATTGTATTAGCTAGTATGGTGCCTGATATTTAGATTCAGGTTGTATTATACTATCTCAATTTTAGGAAAAGTTATACATTCATTTTTTTCCAATTTTGCCAAGAAATAAGCCAAATTGAAAAGATGAAAATACCAATTTTCCTTAAAAAGGAGTATAGTTTTTTTTTTCCACAATAAACTCTTATCCTTTGTCGGGGGCGGATCCAACATAAAGCAAATGTGTGCACTTGCTACTCCTGCTTATTGGCCTTCTAATCTTAAATTTTCCTCCAAGCATAATCTTGCTTTCTTGCTAGCCCTAACAAAACTTGCTTCCCCTCATTCTAGTTTCTTGCTCCGCTGCTATCCTTTGTTCCCTGGATCAAAAAGAAAAAGAAACTGAAAAGAGGAGGCCGTCATGATCCATGACCATGGAGAACAACATAAGCCACGAGTATAGACCAGTGTTCTATTATTTCCTAAGGGCCAACCCGAAGAAATGCCTATTTCACATTACATATCCAAAACGGCAAAACCCATGTCCTTGTCTTTCTCTTTTTATTTCTCTCACTCACATTGAAATGATTCATAGTTTGCGGTTGGTATTAACTATCACAAGCTGGGATGCACAGACCCGCGGGATTTGATGAAGTGTCCGCGTCAGACGCGCCTACGACGCGGACTCGACGCGTGTCAGATGCACCACGTACGCATTCCACGTGATTCTGATGACGGACGCGAACTGGATACAAGCTGGACGCATATTTCTGGTTTTGGACGCACATTTCTGGTTTTGGACGTACATTTTCATCACACAAAAACGAATGCTGCTGGGAGCCTCCTTATCTAACTGCCAAACCATCGCACCAGTGCTTTCTTTTTGATGTTATTTGTGTATACTTTTAATTAATTCATTATTTAGATTATTGTATTCATTAATTATTAAAGTTAATCAAATCCTAATTTTGATTTGCATAACATATTTATTTTTTGTACATAAAATTTGTATTTACATACATTTATAATATTTTATTTATATATTTATATATACGTGTTTGCGTCTCAAGTATTTTCAAGTATTTTCGTGTCGCACAGCGTTCAGTCGTCTGTACAACCCAAATCACAAGTAACAAAAAGTAGGTACCTCCGAGCATAAAGTGTGCGAGGCTCATGAGACCTAAAATCTCTCACTATCACCAAAATAAGATCAGATGGAGTTGCCGATAATAAATTTGTCTTTATGAGGAGGGATAGCGTTGAATCTATTGATGACTAAGCTCCCAAATTGACTCATCAAGTCCTTCACAAAACCAAGTAATTACAATTTGTTCTGCAAGTGTCGGGGCCGATAGGAGCAATAGAGATATTTGAGCTAACAAATTTGGTGTGAGCAATACTGTCAGGACCGCAGTGGGGTCTTGCGATTAATAAGTCTTTCATTTCATGGCACATCGTTTTCTTCTCATCTTTTCCATTCATTTCTATATAGGTCAGATATTTAGGCAGGGGATAACAAATAGATGTTTAGATATCATATGGATATGGTCATGCGAGTGAAACAAAATTAGTGAAAAAACTGACATGTTAAAATCATTTTCTGACAAACCAGGTAATCTAAAAAAGAATATTTACACTTTTCTTATCCTTTATTTTTCCACCTTCAACCTCTACACAGTTTTACAGGCATGGTTAGTTCAATGATTTTCCCTTTGAAAAAAACAAGAAGGAACTTACATAAACGAAATCTTGAATTTTGCAGCGGCACGGAGCATGCTTGCTGGGTGTTTCAAAACAACATAGAGCCCGAATTATTACAAACGTCTCTTAGAATCTAGATATATTGATATAAAGTCTCACAATTGTGTTGACTGTGTGTATTTCATTATCTATTTATATGAGTACAAGTTACAGAGAATAGAAGGAATATTCAAAAACATAAGCTGAAACAATACTGACGATAATGTAGGATAGTTACAATTACTTGTTACAATAACTACAAACTAAAGACTCGGCCACAGCTTTAGACTAGCTCATGTTGATGACGAGTGACTGCAGGTTTGCACCTGTTGATGGTTACGTAGCTGTGGCATGACATATACACGTCCAATACCCCCCCTCAAGTTGGAGTGGGAGGATCATGAGGCCGAACGGCCAACTTGCTGACAAGACGTCTAAAGTGGTCTACTCCAAGTGGCTTGATGAAGAGATCAGCTAATTGAGCTACATATGGAATGTGAGTTGGTTTTATGAGACCAGAGAGCAGTTTTTCTCGAACAAAATAACAATCAATTTCGATATGTTTAGTTCGTTCATGAAAAACCGGATTTTTCAGAGATGTGAATAGCAGCCTGGTTATCACAATTGACTGGAATGGGTTTCGGAATACGAACACGAAGGTCGGTGATGGGCACCTAATATTGCATACATTCTTATCTTGTTGTAGGTGTTTATGCCATTTTGGTGCACCCAATTGCTTGTTTTTATGCCAAATTTTGTATCTTGTACTTCTTATTCGTTGCAAGTAAAATGTGTAGCAATTGTCGACTTTTGTTTTGCAATTCTAGGGAATTAAAAGAATGGTTTGAACTTGTGCTTTGGAGGAAGTGGAGCTACAAGACCTGTCAAGCTAGTTACCAAACCATAGTAAAGCGAGGCAAGTGCGGTGGAGAAGGCACCGTGGTGCGTAGCGGACTTGTGAAGCTAATGGATCTACTAGTGGATGAGAAGCTCAAGAAGAAGAATCATCTCGAACATGAAATGAAGTAATGGGCCATAATCCAAGTGATACCCATGTTGGGAGTTAAAGAAAAGAAGCCAGTCTAAGTTCCACTCTCATTTACCAAAAACGGTATTCATGAACAACACCCAAACAAACCCTTAACCCATCTTCCATTTCACTTTCTCCTACACACCCGACAACCCATCATCAATTATCAACCCTAACTCGTCGAGTCTTATCTCTCTGTCCCTATTTTTCATTTCAAATCAATCTCTCCATCGTTTGCTCTCGACAATTTCATCTCTCTATTGCGAATCACCCTTTCTCTCATCATTCACCATCCATTCGGTGAAACCTAGGCTTTGACTCATAGGATAAGCTAGGGATTTGATTTTACTGCAAACATCTCAACATGTTGCCGCAATCGATGAAATTAGGGTGGTTGTTTATAATGAAGTTTATTCACAAATTGGGTTTGTCAAAGACAAGGTCGGCGTGAAAGCTAGGTCTGAATTTTCAGACTCTACATCATCAACATCGGTCAAATGGATGAGGATAAGTGCGGTGGCGGTTGATAAAGGAAGAGTCTTGCAAAGTGGTGAGTTTAGAAAATGAAATCCCCAAATATTATAATGTTTACATTTGAGAATAGGGATTGAAAATTGGGAGAAATCTTGGTATAAATAGGGGTTGTTATGTTGTGTAAGGGTATGCAAGGAGTGAGGGGAGGAGAACTTAGTTTTCATCTCTTGCTTTTGTTGTTAAGTGACTTAATGAACTCCGGTTGAAAGGAGAAGAGCTTCCATTTTATGAATATCAAAACTTCTTTAGTTTCTATAAAAGCTATGTTCTAACTTTCTTAGCTAGGGCTTTGATGAAACCCTTAGCTTACTGCTAGTGTCTTATGTTAGTGAGATTGTTCTTGTAAAGCTTAATTGAACAGGATTTGATTTAGTCTTTATGTTGCAGCTTATAATTTTCACCTAGTATGTCTAGCATCCTAGGTTGTTAGATCAATTATTTGTTGTTGCATCAACTCACGCTTCATTGTATGTTTTCAATTTGTGATTAGTTGTGTTGTAATAAGACAACTAATACTAGGAATTAATCTCTTAGTTGTGATTGAACTATCCATCTTTGAAACCCTTTTGGAAAGGCGAAAGACTCGTATCTTCACCGTTGATCCGTTGCAAGGGATAAGAACAATTTCGGTAACTAAATTATCTAGTGTAGGTTAAGTGGTGGAATTGATAGCTCTAGTGCTCTCTTATCAAGTGTTTAACCTTTTATTTAAATTACATTCTTTTCTTCAGTCAATTTTCTTTGCCAACATCTAATCGTTTCGACAAACTCTTTGATTTGAATTAGTAAAGTAAGGCTTTGATTTAACTTTGCATTCACCTTGTCCATGTGGATCGAACTGTATTTGCACTATACACAATAAGGTACTGTGCACTTACAGTATAATTGTAGGTATCTCTTCTAGTCCTACCAAGTTTTTGGCGCCCCTGCCGGGGAATCGGTGGCGGTGTAGCTGATTTAAAGTTCCACTTTACTGTTTTTAGTATAGCTCTCGTATATATATGTTAGATTTTCTTTTACTTTCTTGCTGTTGAATCTGTAGCTTTTATCATTCCATTGTTATTAGGTTTTCTAGTATAGTTCAAGCCTGTTGTAACTTTGTAGTTCTTCCATTAGTTATTTGTAGCTTAGTTCTGTAAGCATCTTAGTTGTACTTCTAATTTTTATTCGCATAACTGCATTTGTAGGCTGTATACATACTTGTTTAGATTTTAGTCATTAGCATAACTCAGCTAGTTCAAACATATCTGTGTACTGTAGTTGCTTGCATCACTTTAAAGTTGTCTGTCTTTGCATCCTGTAAGTTTCTTTTGCATAACCATGTAATGCATTTCATTTGTGATATATTCTGCAATTAACCTCATAAGCATTTGTTGTAACTCTTAATCTCAGTCATCAACTTTCAGTACATATTTGCATCCATTTTGGTTTTAACTTTCTTAAGTTTAATACATATTGCATTATGTAGCTTTCATGTTCATTTAAATCATCTCTGTAGTTGTGAATAATTTAGCATAACTTAAATTTTTGTAGCTTTTCATAACATTTGCATCTGTAGGTCAAGCATTGAAGTAAGTGATTGTAGTGCAGATTTTGGTTCTGCAAGTTAACCACCTGGTTTGAACACTCTCATCACCCTATAATAAATCAGCCCAAGCATTCCTGCATGTCTTATGTTCCCACTTGCAACTCATCTGTACTCACGTCACGGATTCAGCTCCATTCTGTTCTGAGCAGTAATAGCATAATCTTGATTAGCACATCGTAAGTAGTCGCAACACAAGTATTTATCTTGCTATTCTAAGTTGATAAACATCGGTGATAGTTGGCTACTTTACGTATTTCTTTGTTTTATCTTTGCACTATAGGTCTTTGAAATTCCTCTTTTGAGCTTAATAGGTACCTGAGATACTGCTGTGCAAACCAAAGGTGAGGAGAAAAAGATTGCGAGACAACCTGTTGGTTGTGCCTAAACCCGGTCTTATACCGGCGGTATCGTGCCTCAACTTTAATATCCTTGTCTTGAATGATACACCCTCATGCATGCAAACGAAACTAGTTGCTGAGCATTGTCAAACCCTGCCACTTATAACATCTTTGTGTATGATCCTCGTGACATTTGGGTAATTTACTTGCTAGCCGAATTTGTTATTTCTTGTGCTCTCTCTCGCAAAATGTTGTGTTTTTGTGATTACATAATCTTGATACTCGTTCATATGACCACGAGTTTTGAATTATGTTGTGCTTTGTTGGAATGGTTGTTATAACATGATTGAAGTGCTATCTAGGCTATGATTGTGACTTTTAGAGACCAAACAAATCGCCTAGTTAGAATTGACGAGAGGACGTAGTTGAGATTTGTACTGTCGAGGAAAGACTCCGACCAACCCGAGACAATGGGTGACGAGATAGTCCAACCCCAGATCTCAAAGATTACATGTACCCCTCGAGGACAAGCCAGCCCTCTTGTATTGTTCTACCAGAAAATGCTGGTCATTTTGAGTTAAGGCGAGCACGATCCATATGCTCCCTGTGTTTCGAGGGGCTGATGCTGAAAACCCTTACCACCACGTGAGAGATTTTGAGGAAATCTGTGGGACTCTCAGATTCAATCAGTTGACAGAAGAGTCCCTAAAATTGCGTTTGTTTCATTTCTCTTTGAAGGAAAAAGGCAAATCTTAGCTATATGCTTTACGGCCTAAGTCCATTAGAACTTGGAATGATCTTACGAAAGAATTTTTCAAAAAGTTCTTCCCAAATCACAAAACAGCCACCATTCGTCAGAGTATCAATAGTTTTGTTCAAATGGATGGTGAGACATTGTCCAAGTATCTAGAAAGGTTCAATGATTTGTTACTTCAATGTCCTCACCATGGTTTTGAACAGTGGAGACTCTCAACAATTCTATATGAAGGGTTGGATTTTGCCACTCGATCCATGGTTGAAGCAATGTGCAATGGTGAGTTCACAAATAAAAGTGTCGATGAGTCATGGACCTTTTTACATGAAGTTCCGAGAAAACTCAAGAATGGGAGTATTAGAGAACCTAGGAAGTTAACCAACGGGGATAGTGTCCATAAGATAGAGTCTTCCTTTGAGGGTAATGCTAAAATAGCATCATTGGCTAGAAGAGTTGAAGCTTTAGAGCTGGAGAAAAATATAAAATCTGCCGCTTCCCACTTCTTGTAACCAAGTTGAGATTTCTATTTGTCTTTGCGTGTAATAGTTCTGATCATCTTGTTGATAACTGTCCACAATTGCATGCATTTTAAGAGTCTAGACCTGAACAAGCCCATGTTTTGTATCAAAAGCAAGAACATAACCCTTATTCACAGACCTACAACCCAGGGTGGAGGAACCACCCTAACTTTTCATGGTCCAAGGGCCCTGTACAAGGGGGTGCATCGGGTAACGCACAAGGATATTCATATCCTAGAAACCCCCAGGTACAATCGTACACACAACATCCTTACAAAAAAGAAATTATCAAGCATTGAAGAAAGTGTCGGTCTGTTGACCCAAAATCTTTTGCAAAATCGAAGACCAGCGACCAACGTTTTACAAGTCTAGAACTTAAGATAGGTCGGATCTGCGATGCGCTCTTAATGACGGGGAAAAGGGTAAGTTTCCAAGTCGGCTGAACAAAACCCAAAGGCACATTTCGTGCAAGTACGTCTACTTGTAATGAGTGCACATCTTGTTACTACTCTTCGTAGTGGTAAAGTCATTGATAACAATGTAAGCATGCACGGAAAGGGTGAGTCCGTGTCTAAGTCACAATTGCATGATACACCGGTTGTTGAAAATCAATCCGAGCATGTACCTAGATCTAAAAAATCTGATGATGTTAATGTTTCTGTGCCGTCAAATGCGCCTGTAGCTCCTTTTCCTCAAAGGTTAGAGCAACAAAAGAAAGGAACGCAGTATAACGAGGTATTGGAATTGTTCAGGCGAGTCAATATTAACATTCCATTTCTCGAGGCAATTAAGCAGATCCCTGCTTACGCTAAGTTCTTGAAAGATATGTGCACACAAAAGCGAAAGCTTAATGTGCATAAGCGTGCCTTTCTTGTTGAACAGGTAAGTTCTATCATTCAAAACAAGACTCCACCTAAGTTTAGAGACCCAGGTTGTCCCACAATCACATGCAAGATAGGTGACCATACGGTCAATAAGGCGTTACTAGACTTAGGGGCTAGTGTGAACCTACTGCCATATTCGGTATATGTGCAGTTAGGTCTTGGAGAGTTGAAAGCAACACCTATAACTCTGTAATTGGCGGACAGGTCAGTCAAAATTCCTCGTGGTGTGGTAGAAGATGTTTTGATTAAGGTTGATAAGTTCTATTTTCCTGTGGACTTCATTGTATTGGATACTCAGCCTGTGCAAAACCCAGACTGTCACATTCCTGTCATTTTAGGACGTCCTTTCTTGGCGACGTCCAATGCAATTATTAATTGTCGTAATGGAGTGTTGAAGTTGTCATTTGGTAACATGACTGTGGAGTTGAATGTTTTTAATGCTAGCCAGCAACATTTAGATCTTGATGATGATGATGATGTGCATGAAATCAACATGATTGAAAGTTTGGTTCAGGATTTGTTATCTAGTAACATGTATGTTGATCCTTTGCATGCTTGCTTGAATAATTTCAACTTGGATCTGTTTGATGATGAATACATAAGTGAAGTGAATTCTTTGCTTGAATCTGCACCCCTCATGGACACGACTAAATGGAAAGCTAGAGTGGAGCCACTTCCACTCTCTGAATCGAAGTCAGTCCCGTCTCTTGTTGAGCCACCAAAGCTCGAGCTGAAACCATTGCCGATACTCTTAAATATGCATTTTTGGGTTCTTCTAATACTTTGCCTGTAATCATTTGTCTGCTTTAGATATAGAAAGGAGAGTAAGCTTTTATAAGTACTTAGAGAGCATAAAGAAGCCTTAGGATGGACAATCTCGGATATTAAGGGTATTAGTCCCACGGTTTGTATGCATCACATAAATCTTGAAGATAATGCTAAAACATCTAGGGAAATGCGAGAGGAGACTAAATCCTAACATGAAATAAGTTGTTAGAGGTGAGATCCTTAAGCTTCTTGATGCGGGTATCATATACCCGATTTCAGATAGCAAATGGGTTAGTCCCATTCAAGTTGTGCCGAAAAAGTCAGGAGTTACTGTAGTTCAAACCGATAAAGATGAGTTAGTTCCTACTCGAGTAACCATAGGGTGGCGAGTTTGCATTGATTATAGGAAGTTGAATGCAGTTACAAGGAAAGATCATTTCCCTCTCCCTTTCATAGATCAAATGTTAGAAAAGTTATATGGGCATAGTTATTATTGTTTCTTGGACGACTATTCTGGTTACAACCAGATTCACATAGCACCTGAGGACCAGGAAAAGACTACATTTACATGTCCTTATGGTACATTTGTTTATCGTCGCATGCCCTTTGGGTTGTGTAATGCACCCGCCACATTTCAACGTTGTATGATGAGCATTTTTTTCGACATGATAGATAATTTCCTTGAGATCTTTATGGATGATTTTTGTGTTTGGATCTTCTTTTTGATGAATGTTTGAGCCATCTCACTCTTGTCTTGATTAGATGTAAAGATAAAAATCTGGTGTTGAGCTGGGAAAAGTGTCATTTTATGGTGGACTCGGGCATAGTTCTAGGACATATCATCTCACGAAAAAGGCATTGAAGTAGATAAAGCTAAAGTTGACCTTATTCAACACTTGCCGCAACCTCGCTCTGTGAGGGAGGTTAGATCATTTTTAGGCCATGCTGGATTCTATCGTAGATTCATTAAAGACTTCAGTAAAATTTCTAGACCACTTTGTAATCTACTTGGTAAAGATGTTGCTTTTGTATTTGATGATGCTTGTGTGCGTGAATGGGAAGAACTCAAAACTCTTCTAATTTCAGCCCCTATAGTCCGACCATCTGACTGGAAATTGCCATTTGAAATCATGTGTGACGCGTCGTCGATTTTTTGTTGGTGCTGTTTTAGGACAGCGGGTCGATAGACTTCCATATGTGATATACTATGCTAGCAAAACTCTTAATGATGCTCAACTTAACTACTCAACTACTGAGAAAGAATTGCTTGATGTTGTTTTTGCATTGGACAAGTTTAGGTCATACTTGATAGGGTCTAAGGTCATCATATACACCGATCATCTTGCTCACGAAATTTCTTCTTTCTAAGAAGGATGCTAAAGCTCGTCTCATCCGATGGATATTGTTATTGCGGAATTTGATCTCGAAATTCGAGATAAGAAAGGTTCGGAAAATGTTGTTCTTTGATCATTTGTCTAGATTAAATGTTGAGTCTTTTGATGATTCCTTGCTTATTAGAGAGTCTTTTCCCGATGAACAATTAATGCTTGTATCTGAGTTTCCTTGGTTTGCTGACATTGTGAACTATCTTTTCACGGAAAGAATGCCGTTGCACTGGTCTAGATAAGACCGTTCTAAGTTCTTGGCTGAAGTTAAATACTTCTTTTGGGATGACCCGTACCTTTTTAAGTCTTATAGGACCAAATCATTAGGAAATGTGTCCCCAACGGTGAACATAAAGATGTGATATCTTTCTGTCATGACCAAGCATGTGGAGGCCATTTCGGTGCCAAGAAGATCTGCTGCAAAAGTCTTGCGAGTGGGTTTTATTGGCCATCGTTGTTCAAAGACTGTCATGCTTATTGTATTGCCTATGAACGTTGTCAGAAACTAGGAAGTATTTCTAAAAGAAACATGATGCCATTGCACCCTATTTTGATTGTTGAACTGTTTGATGTGTGGGGAATTGACTTCATGGGACCATTTCCTAATTCTGAAGGTAAATTGTATATCCTTGTCGCAGTTGATTATGTTTCTAAATGGATAGAAGCGATTGCAACCAAAACAAATGACCACAAGGTGATACTCTCGTTCTTAAAGAAAACATATTTTCTCGTTTTGGCACCCCTAGAGCTATAATCAGTGACGGTGGTTCACACTTTTGCAATAGGTCTTTTGAGTCATTAGTTCGCAAGTATGGCATAACTCATAAAGTCGCAACCCCATACCATCCACAGACCAGTGTCCAAGTAGAGGTTTCTAATAGGGAGATTAAGCATATTCTTGAAAAAACGGTTAACCCATCTAGAAAAGATTGGTCCTTGAGATTGAATGATGCTTTATGGGCCTATCGAACAACATATAAAACTCCTATTGGCATGTCTCCTTACAGACTTGTGTACGGCAAGCATTGTCATTTACCTGTTGAATTAGAACATCGTGCATATTGGGCTATAAAGAAACTTAACTTTTCTCTTGATAAGGCAGGTACTCAACGGAAACTCCAACTCAATGAATTGGAAGAGCTGAGAAATGATGCTTACGATAGTGCAAAGATGTACAAAGATAGAATGAAGGTGTTCCATGACAAGCGCATTTTGCGCAAGTCATTCACGCCTGGCCAGAAAATTCTGTTGTACAACTCACGTTTGCATCTTTTTCCGGGTAAGTGCGTTCTAGATGGGCCAGAAGCCCATTCTTGGTACGAACAATATTCCCTCATGGAGCTGTAGAACTCGAAGACGTAGCAACAAAGAACGTCTTCAAGGTCAATGGGCAGAGATTGAAGCCATTCCTTGAACCAATTCCACCTGAAATTGAAACAACCGACCTGGCAGATCCCATCTATGTGGACTGAACTAGTTCACCCCTTGTACATACCACGGGTTTAGAATTCCTTTGTCTCTCCTTGCTTTCTTTTGGTTTCAGTTTGCCAAATTAGTGTTTGTTGTATATAATCTCTGTTTTGTTTGTGATATCTACATCGTTGCTCAATTATCTGGTTTGGCAACACTTTTTGATCGGATACTCTCTAACCTTTCTTTATCTTCATGAACTTCATGGCATGTTATAATTTGTGTATCCTTAGAAACATTGAGACACATTTAACATAGGTTTGGGGGTACAAGTAGATATCACATGAACTTAATTTGTAGCAATTTGATATGTTTGAATCTTGTGAATGGTTAACATCTTAGAAAGAAAAATGAAAAATGAAAAATGGAGCTCATTTACCTTGATCTGTGATAGCATGATATAAAATCTTAGGATTCTTAGTCTATTTGATGAGGCACCCCTGATTCTAGCACAATTCACATGTTGATAAGAAATTTGCACATGCACGATCTACCAATACATGTATGGCCTCGGGCAGGTGTTTATCGGTTAAGTAGGCTTCCAATCATCTAGAATATTGAATGAGACTTGACTAGCTTGTTCTTTGGTTAGCTGGGATAGAAGGTGGAGGATACGTTAAGAAAAACAACCATTGAATTTGACCGGGTGTATCGAAAAGGGATGCCTCTTGCTAAAAGTGTCATGTAATGTATTTTTGAGCTTTTGAGTAAAGTTGTGTCATGTTGTGTTTGTATCTCTTGTTATTGCAAAGTCAGATGAAAATTCAGTTGAAAAATCAATTATAAAAAAAAAAAAAAAAAAATCAGAAAAAGAAAGAGAAGAGAAAAGAAAGAGTACTCATTTTGTTATTGTAATCTATTTCAGTAAAATTTTAAAGTGTCTCTCTTGCTTCAAATGAGAGTAGTCAATGTAAATATTGCAGTCAATGTCTTTGTTCTGTTATGTGTTGTAAATAGTCGTGTAATAAAGCAATTGAGGGTGTAGCCATCGATGTACAACGCGGGTAAGATGAAATATCACCAACTCTTAGGTGAACATTCACAATTCTCGTAAAGGGACTGCTAGCTTGGCTTTGAATTCGGTTCTTAGCCTAAAAAACTATCTCTTAGCGATTGGCAGTCATAACTTCTGGTCATTCTATAAACATGTGTAGATACACTTTACACTCTTATCACGTGTCTTTAGTTGTTTCAGTGCTAGGATTGTGCCTTTGAAAGCTAGATTGGCATATCCATTTGCTGTGAGCTAAAACTGAATTGCACAGGTCACATTTGATGGAATCTGAGATTCTATTTTGTCCTAGAACTTTGTGAGTATATTTTGGTGTAGGAAGGACTTTTCTTTTGGTTTTGTGTTTTACTCGAGGACGAGCAAAAGGCAGGTTTGGGGGTATTTGATGGGCACCTAATATTGCATAAATTCTTATCTTGTTGTATGTGTTTATGCCATTTTGTTGCACCCAATTGCTTGTTTTATTGCCAAATTTTGTATCTTGTACTTCTTATTCGTTGCAAGTAAAATGTGTAGCAATTGTCACGACTTTTTGTTTTGCAATTCTAGGGAATTAAAAGAATGGTCCGAACTTGTGCTTTGGAGGAAGTGGAGCTACAATGATTCAAGCTAGTTACCAAACCATAGTAAGGTGCAAGTGCGGTGGAGAAGGCAGGAGGTGCAAAGAGACTTGTGAAGCTAATGGATCTACTAGTGGATGAGAAGCTCAAGAAGAAGAATCATCGAACATGAAATGAAGTAATGGGCCATAATCCAAGTGATACCCATGTTGGGAGTTAAAGAAAAGAAGCCAGTCTAAGTTCCACTCTCATTTACCAAAAACAGGTATTCATGAACAACACCCAAACAAACCCTTAACCCATCTTCCATTTCACTTTCTCCTACACACCCGACAACCCATCATCAATTATCAACCCTAACTCTGTCAGTCTTATCTCTCTGTCCCTATTTTTCATTTCAAATCAATCTCTCCATCGTTTGCTCTCGACAATTTCATCTCTCTCTATTGCGAATCACCCTTTCTCTCATCATTCACCATCCATTCGGTCGAAACCCTAGGCTTTGACTCATAGGATAAGCTAGGGATTTGATTTTCTGCAAACATCTCAACATCAGCGCGCAATCGATGAAATTAGGGTGGTTGTTTATAATGAAGTTTATTCACAAATTGGGTTAGTCAAAGACAAGGTCAGGCGTGAAAGCTAGGTCTGAATTTTCAGACCTCTACATCATCAACATCAGTCAAATGGATGAGGATAAGTGCAGTGGCGGTTGATAAAGGAAGAGTCTTGCAAAGTGGTGAGTTTCGAGAAATGAAATCCCCAAATATTATAATGTTTCTGTTGAGAATAGGGATTGAAAATTGGGGAGAAATCTTGGTATAAATAGGGGTTGTTATGTTGTGTAAGGGTATGCAAGGAGTGAGGGGAGGAGAACTTAGTTTTCATCTCTTGCTTTTGTTGTTAAGTGACTTAACAGAACTCAGTTGAAAGGAGAAGAGCTTCCATTTTTATGAATATCAAAACTTCATCTGTTTCTATAAAAGCTATGTTCTAACTTTCTTAGCTAGGGCTTTGATGAAACCTTTGGCTTACTGCTAGTGTCTTATGTTAGTGAGATTGTTCTTGTAGAGCTTAATTGAACATGATTTGATTTAGTCTTTATGTTGCAGCTTATAACTTTCACCTAGTATGTCTTGCATCCTAGGTTGTTAGATCAATTATTTGTTGTTGCATCAACTCACGCTTGTTTCCTTTGTATGTTTTCAATTGGTGATTAGTTGTCTTTGTAATAAGATAACTAATACTAGGAATTTATCTCTTAGTTGTGATTGAACTATCCATCTTTGAAACCCTTTTGGAAAGGTTAAAGACTCGTATCTTCACCGCTTATCCGTTACAAGGGATAAGAACAATTTCGGTAACTAAATTATCTAGTGTAGGTTAAGTGGTGGAATTGATAGCTCTAGTGCTCTCTTATCAAGTGTTTAACCTTTATTTAAATTACATTACATTCTTGGTCAATTCTCTTTGCCAACATCTAATCGTTTGACAAACTCTTTGATTTGAATTAGTAAAGTAAGGCTTTGAATTTAACTTTGCATTCACCTTGTCCCTGTGGATCGTCCTGTATTTTCACTATACACAATAAGGCACTGTGCACTTGCAATATATTTATAGGTATCTCTTCTAGTCCTACCAGTCGGTAAACAAATAATGCAACCATTAAAGTTCAGAAGTTAACCTTGCTAAGGCACGATATTCTGCCTCAGCATAAGATAAGGAGATCGTTGGTTGTTTCTTAGATTTCCAAGAAATAGGACTATTTCCTAGTATTGTGAAATACCATGTGGTTGATCATCAAGTGGACATCCTGCCCAATCAGAATCGGTATAACCAGCAAGGGATAGTGAGTCATTGCTCGGGCAGATAGGGAAAATGCCACGGCCGACAGTTCCTTTGAGATAGCGAACTATACGATGCGCGCGCATCCAAAATGTCCGAGCATGGTTGTTGCATAAATTGACTTAGATAATTAACATAATAAGTGATATCAGGACGAGTTACCTGAAGATAAAGAAGTCGACCAATTAATCGACGATAAATGCTAGGATTAGGGAGAGGATCACCTGATGTTGGTAATTTTAGGTGTTTTTCCATAGCGGAAGGAGCAACCTTAGCACCTAAAAGACCAGAATCCGTAACAATGTCAAGAATATATTTACGTTGACCAAGAAAAATACCTTTAGGAGAGCGAGAAACTTCAATGCCAGGAAATATTGTAAACGACCAAGATTTTTAAGCGAAAATGTGGATTCAAGTTTATGTTTCAGCTCCTGAATAGCCAAGTCATTATTACCTGTAACAATAATATCGTCGACATAAACCAAGACATAAATAGAAACTGTTCCTGAATGAAAAGTAAAAAGTGAATAATCAGCACGAGATTGAATAAAACCTTCTTTAATTAATGTTGTAGAGAATTTAGCAAACCATTGACGAGATGCTTGCTTGAGTCCATATAAAGATTTATTGAGTTTATAAACACGAGTGTCTCCCTGTTTCTGAAATCCTGGAGGGAGTTTCATGTAGATATCTTCATTAAGATCGCCTTGTAAAAAAGCGTTGTTGACATCAAGTTGATGAAGAGGCCAATTATTGATGGCACCAATAGACAGTTTAGCACGAACAGTTACTAAATTTGCTACAGGAGAAAAAGTATCATGATAATCAATTCCTTCCTGTTGTGTGTATCCTTTGGAAATGAGACGTGCCTTATGACGTTCAATCGTACCATCCGGTCTATATTTGATTTTGAATACCCATTTACAGCCAATGGCGGTTTTGCCAGGAGGAAGAGTAGTGATGGTAAAAGAATCATTATCTTGTAAGGCGGTATGTTCCTTAACTATGGCATCACGCCAAACCGAACTTTAATAGCACGTGAACGTGCGTGGGTTCATCATTGGCAATAATCGATGAGAGAAAAGCACGGTGTTCATGAGTGAATTTATCAAAAGAAATGTAATTTGTAATAGGATATGGTGAATTAGATGTACATTTGTTAACCGAGCAAATGTAATCTTTCAAGTGAGAAGGACGATGATGTTCTCTAGTCGACCTTCGTAAAACAAGATATCTGGGTCTAAAACCGTAGGATTAGAAACTGCAATTTCAACAGTGGTGTCATTGGAGCTAGACAAAGAAATGGATGTAAATTCAATGCTCAGAGACGTATTACCATCACCCATAGTGGGAATGAATGAGTTAGTATCACTACGAGATGAAGTAGGTGAAATGGTAGTGGATGATCTATCCAACATGGAATTGTTGGAGCTACGGATGTGTAGTCTTCATAAAAACATCATTTTCCATAGGATATGAAATAACATTGTTAGATGATAATTTAGCATCTTTGAAGGGAAACATGTGTTCATGAAAAACAACATCACGAGATACAAAAGTGGTCTTCGTGTGAAGGTCTAAAAATATATAGCCTTTGTGATTGGTTAGGCTAATTTTCTCTCTGGCTTGTATCATCTTCAAGTCCATCGGAATAAATCAGTGACGCACAAGGTCTTATGCAATAAAGCGTCTGTAGATGTTTGGCACCGTCGGCTAGGTGAGCTAGTCTAAAGATGTGGCATGACATATACACGTCCAATAACGTTGAAGAAGATTGAAGAATTGAAAACGGAATTACACAGGAATAAAATTTTGGGCATATTTGTGGAACCGTTTTTTGGGGACTACTCAAAAAATGGGGGGACTACTCTCAAGTTTTTGGGGTGGTTATTGGTAGTAATTTCCAATCACCCCTTATCTGAATTTTTTTAAATACCTACTTTACCCTTAATGATAAACTTAGTTAGTGTGATGATTAATTAGTGTTAGTGTTATGATTAGTAACTCGATTAGTTAGTGATTAGTGAGTTATATTAGTGGGATTGTTTTGTTATAACATTATTATTGAGAGATAAGAAGAAGAAGATGGGTGATATGAAGAAGAAGATGGGTGTACCAAAAAAATCTTTTTTTGAGTTTAGTAATTATGATTTGAGTGATTCATGTGATGATACCTCATCCTCGGAATCAGAACCCCCTTCACCTCATAGTGTATTTGTCAATACTTCTAATGATCCGGAAATGAGTTATTTGTTAGATGATGAAAGCTTTTTGCCCCAAACTCAAGCTAACCAAACAAATGATGGATTTTATCAGCCACAACCTGAAGATGAAGCTATGGGTACTCAGGTATGCCTCATATTTAGTTAATGTAGCTTGAATTGTGCAAAAAAATTTCCAAACTCAAAATTTACGGAAAAAATTCGGTTAGGTCAACCTAGTTCGGTTACCAAATTTAGCTTGAGGTAACCGAACCGTTTTCTTAATGTGTAGTTCGGTTACTAAATTTAATAGACGCAGGTAACCTAACTACATGTTAATGGTGGTTTTAGAGTTCGGTTATGTTTTCCAAAACATGTAACCGAACTATTTTTATAGAGTTTGATGCATTGTTCGGTTGAGTCGATATCAACACTTTTTTGTTACCGAACTATATGTTTGGTAATGTCGCAGAAAATATAAATACATCGTTTCTAACCGAACCTTCGAGTTCGGTTTAGTCGATTTTTTCAGTTTCATTGCCGAACTTATACATAGAAAATCTAAAGATCGAGTTCGGTAAGGCCCCAATTTATTTCTGGAAACTACATAACCGAACTGTGTGTTCGGTAGGGTCTATAAAAAATTTACATTACCGAACTTGTAAGAAATTTTTTTATGGTATTGACGTTGTGCTATTACTTGTAGGTTCCATGTGATCCAATAGAACCAATGGAAAACCAACCTTCCCCAGTTGGTATTTTGTACGATGACACATCCCATCACTACATGAATGACTTGGTATTCAAAAATCCGGAAGATGCAAAGAGTTGGGCTAGACAACATGCACAAAAAGACATGTGCGTATTAGTATTGAATGGGAGAGAAAGCAAAACTCGCTTTGAAATGGTTTGTGAGAGAAGCGGTGATCCCCATAAAAGCCACAAGAGGAAGGGTTATGTTTATAAAGGAAAGACAAATAGGAAGAACAAAACTTTCTCAAAGAAGATTCATTGCCCATTCAAGCTTGCATTTAATTTGAACGAAGATTTGGGTGGATGGGTTCTCTATAGGGTTATGCAAGGTTGTCATAATCATCCTCGTCCGGAGCATCTTGAAGGACATTTCATGGCGGCAAAGCTAACTCCTAAAGAGATGGACAAGGTAGCTAAAATGAGGACAATGGGTATTTCACCGGTTCAAATGCTCCAAATACTAAAGGAGGATAACAAGGATAACCACTCATCTTTGTCCACAATTTACAATGCAATTGAGACAATTAGAAGGAAGGAATGGAGAGATAGACAAGTAATGCAACAATTGTTTTTTTTTTTTGGCCCAAGAGAAAAACTACGCGGTTCAAAAGGATGTGGATTCGGAAGGAGAGATAACACAACTTTTTATTACGCATCCGACGAGTGTTCAATTGGCTCAATGCTTTCATGAAGTTCTAATAATGGATTGCACTTATAAGATGTGCAAGTACGAGATGCCATTGTTGAATATTGTTGGGCGTACTTCGACGAAGTCACCGTTTACCGTGGCGTTTTGTTTCTTAAGGGATGAGCAAGAACCTAGTTACATTTGGGAACTAAACCAAGTTAAGGCAATCTTCCGAGGTGATGATATTCCCGGGGTTATAGTGACGGATAATGATGTCGCATTGATGAATGCAATAGAGGAAGTGTTCCCACAAGCACATAATATGATTTGTACGTTCCATATATGGTGTAATTTGATAAATAGGTGCAAGCCAATAATTTGTCCACCCAAGAAAAAGGGATATGAAGAGATTAAGATGCTACCGGAACATGAACGAGCGGATGCAAAAGAGGAAGTTGAAAAACAATACGAAGCAAATTACGCTAAATGGGTTGCTTTCAACGGTGAATAGGAATCATTGTGTTGGTCTCTTTGAGGAAGAGTATCATCTAAATCTTTGGAGTTCATCGCCCATTGGGATACTCCGGATTACCCCGGTGTTGTGTCGTATGTTCTTCGCCAATGGTTGGAACCATACAAAGAGAGGTTTGTTAATGCTTATACTAACCAATATAAACACTTGGGAAATCAAGTGACAAGTTTAGTAGAGTCGGCTCACCATCGGTTGAAGAAGAATCTCTTTGGATGTGTTGATAATTTCGTAACCGTGTGGAATGCTATGGAAAATTACTTCAAGCGCGACATTGATAGAATTAAAGAGAAGTTCCAAAAAAGCCGTATATTCAAAATGAACGGAAAATATGCCGACAACCCATTGTTCAAGGGAATCCATTACAACGTATCTCGGCAATGTATGAAGTTGTTGATTATAGAAGTCGAGTTGATTGAGAAGTGGGAAACCAAGCCGGATGAGGTGTGTGTATGTAACATGAAGAAGTCTATGGGACTACCTTGTCGCCATATGATAATCAACTACGAGCATGGCGTAATCCCTTTAAGCGAAATTGATCCATTTTGGAAGCATCTAAGTTTCATCCCTCCTCCAAAGGGAGAAGAAGCCGGGGAAGAGTTTGGTGACAACGAAATGGGTAGAACCGTACTAGAGATGTATCGTGGCATGAACAAGCTCCAAAAACAAATCTTTTGGGATGACATGAGGAAAATCATATATCCACAAACTTCGGAGAATGTTTATGAACCGTCAAAAGGCAAACGCAAAGGTAGACCAAGCAAAAAAGAAACAAAAAAGCAACTAAGAGAATATGCAAAGGTGTTACGTAAGAAGAAAAGTGAGCAAACCGCAAATACTAGAGATCCTTGTGGCCATGAGTATACCCAGGCAATGTACTTGGAGAAGACCAAGAAACGGGGTAGGAGTATTGAGGAGAAAGGCGAAACAAGTGAGCGAGATTTGAATAAAAATGGTCCGATGTATCCATCACAACCAAGCCAAACATCTTCCGTCGACGTGAAGCTTAAGTCTCCAATGTGCCCCATCAAACCATCTTCCCTAGACGTGAAGCTTGAGGCTCCAAATAAAGACTATTTGAATGAGCTACCGCTATACATTAGAGAATACGTTATTTCCACCGACGACGTTCCTCCGGATGGTAATTGTGGTTTTCATGTTGTGAATCAACAACTTGGGCCTTTCATCGAAGGTGCGAAGCGAAATAATGGGTGTGCAATCACTCATATAAGGCAAAGGTTGTTGTCCAAACTAAAGGAGAATCCGGCCTTTTACAAGACAATGTTGTGCGATGGGGAAGGTAGTCTCAATGAGCAATTTGTTAGGTATCAACGTCGTCTTCATGGGGGCCATCCGATGACATCGGATTATTGGATGAGCATGCCTATATGTGGACACTTAATCGCCGAGGCATTCAATTGTGTGGTTCATTATTTCACAAAATATGTTAGTTTCACCTTCACCTCGAAAACAACCGTATGTGTCGAGCAACTCAAACGAAGGAGATGTGTGATGGCATTGATTAACAACAACCACTTTATAGGCCTCATGTTAAAACCCGATTGTCCATTGCCTCCAATATGTGGAACCTCTTATTGGCCTGCATTTAACCCGGAGAGAATGTTAGGTTGGTGTATCATGTATGAGCCTAACATGGAGATGTGGAATGCTTTGAAGAACTCGGAAGAAATTGTACATGAAGGTCAAATTTCACTTGAGGATGATTAAATGACACATGTAATGTAACTAAGTATGCTTATCAATGGAATACTGTTTTTTTGAAGAGTGGTATTAATTATTGAGTAAATGTTAGTATTTTATGGATTTGCTAGATACTAGTTCGGTTAGGAATTATTTTTATCGAGATTGCCGAAACACTGTTCGGTTAGATGCCCAAATAATACAGGTAACCGAACAACGTGTTCGGTTAGGTTGATGAATAATACCAGGTTACCGAACTGTAGTTCAAAAGTCTAAAATATTAACTGCTGAATTTGACATTGAAGTTCGGTAAGGAAAAGAAATTACAGGACAATGTCGAATCACACGAGACGAGAAGTTCGGTTAGGAAATAACATTACAGGACCATACCGAACTAATACAGGACTTTCGAAAATAAAATTACATAAATTCTAATATCCGAAACGCGTTATGAAAAAGTCTTTAAGGAGGCGGAAATGATATTCATATTTGAAATCCTTTCTCTTCCATCTTCGCCATTCGTTTTTTTGATGTTAAAATGATTTCGTCTAATCCTTCACCCCTAAGTCGATACCGCCTTACAATACGAAATAAAGCCATAAATTCCACAACCCTATCTCTAATCTTTTTCAAATCGAATGAACAAAGATATATGATCACGGTTATATGGGTTTGTTGTGTCGGAGCAGAATTTCTCATGAATTTTCCCCAATAACTTTGACTCATAATACCATTCATTCTTCGTTCTTCACCCCTCTTTGGATAGTATAATATGTAGTTTCTGCAAAGAGAAAGATCTTCATTTAGAGTAAATTTAGGACTAGTAGCTGCCATTTTTTGAAAATTTTGTAACAAAAATGTTAACTATGAGACACATATATATACCACTTAGGTGTATAACGGCTACAAATTTAGTCGTTACTTGTTATTACATTCTAATTTCAAAATTATGTACTATATTTGTGTCAGATAAAGTAGATTGAAATTTCAAAATTACAAGTTCGGTTAGGAATTAAAAACTTGCGACCAAACCGAACCTCGTGTTCGGTTACATGTCAAATACATGTCTTCACCGAACTTTCTTGTGAAGGCTCACACTCAAACTGAGCATATATACGATTCCAAAAACACTCCAAAACAAATCTAAGAGTTGGTTTATGTGATTTCTGCATCAAGAGAATGAGTTTTCCAACATGTGCAATAGGAAAAATTTGAGTCTCCAGAGAATATTTCGGTTACCTAATATATTATACTCTGATAACCGAACAATTAGTTCGGTTGGGTAATAAATACATGTCTTCACCGAACTTTTTGGTGAAGGCTCACACTCAAACTGAGCATATATACGATTCCAAAAACACTCCAAAACAAACCTAAGAGTTGGTTTATGTGATTTCTGCATCAAGAGAATGAGTTTTCCAACAATATTTCGGTTACCTAATATATTATACTCTGATAACCGAATAATCAGTTCGGTTGGGTAATAAATTAATGTCTTCACCGAACTTTTTGGTGAAGGCTGACACTCAAACTGAGCATATATACGATTCCAAAAACACTCCAAAACAAACCTAAGAGTTGGTTTATGTGATTTCGCATCAAGAGAATGAGTTTTCCAACATGTGCAATAGAAAAATTTGAGTCTCCAGAGAAGATTTTGGTTACCTAACATATTATGTTTTGCTAACCGAACTAATATCTTATGGATGAAGGCTAACTGCTTCAGCGTACTTACAAGTTCGGTAACCAGTGAAAATGTTGCGAGGTAACCGAACTATGACTTCGGTTACCTGGTAGAATTTTACAGGTTACCGAACAATGAATTCGGTGACCATGAATTTGTCACAGGTTACCGAACTACTAGTTCGGTTACAAGTTTAAAAATCGCAGGTCACCGAAAACCATACCGTATTTCAACATTTCAGTCTTATAACATTGAAAACAAAAACCCAATAAAAATTGAAAACACAAACAAGGTTCTAAAACAAATATAAAACTGTTATACATACCAAACTACGAAATCCTTAAGTAATTGTTTAAAACACACAAACATACCAAATTAAACCATACGAAATCCATAACTAAGATGTCTTTTGAAACTAAAAGCATACGAAATCACTAACGACCACTTTTACGACCCCTCTTACCACCTCCTTGTTTACCACGAGTTTTAGGTGGAACTTCCTCATCACTTGTGGTATCATCTCCTTGACCAGTTTCCTCCACAGCGCGACTTGAACCTTCTCCTCGACCCCTTTTACCACCACCTTGTTTAGCACGAGTTTTAGGTCGAACTTCCTCATCACTTGGGGTATCATCTCCTCGACCGGTTCCCTCCACAGCGCGACTTGAACCTTCTCCTGGTTGTCGACCCCTCTTCAGTTGCTTAGACCTACTTGGCTCCACCATTCTTTTAGTTATAAGACCCTCCCACTGCTTGTAGTAGGCGGTTTGTTCCTTAGTCTCCATCGGCTCTCCACTTTTGATTTTAGCCATCCATTTTTTCAACAATTTCGAACCCTTCAACACCTAATTCCAATTTTAAGCACAAGTAAATATTTTTTCAATAGTTTGAAAAACCAAAAAGTATAAGACAAAGAAATTTTCTTACCACATTATCCCATAACCTTTTTGCTTCTTCTCCACAAATAGGCATCTCCTTCTGAGCTCTCTTAGCCTCCCTCTCCTTTGCCTTTGCCTTTGCCGCATCAGCCTTAGCTTGTTGTTCTTTATTTATCACAAAAGGATGACTAATTTCTTCATAATACTCCTTATAATCTTCCTCACATGCATTTACATCTTCCCCACAAGGTACACAATCAGCTGCTGGTATGTGGTAGTTAGTAAGTGCATTCCAATGTGCTACCGCAGGAGTTGGTTGATGTTTTGCCTCAAAATACTTCTCGGTGTTCTTTGTTCCTTGAACCAGCAAATTGAAATTTTCATTCTCCACGTCGGGATCCATTTGGACGCAACAAAGTTGTCTTAGTACTCTCCTTGGATTATATATTGCGTAGCCGTCAGGATACCAAATTGGTCCATAGTAAGGCGAGACAATAGAGAAACCATTCAAGTCTTCTTCATCTACAGAGACATCATCGGGTACGGCGTATGGGTGAAATACCACATCGTTCACCGTAAGTGCATCCAATCTCTCCCTCAACGAAGTCAACTGCTCTTCTTTAGACTTCTTTTGTGCATCCAAAAACAACCATTTTCCTGTTGTAGGTTGGTCATAGGGATAAGGGTCTTTTTCCCTAGCCAATCCCAATTTAGGGAAGTGGTCGTAAATCCAAACCTATGCGAAAATATGAAAATATCCACGTACATGAAAATTGAATTGGAAGCAGAAAAATTTAGCGAATAATTTGCTAATTAACAATGTAGAAAAACTCACCTGAACAAGAGTTAAGTAACCTCCAATTTGATTACACTTAATCCTCGACCCTTTGTTCATCTCTTCCAAAACAAAAGCAAGCACACCAGTGGCCCAAGAGTAATTGTTCATCTCATCGAGATTATCCAAAAGTTGTAGATAATGTGCATCCACCCTATTTCCAGAAGTGTCGGGGAAAATGACAGTTCCTAGCATATATAACCAATAAGCGGTGACATGATGCCTAAGGGTCTCCCTGTCCATCACCAACTTTCCTTTCTCCACCTTCTTTTTTGTCTCTCCAAATGTTGCCTTCAACTTTACCAACTTGAATTTCTTGACCTTCTTCTTCAATGATCCATCTGCCTCTCTTGGATTATACTCATCTCCACGTTTAGGGGACCTCACAGCACGTCTAAACTCACATTGAGACTTTCTTGCATCCCATCCTAGACATTTTAGAGCCAAATCTTCAAGAGCTTCATAACTCATTGAGGGGTTGTAGCCTTCTCGAAGACATTTACCTTCCACTGGTAAGCTAGGTGATATTATGGCAATCATCTGAAGTAATTCCCATCTCGCCGAATGGAAGATGCATAGTATATGTCTCGGGATAATGCCTCTCGAGAAATGCGGATACGGCAACAGTGTCAAATTCCACATGTGCTAACTCAATAGCTCTCCATAACACACATTCTTTAACCTTGGCTACAAACTCGTCACACTCCAAAGAAAGATCCCATGTGGACGCCTTTTGACGTTTAATAAGACGAACAACATCGTTATGATCCTACGAAAAGAACATAACACTATTAATACTTGACGAAACACTATTAATACGAAAAGAACGTAACACTATGAACTTAAAGAATACCTTTGTCGCATAGATCTTCGCAGCCCATGAGTGTTTGTAGCCAAACAATGTTGCCCCTCCATCATTTGGAGTACCATAAGTTGGGTCCACTGGTGGCAAACACAAATCAGCATGGGGAATGTGTGAGTATCTTTTGCTAGGCGGCTTCGGCTTCTTTTTCTCTTTAGCAGGAACAATTTCTTCTTCTTCTTCATCATCATCTCCCTCTTCTCCATCCTCTCCGTCTTCTCCATCCTCTTCCTCTTCTTCTTCATCATCATCCTCTCCCTCTTCTCCATCCTCTTCCTCCTCTTCATCGTCTCCCTCCTCCTCTCCTCCTCTTCCTCCTCTTGTCCTTCTCCTTCTTTGCTGGGTTCTAGTTCTTCTTCTTCTACATTTTCAACATGTTGTTGTTCAACCTCTTCATTTCCTTGGTCTTCATTTCCTTGCTCTTCTTCATCATCATTCTCTTCTTCAATAACATTATCAATTGTATTCTCCATCACCTCTTCATTGACATCTTGGATTACATCACGAACATTCTCTTGGTTGACTTAGATAACGAGCCCCCTCCATGTTTAGCATTTGTGGCACCACGTTTTCGGAAATCTAAATGTTTTGCTCCACGAGGGGTGGGAGTTTTCAAATCCTCATCTAGTTGTAGTCTCAATCTTTTTCCTTTGTTCCTAATGAACAAAAACCAAAGTATTAGCTAAACATAAGAGAATATTGTGTTATCAAATCAAATAGAACTAAAGAATAAAGTAAACACAACACTTGAAGTTAACAGACTATAGTTCGGTTAGCAAAAAAAAAATTTGCGAGGTAACCGAACTACATATTTCAAAGGTTCGGTTAGCCATAAAAATTATCGACAAAACCGAACTCATTCTTAACTTTTGAAAAATTTAGTTCGGTTACGAGAGGTTTTTTTGCGAGCACACCGAACTAAATATTTCAAAAGTTCGGTTAGCAAGAGAAATTATCGACAAAACCGAACTCATTCTTTCAAAGAAAAATTGAGTTCGGTTACGAGGGATTTTTTTGAGAGCAGACCGAACTATGTAGTTCGGTCACCAGATATTAGTCTATTTTTTGCGAGCACACCGAATCTGTTCTTATTTTTGGAAGTTTGGTTAGCAATTCTAGGTTACACAAAAAATTCTCCTAGCCGAAATATCTCATCAGTAACTACCATTTTCAATGGGTTTTGATGATTTCTAATCGATTTCTTCAACAAATAACTAATTAAAAGAATGGGTATGAAGGAAATTACCCACGGATTTGCATTTCACTCGAATCGACTTCTTTTTCCCGTTGGATGCTTGATTTGGTCTCTCAACTTTGCTTGAAGTTGTTTATCAATTTGAAATTGACTTGGGAGATTCGCTATGCTTGCAAGTCCAGGACTCAATCCTGGAATTCTTGGTGTCTGCTTAGAACGCATTGTTTATAAAGATTGATTAATCGTCGATGAAATTTTTTCGAATCGACGATTAACGTCGATGTCTACGAAGAAGAAGAAGAGGAAAAGAAGAGAAGAAGAAGAAGAAGAAGAAGAAGATGAAGAAGAAGAAGAAGAAAAAATAAATAATCAGTTTCAAAACTGATTTTAGGTTTTAATTAGTGGGGTTATATTAGTGGGTAGTGGGTTAGATTAGTGGGTTATTAGGATTAGTTATAACCTTAATTAGAATAAGGGCAAATTAGTCTTCCCTAATCTTTTAGGACACCCCTTATAATGTAGAGTGGACATTTGTATCACAAAGTAGTCCCCACCTTTTTTGAGTAGTCCCCAAAAAATGGTTCTATATGTGTCCCACTGCATTCGTTACAAGGCCGAGGAAAAATGGCCACTTATGAGATTGAAATGGTCTTTATTGGGTTTGGGCCTGACACCAGGCTTGTAAACCTGATCTAGGACTAAGAGTAAAAGCGTAGGACAATAACTCAATCACAGAAACACTGATTAGGCAAATCACAGAACCAAAAATTACTGCTAAATTCTGTATCCACTGAACAAAAATGCTGCTATTTATTAACTGTTACTGGCGACTTGTCAGCTCAAGTACACATATACCCTTGAAGCAGCATTTTTACAAAGAAAGAAAAAGTAAAGGACATTTGAATAATATTCCCAACTTAAATGTTTAGAATCTTTCCTTTGAAAGATTACTTCTTACACTGTAAGATCATTGTGTAAACATGCAATAATAAACATGCAATAATTTGAAGTCGTGATCAAGCAAGAACTTACGTTCTTGATCAAATTATGTTCATCTCTAGGTAGCTATTTGTTATAATGCTTCTTTCTATGAGGGAGAGTTTGCGAGAGCTTTACTGTCTTCGGGAAGCAAAAGTTTGTCCAAAATTCCACGAAGAAGGAACAACATCGAACAAAACTAGTGTTTTCCCATCAGATAAAGTGAGTTTAAAAGACAATTTTTGCTTCGTAAGATTAACGCTGCTTTGCCAATTCGCACCCCAATTTCGGTGCATCTGAATCCATGATCTTGTTCTTGTACCCTTAATCCATGCAGCCTTAACAGATCCACTCCCTGCGACGTTCGTTATCATGATCATATTGAAAGTTGAATGACCCTTTAAGGTGAACCGTACTCCGCCTTTCCTTTTACATGGCACCCTTCATCACAACAAAAACAGGATAAATTCAGCATTCGATCATAGGGGAGACAAAAAGTTAATAAATTGTGAGCAAAATGTAATGTACCTTCTGTAAACAACGGGAATAATTCCTTCATTTCCACGGCGAGCAATACGAAAGAATGCAGAGCTAGACATATCAAAATGCTGGCGAGGTTGATCACACCATCCTCCTTGGTTATTTGGAGGACAAAAGTTTGTTGCAGTAACCACCACAGTAGCTCGTTTGAGACACCATTGTGGGTCAGTTCTAGCATTGCATCGCAGTTGATAACATGCACCACAAGCTTCGCCACCTTTAAACAATGCACCACTTAATGCTGCTGTGTTTATACCAAATCCAGCATGCATTGTATTGTCATAACCACAAGCTCCTCCTGTATACATGAAATTTCAATATCAGAAAACAATAGTGTAAAAACTTATCAACAGATTTAAAAGAAATTTTTCCAAAACAAGAACCAAAAATTGCATGTTCATACCAAGAGAAGTGGGGTTTTCGTATTCTCCATAGTAAGTTGCATGACCATTTTGCCAACAGTTAGCTCCATCGATCAGAACCAAAAAACATAATAAAACACTAAACCAGTTACACAAAACAGTTGCCATTTTCTTCCTAAGTTTCTTGATTTTGATGCTTTAATTTCCTTTTTCAGTATGGTTTACTGGTAATGGAAGGGGGCTTCAAGATTTATAGATTGCATTTAACGCGTTTGACGGTGTAATTATATGTAGAACGATCTGTTTTTTAATACACAAAACTCATATTATAGAGATTTAAAGGATCTTAAAACCGATTTTAATGTTGAAAAAAAACGCGTTACCATAAAATATTTGATACAATAATGTACGGAAGAATTGTATACGGCGTTATATAGACATGAAGTACGAGGTCACATGGGAAGCAGTTAATGCTTGCTTGCTAGTTGCTGCTAAAGTCTTCCCACTACATTGCTACTATAGGTAGTATTTGATCGTCTTGTCGCGTCGGTGATTGATTCGCCTACATTTCCTCACAATTTCTTCATATGATTTAAGTATGCAATTTTCCAGATAGATTTTTGTTTTTGATATTTCGAAAGAATAATTTAAACTGTGGTAAATTATCATGCATGGGAGACATTTACTGCAACGATCAACTCAGCGGAGAAATTTTGAAAAAGTTGGCACCCCGGTGTTTGTTATATATATACAGCTGCAAACAAGAACCGAGAGAGATGCATTATATGGCAGGGGTGTCCATTAGAGTTCGGCCAATGAATAACTGCTATACTTGAAAGGTTCTAATAAGCAAAAGAACAGTTCGATGAGAAAACAAAAATATCAAGCAAAAGCTCATGTGTAAAGAGTTCTATTTTAAAAGATTTGTCTAATTCTTTTTTCAATTATTATCTCTTGATTATAGGCAAGATACTGAATCAAAAGCAAACTCATATAGATCTTTGACTTTAAGTTTCATGACAAAATATAAGAAATTTAAGATGAAGATTAATTAGATGCTGAGAACTTGAAGTTTCGGAAGCTTCCTACAGTCCCTAACAAGCAAAAGTGCTTAAGACATGCATCCTTTTCGTAATTTTCCATCCTTTTCGTTCTTATTAACATTCTCCTTGTTGTTAATGGTCCGCAACTTCACTAAATGTAGAAATAGAAACAATTTCCGAGACTCAGCAGCAATGTAAACTCTATGAACTACCCATTTATAGCAATAGGTCTAAACTTCCTTCAACTAACATCAAATTTATCTAAAAGCAGAAATGTGAACATGGACTGGTGGGCATAAGTCAGAAATGTTCTCTGATAATTTCAGAACAAAAATAAAGTAGAAAAGGCTTCAGTGCTCAGGTTTCCCTGGATTATGATCAATGAGGATGTAATATGTGCTCATTAGGTATTATCTAATGGACTAAAAAGTCTATAATCCACCAATAAACTTCTCACCATTCGGCTTTAACTTATCTTGAGCTCTATTATCTTCTTAGTTTCTTCATCTTCATCAATTTTATCAGATTTCATACGCTCAAGAAGCTCGTCTACCTCTTTTCCTTCTCTGACAGTAGCCTTAATCAAAGCATGATACATTTTTCTGTCCATAGGGATCACATTCTTTAACAAACCAACAAATTTTTCAACCTCTTCGACCCGACAAGTATCACCTAGCCAACTCAGCAGAGCAGTAGTTGTTACAGGACTAGGTTTCCAAGCTGTATGCCTACCAACACGAAGTTTCATAGCCGACTGCATGTACTCCAAAGCCTTCTCCATCTCATTCTTATTTACATACCCCAGGGCAACTATCCCCCAACTGTTGGGAATTGGAGTCCTCCCTTTCTTTACTAAGTTGTCAAGCATTTCCCAGGCCTTATCAACCAAACCTCTTTTACAATAACCAACGAGAACTGTATTGGGCACACGGAAATCATAATCAACTGTAGAAATTTCCCACTCCTTGAATAACTTCTCCGCTTCTTCAAAGTCACCTAGCTTCACCCAAGATCCCAGCATGGTAATATAGTCCGCATTAATCAATTTTTTACACCATTCCTTCTTAAGATTCCATAGCCGAAGCATCTCAGATTTATTGCCAAGACTTGCATAAAGTGTAATGAGATTGTTGTATCCAAGAGCGTCTTTTTTCTCTAGTTTTTCCTCTGCTTTCTTCAGGTAGATAAGAGCTTTTTCATTTTTGCCTGCTTTAATGTGAGAATTGGCAACCATTGAGTAAGTATTCCACCCCACAACTATCTCGGCCCGCTGATCCATTTCTTGCAGAACCTTCTCCATTCCATCCACATCAGATCTTTCTAAATACGAGGTTATGCACATCGAATAGCCGATTCTGTCGGGCAAGACCCCGTTCTCCTTCATTTCAGCCCACACTTCAACAACTTTATCATATTGGTTGGTATTCTTATATAGGGCCATGATGTTATTGTAGGTGATAGAAGATAAGGGCAAACCCATCTCCTTCATCTTCTTGAAATGGGACAGTGATTTATCAATCAAGCCCTCTCTCACGTAACAGTGAAGTAGTGCCCCATAGGTCTGAATGGTTTTCTCTTGGTCCGTCAAATTATTGAAGTAACTTTCGGCAGAGTCTACTCCATGTACCATACTAATAAGATCCAACTCCACGGCGTGGTTGACTGGGGTAAATTTGCATACACCGGCTTTTCTAATCCACTCCGAAACCTAATTCAGCGTTCAAGGATTAAAAGAAAAACAAAAGAAAATTAAGAGTAGCTGAGATTAACTGAACCATGCTTCAATAATATCATTACCCAAAGGGGCTTCCGACTTCGGCATTATGGGCATACACTACCTATTTGACGATTGATAATTCATCTTATCATAATGCCGGTTATGATACACATGTATATCTCAACAGAATATGTATGCAAACTATACATCAATGTACTGGTAATTGTAACATAGATCGAGTTCTTTACTGTAATCATTCATCTATTTGCTATAAACTAGATCATTGCAGTATCACAGGATACCAAATGTGCCCTAATTTGTACAATTTTTGTTTGCCTTCTTCAATTACAGAATAGATGAAACCTCTAAAAGCATGATTCGTTATTCTAAGAAAGAAAATCGAAGGAGATAGAGATAGAAAGAACCTCAAGAGCTTGTGGGTATCTCTTACGCTGCCTGAGATCACGAACAATATTGAAAAGGACTCCAATTTTGACTTGCTTTCCGGACCACTTCTCAAGTTCAGGAAGCACACTTGTTCCAGGTTTGTTGAGTTGAATGATACTTGAATAGAGATCGTAGTTGTTACCAGAAATTCTACCACTACACAGTGACCTAATTCCATATACTTGATGATAACATTTGACGTTTAACTTCAATCGATTCATTATTGAAAATAAATTAGAACCCATTTTTTGTTTTGGAGTTTCGTAATAGGGTTTTGAAAGTTTGGACAGGAAATTGAAATGTAAACTGGTTTTTATAAAGACGAACAAAAGCCCTGGAATGAGAAAATGGAAGGGTTTAAGGTAGAAAAGGTTTAAGGCGCACTCTAAATTTTTAAAGGCAGACTCCAACTAGGAGGACTCGGAATGTTAATTGCACGCAAATGAAGAAGTATATGGGTAGGCAGTAGGCACCAACTGATTAGTATGGTGCATCATGAGGCGTCTAAGTTTACAGCTTTGATGATTATTAAGAACTCTGTTTTTACTTCTTACTTATTGATTATTATTATTAATGTAATATTTCTTCTGAAATTATGTTTAGTTGTTGATAATTCACTTGTTTATTTATCATGATATATGATATTGTTTCCTTTAATCAAAGTGCGGAGACACGAAGATTAGCCATGGAGAACATAAGTAGTAGTAAACACTGAACATAATCCAGTGTTCTATTTTTAAAAGCGCCGACATGAAGCGTAAAATTGAGTTTTAACTATTTAATCTCATTTCCCGTCTCTTTCAATATTTGTTTACAATGCAAAACATCAAATGTAGTAGTACATTTGTTTAGTGTCGTAACAGCAAAATTTCCTCACCACAGATTGGTGATCATACTAAGAAACATGTTGACCTAACTATTAAATATTACATTACAAGAAAAAGAACGAAACCAAATCATATAGCGATTGAGACCTGCACAGATAAATTGGTGAGGGTTTTTCTTTCCCAACATAGATAACTGTTGAAGTTTTAGAGACCAGTGTGCATCCTGCAGAATCTGTAGTAGATTGCTTAGGCAAATCGAGCTCACTAAACTGACTCATTAACTCTACTTTCGCTTGTACCTGCAAGTGACATTGGAAATGAACAATAAGTAAGCAGTTGCTTTTCAAGTTATCAGAATGAAGGCAAGAAGCCAAATTCTTTCTTTAGCTTGGTTTTTACTACTAGGCCAACTAATCAAGGTTACCACTGCACAAATTCCTCCATTGGCTAGATATTATTTTGACATAAACATATAAAGTGACTTCTATTGCTAACTCAGCTCAATGAGCATATGCTATCTATTCTTGAAATAAACCCTGCTGACAAACACTACATAGCACAGAGAATTGAAAAATGTATGTGCATAACCCATGTTATTAATTCATACCGTGATTTGCTCTTAAAAGATTTGGTATTTTTCTTCATCCCACCCTGTGTGCTTTTCTTCTGCTTCTTGTCGTGCATGTCACTCTGGAATAGTTCTTTCATCTCTTCTGGTTTTGATTGAGTTCTCTGAGAAGCACGTTTAGGAGTCTTCTTTTCAACCTTTCTCACAAATTTGCCTGCAGCTTGCGCCTTACTTACGGCTTTCACTGCTTTTGCTGATCGTTTAGCCACGTCTACAAGTAATTTTCCTTCCTTTTCGTTCTTATTATTTCCTCTTCCCTGTAGGTAGACATTCACATTTTTCTTCTTGTTACAATTATCTTATGGTCCGCATAGGAAAGAAAAAAATGTGCAAAGATACAAACCTGCTTCTGCTCGGCCTCTTGATCCTCCAACATCTCACGATTAGCTTCCAGTCGTCTACGCTTCTTCCGTGGCATATTTTTCTGTTCAGCAAGAAACAAAAAGTAAGAAGACACCCCCATATCACAAGCACTACTAGGATTGAACCAGACTTTAGACCCGAAGGATAGAAGAAAAACAAATCAAAAGTACCTCGCGCTCACGCTTTCTCTTTTCCTTCATTTTGAGATCTTCTGCCTCCTGAACACTAATTACCTCCTTTGACGGACCTTGCCCGTTGTTCATAGCAGCCTTCTATTTATCATCACAAAAGATATAAAAATCATTATACTGCACATTATTGGTTCAAGCATGGTTGTCTCAGTGGCATTTCCTACCACTTGATGCATCAGTCGTAGAGTATGGTACCAGTTAAAACCCTATAATTTTTTGGAAACAAGCATGTGATGGGCAATAGTTAGACACTTTGTGCTTCATAAAATTGAGGAATCAGAATTACAATCTATCTGCAAATACAGTTTAGAGATTACTGCTAGTAATCTCTATACCACATAAACA
Organism: Papaver armeniacum; assembly: GCA_023531295.1. NCBI lineage: Eukaryota > Viridiplantae > Streptophyta > Magnoliopsida > Ranunculales > Papaveraceae > Papaver > Papaver armeniacum. The sequence goes on from JAJJWW010005042.1 coordinate 100,456, forward strand.
CGATTAATAGATGCAGTACTTCAAATTATAAGATGCCCCAGTGGGGGACAATTCATTTAGGGCAATCAGTGCGCATATATGAAAGTAAATAACATGTTGCTATCTACAAGTTACCTTTGCTGCCTGGGATGCAAGTAATTTCTCCCTTTCTGTAGAAAACCAGGTTTTTTTAGGGCGTGAAAATATTTCATCCCTATGTTTAATGATATTTTCTGCCTGCAAATGCCAAAGAATATTAGAAACTAAAGCTTACGGAAAGCAGTAAAGTATCTAAAAAGAGGACTTGTAGATCATGGTTATGCAACAGAAATCACTTTGCTTATCTAACTAACAAAGCACCTTTGTCTGCGAGTGCAGAATCTGACACAAAAATTTACAAATTCACTTTCCCAACACAAAATTCTAAGAAAAGACATGTGGATCAGGGCAGAAATCATACCTTTGTTGCTTCCATTTCAGCTTTTCTTATGGCTCGCTCTTCCCTGCATGAAATTTTCATATCAGTAAGATGCATGACATTCAGGTTGAAGATCTTTAAAATGATGAGTGCAAACCTTTCTTCCTGAAGCACCTCCGAAACTTGGTCTTCTAGTTGCTCAATCGTTTGGCACCACTTGGATATTGATTGCTCTGCAACTATTCTACTCCTCAACTTTGAACCAGCTCTCTTAGCCTAATACAAATATTTACTCTTAATCACATATGCTTCAACGGTGATCCTATATATTCTTTAAAGATAACTACTTTGCACAGTTTCTATAAAAGATATATTTACCCAACAAACAACAAAATTTATCACATATGTGAGCGAAAATTCAGTAGTTAAACAAGGGGATACTCTTTCCTTATTTTCACCCTAGGATATTTACTACCAATTGGAAGAAGTTAATCACTTACAATTGCTCTCAAGATAGACCTATCATTATCTGTGACAAATGTAACAGCATATCCTGCTCTTCCAGCTCTAGCTGTACGACCAACTCGATGAACATAGCTGCATGAACAATCAATCAAATAATACAAAGTAATGTCAGAATGTACACAAGTACTACTTTAAAACAACTAAGTAAAGCAGATACCATCTTTATTTAAAACAACAAAATAATAAAATACAAATTGTGACAAATCAAAACCATGATCAATTGATCATGACAAGCTGAGCTGATTGGTGACTGCACGGATGCGGGAAAGAGGAACCAGAATTAACACCACAAAAACAGTGGCGACATCACACAAAAAGTAAGAGCTACGATTATAAATTGAACAACCAAAACTTGTTGATCATATCAATATGTAATATGGTGAGCTTGCTGTTATCATGTACTAGGGTAACCATCAAGAACCAGAGTGAACACCATGCTTACCTAGTAAGGTCACGAGGGCATGCAAAGTTTATAACTGTTTTAACACCAATAATGTCAAGCCCCTACAAAATCACCAAAAAGCAGGTGTTAGAACAGAAGTGTCTAGTCCTATTTCACAAAAGAAAAGAAAAGAAGGATGCAAATAAGGAAAGAAGCTCAAGGGATGGACTCAAAGAGGAAAAGATTAACTTACACGAGCTGCAACATCAGTTGCAATTAGAAAATCCACTTCCTGCTTCCTGAAAACTTCCAGGGCCTACAAACATAACCAGAAATGCATTAGACATAATAAAGGAGGTGTTAGATGGAGGTCCCAATTCACAACGAATTACACAGATTAGTTTCTTCGTTAGAAATTTCAAAATTCATGTTGCCCTGCAGAATTTGACATGCAAGTATGCAACTACATGAACTGCTCGAGGACCAATATAATATAGTAGCTTTTCTTAAGCAGGGGTAACCATGCCAACACTAATCCAGTCATATATTAAGAGGCAACTCACATCAAGACGCTGAACTTGGGTAAGATTTCCATGAAGCTCAGCAGCTTTAAGGCCACATAATCCAAATATAATTTTTAACCTGTGGGCAGCTTCTTTTGTTCCACTGACAATACAGACATAAAAGGATGATTAGCTCAGATGATCCAGCAGTTTCTGGAAATGACCCTTACAGACAAGTAGTAATTCCTAATGAAAGCAAACTAGCTAAATTCCATCTTTTTCCAGCTTCTAGTCCACTTGTATCGTTCTTCTAAATTCACTTTGTACCTACTTGATAAATTAGAAATCTTAAAACAATAACACAAAATCAACCAACACAAACTGACACTAAAAGGAAATAACAACTCAGGAAACAACAATCAACCATTTAATGTCTTTTAACAGTAAGAACCTGAAAATGATCACTTGAGATGTGAAGGTTTTTGAGCACAATGCAAGAAGAACTGCTTCCTGATTTACTTCCCGTGCACGGCGCACTCTAACTACCCTGTACAAACAAAGTAGGTATTTTGTTACTAACCCTTGTTATCTCAGGGCACAATAGTAATAAGAAACGCGACATTGTTAACAGAAAGCGCAGAAATCTTCCCAAATATGCAGGTGAATAGAACATAACGATCTCAAGTATATTCTCGGTAAAAAAATACTACAATATTTTAGTCAACAAGAACGCAAAAAGGAAAGAAATACTAGACAACTGAAAGGATAAAAGCGGCTTACTCTTCAGTCAGACTCGCAGGTCGTTTTGTAGATGGATCTGCTGAAAGGCGCAAAGGTTTATTTAAAGAAAGCTTGATAAGCTCGTCAACTTGCTCAGTCATGGTGGCTGAAAATAGCATGGTCTGTCTTTTTTTAGGACAAACACGAACCTACAAGAATAAGATTTTATAGTCATCAGATCCACAATTTTACATGTTGAACGTGACGAATCATGAAGTTAACTTGAAGCGAAAAAAAATTAAGTAAAATAAGAAAAAGTGTGGGGGCAAGAGGTACAAGAAACAACTAGTATACTAGGGATTATACAAGATAACAGAATATAGGAAACAACTCTCAGGCTGGAGAAAAAAACGAATCTAAAAAAACAGTAAGCAACGGATTAAGCATACCAGCTCACTAATTTCAGCACTAAATCCAAGTTCTAAAAGACGATCTGCCTCATCCAGGATTAAAACTGCAAGATCTTCCAACCCCACAGACATTGTATTTCGCAAGTGATCTATCATACGCCCTGGAGTAGCCACAACTATATCAGGCATTGACCTCAAGGCTGCCTCTTGCACCTGAAAGAACAGGAAACCATGGTATAAATTAATAGCCACGTAAGCACAAAAGCAAGCTGCGAGTTTGTTTCAATGCAGAGTTACAAATTTGCAATGCCTAAAAACTAACTGTAGTTTTTCCTATTTCAGTTAAGCATGAAGTCTATTCGGCAGACTGAATAATGAGCATCAAAGACTTAAAAATTAGAAACCTGCTATACTATCTCAAGTATATTGGAGTCAGAATACACGGCAAATGATGTATAGACTTCATTTGCTGTCACAGCTTAAATGAAAACTTGCTAGTCATATAATCAGGCCTGGAGTACAAGAATGATTTTAGTTCAAGGATAATTACGTGCAAACTGTTATATACCACTACATGGACATACCTTTGTTGAAAGTCCACCGACAACCAGGCAACATCTGATATCAGTAAATTGCGCAAGTTTCTCTATCATACTATGCACCCTGTTAGAAAAAAGTAAGGCACATACAATACACTGTTGATATGATATAAAAGAATTAAAGAGAAATTTAGTAGCATAAATAGACCCGTTTAAGAAATTATAAGGATCGATTATAAATCTATACAACGCGAAACAAAATAAAGCATGATAATGGATATCAGAAAAGTAGATAACTTACTGTACAGCCAACTCTCTTGTTGGTGTAAGAACTAGAACCCTTATAGCATGTATGCGCTTAGGACGAAACAGTAACCTCTCCAATACAGGTAAAGTGAATGCTGCTGTCTGCACAAAAGAACCGAGCAGTACTTCAGCCATGATATATTCCAAAAATTAAAGGTGTTGGGGTTAAACATTTATGTTGAAATCTCAAATAAGCCGATAAACCATACAAAAAATAGAAAAGACTACCACTTTACAGACACAATACCTTCCCAGAACCAGTTATAGCACTTCCACATATATCACGCCCACTTAATGCCAAAGGTATACAGGCAGCCTACAAAAAGAAACCCTTATAAATTAACCATCAGAGAAAATGAATTTAACCAAAAAAAAAAAAAAAAACTGCAGAGTATCAATCAAACCTGAATAGGCGTTGGTTTATTATAACCTAAAGCTTCACAAGCTCTAAGTAAAGGACGTGAAATATGAAGATCCATAAACGAATTGGCATGAAACGAAGTACCATCAGAAGATGAAAAGAAGGGTTGTTTAGCAACTACAGACTTTTTTGTCTCTTCAATTTCTTCTTCTTTATTCTCTTCCTGCTATATCAATACACCGATGATAAGAATTTAATCAAAAAAAATAGGTTAAGAAAAACACAGAGGTACATAAAGAGAAAATCAATCATACTTGTTCAGGTTCAGGTTCAGACTCAGGGTCATCTTCATCTTCATCACTTTCATCTGGGATAGGAAGAGAATGTTCTTCACGAACTTTAGAAATTTTAGCATCAATAGAAGTTGTACTTCTTCGAGCATGTTCTTCTGCAACTGATTCAGAGTATACACCAAAATCCCATGGAGATTGTGATTTTCTAGGTTTTACTCTTTCTTCTTCTTCGTCACTTGTTTCAAACAGAAATTTGGGTTCTTCCTCCTCCATTTTTGATGAATAGAATGAGAACGAATAACTGCTGAAGTTAATAGCTAGGGTTTAGCAGTTCTGCTGCCCCTCTATTGGGAGAGAAAATGAGAGAGGAGAAAAGGGTTTAACCGTTTAAGCCTCTGTGATTGACACATTAGAAGAAGGCTCGTTTATTATAAGTGTGGATCTAGCCTCAAGCCCACCTCAGCTGATGTGCCTTAGGCTGGGTTTGGTAATGTTTTTATTTTTCCAAAAGCACTTTCAAAACCTATATATGTTAATAATTTTTGAAATTGGTGTTTGGTAAAAAAAAATCAAAGTGCTTTTTACCCAAAGCACTTCCCAACTTCCTCAATTTTCAAAAGTTGGGGAGGAGGAGCTTTTAAAAGCTACAAAAGCATAAGCTTTGGTCCCACCTAAATTTAATGTATGATTTATTTTTTTTGTCCCTATTTTATTTTAAAAATGACAAAAGTTACCCTTAAATTATATACAATCAATTTTTTTATTTCTTATATTTTAGTCTTTAAATATTATTATTTTTATTTTCAAACTATTTCATTTACCATTTCATTTATCAATAATAAAAATATAGACAAATATTAAATAATTACTTAATTAATTTTAGTATGATTTTTTGTTTGAAAATTATATATATATATTAAAAAGTGGTTATGTAAATAATTTTTTTTTAACAATCATAATAATAGTAACAATTAGTAAATTTAATATTATATATATTTATATTGAATAGTAAAAAAAATAATTATTTTTAAAGCCAATAAAATCGAATAAAACTATTTTCAAAGATATGTCTGTTTTTGTCATTTGCTACAACAACAATGGTTGAATTTGATATTTTACCAAACACACTTTGACAGTTTTTTTAATCAGCTTTAACTTTAGTTAATATTTTACCAAACATCAAATTGCTTTTTTCTCACAAAGACAAAGACAAAGAACGCACAATGAGAAAAAGTGCTTCTACAAAAGCTGCAGCAATACCAAACTAAGCCTTAGATTTAGACTCATATTCTGAGGCAATATAACCTAAGTATTTTGGGGCATACAATGATTTACCTAGCTAAGGTTGCTCCAAAAAATAAACAAATACCTAGCCAAGGTCTATAAGGTGTCCCGGTCGTGAGTAAATTATTAAATTATCCTTAATTAGTTTAAATTATAAAAATGTTCTAATGATAAATTAAAAATATAAACCAAATCTTATATGGAAATCAAAAATCGTCTTCATTCCTTTTTTCTTCTCAGGCGAACTTTCCATCTTCAAACCGTTTTGATTTTTTCTCGTCATTGATTAATTGTTGATTCGTTTTATTTTTGATCATCGATTAAAACCACTACTACACGAGTCATGTGAAGCGTTGCGCTAGAGATTTATCTCCAGATCTGCATGTGGGAACCCAAATCTTTGTTGAAATATGATATTTTCGGCTAAACCCAGTTTGTAACGAAGAAGACCTTTAAGTTCAGATGATTACTTGATATTTTGGTTTTAGCCGAACCTATATTGTTTTGGAATAAATTCAAGTTCTCGTCTGATTCGATTATGTTATATGTCAGCCGAACTTTTACATAAATTCTACAAATATGATTTCGGCTAATTATGGGTCTCCCTCTGTAAGCCGAACATCTTTTTGTTATACATATTTTTTAGAATTCTTAGTCGAACATTTGTTTGTAGCCAAACTTGTATTTGTTTTAAGTTGAACTCACATTTTATTAGTGGTATCCGATCTTTTTAGCCAAATGTTTAATGTATTAATTACAGTTTCCACTTTGTCTTAGGAAACAACCCAAAGGTACGAGTAGTTTTGTTGTAGTTCAGGCCAAAAGGAAGAACTACACAACGAAAGTAATGGGCAACCGGGTTTTAACCTGTTGGCGCAAACAAATTATAGGTTTAGCTAACAAAGTAACAGTGGATGATGTTCGAATTCGACGAACTACCAATATTTGTGTCATACATTTAGCTTTGGTTGTAAATCTATCAGCCGAACCGTTCTTCCCAGTAAATTTCGGCTTCTAGGTTATCAGTCAAACCTAACATTGAACACCCAAAAAAGTTTGTAACAATTCAAACTTCGTTATAATTGATGTGTATTTTCTTGCCTTCACGAGACGAAGATTCTCCTTCATCACACATTTTGGTCAATTCCAATCTCTAAGGTCTGGAAGAAAAAAAAATCCCTTTTCCTTTTTCTTCTTCTATAAAAACCCTAACTATCTTTTACAAATCTGATTTATCTTCTAATTCACCACTAATACTTAACCTTAATATATCACCAACATTAATAACTAATCATTATTATTAAGGGCGTAACGGGCATAACATTAACACTATTTGAGTAACGGCATAACTAAAATACGGCGGATAAGGGGCGACGGGTTTTACAACCTAGTGAGCCTATTTTGTCTCCATCAGGTATGCCTCAACAATTTTAGGTATGCCTCAAAATAAGTTTCTAAATTTATATTATAGCACATTTTGGGTTTACTATTAAAATTAAGAAATTTTCAATTTTCATATGTTTTTCCCATGTCGGATCTAGACTGTACAAAACTACGCGGGTTTCACCTTACTCGATCTGTCATTTGGCTGATGGACATTCGATCCCTTTGTGGTAATTTGAATGCGGGTGAAGCTAGTGACATCTCCAAAATTTATTGGACATTTGTCCGCTCGCGGATATAAAATCAAGTATTTTCCTAAATACCTAATCATTATATCTTTTATTATTATCATTAATATGAAAGGCGCACCACAGAGGGCATTTTATTAGAGAGAAAATAATGAAAAATTTACAAAGCGTTCGTGGGTAGCATAGCGACAAGCTGGGCACCAACACCTTTCTGAATAACAGTGCCTAAAGGATGAAATAATGAACAACCTATCTTATTATTTGCAACGTGACTAGTAGGGCAGTTCCGCAAGCGCATCATGAATAGAATCATGTCTTCACTTAGAACACCAAGAGTTGAAAATGCCAATACGCCAAAACCGTAACCATGTGTAGTGCAGGTGTCTAGATATTTGTTACGTTTACGCAATATTGCGGCATTAATGGCATGATCAGGAGTAATATTGCGGGTTCGAGCACTAGTAAAGGGAAAGACACATGTGACGTCAAAGCAGACATCTTTCCCATCTTCCCAATTATAAACAAGGATGTCAGCGGGTTTTAAGGAAGCAGTATTCGAAAGGAACCCCAGAGAAACTTCTTTCCGTGCGGCAACACAGGACTTATAACACATATCAGCTATGACGTCTCTAACTAAATCGTGCCTGAATTTGAGTTCCATGTCATTTTCACAATGTAATGCATGATCGCCGAATACACCTATATCCTTATGACAACTTGAACACGAACTACCAACCTCAAAGAAAGGAATACCAAACCGGTACTGAAGAATGGAACGAAACTGTCGCGGTCTGATTGCTTGATTTAGCCCACTAATGGGGATGCCTTTAAGGAAGTCCATAGCATGCTTACTTCTGTTGAACTGCCATAAGGTAGAAACACGCTCTGAAAGAGTGAAATTTGTGGGTAATTTCTCCCTGACAACACCAAAGTAAATGACTGCCAACGATTTCATGAAGTGGGGGACAACGATTTGTGGTCGAATTCGAGCCCCAACTTTCATGAAGGCGTTAGTGAAATCCACCAGCAACATAGTGTGGGTGCTGTAATTACCTTTCAATTCCAACAATCGATTTGCATCATGGAGAATCCCTTAACCCCCGCATGGGACACCAACTCTGAACTGGTGGGTACCCAAATAAGGAGCAATGTCTCTACAGGCGTGGGTTGCAGCAATCTTGGAGCATAGCCGCCTCTAGATCGTGCCTAAGGCGATTGGCCTTAAGCCCCCACCTGGTTTAAAAAGTGGAGTTAATGGGGCGTTGGCTATATATTCCCTAAGAACTGGAGGACAATTGCCAGCTAACCAGAGGTTCATTACACCTGCGATAGATTGCAAGAGTTCCTCGGAGGCAGCAGATGCCGCGCCACTTATGGGATCCACAAGATGTTGAGCCCTGAGGCCACCACGTCCGCACGAGGTGCCTTTGGGGAAGCTCTGTATAGCAGCCAAAATATATTTAGAATCTACCGACAGATCTGGGTTATAAGATGTCGATTGTGGGAATAACTGGTGGAGGGGCATCAGGATGCTTCAACCAGAGGTCCGGTAACGTATCTGTGGTGGAGGGAGCGATTTCATTAGATGATAGAAATCGTATTGCAGCAGTGTAATGTCCGTAGTTCAACTTCTTCCTACACGCTTGCAGGTTGGCATTTTCTTTCTTCTTCTTCTTAGGTGGTTTGTTTATGACCGGTCTCTTAGAAAGTTGAAGCACACGATGTGTCAGAGTGACAAAACCATTTGGTTCCTTCCAATCTATTAATGCCTGGTTGATAGCAGTAATATGTAGCTTCCTACGTGTACCTGAGCGCTCTTTTGCACTACATTTGGGTATGTAGAGATTCAATGTGTAATAAGAAGTCGAAGCCAGGCAGTTAGGTCCGCTGGTCTAGCGATCACAATGTCTAATGCAGCTTTCAGGGCACGAGAGAATTGCAGTCTGCATGGTTGGGGAATACAGGTAACGGTATTAATTCAGCTATGAAAAACTGAGTTGAGCATGTCCGCTGTGAGACCAATATCCTGAACAAAATAAGATTGTCAACGCCAGGAGCTTGTGGTCGAGAAACACCATGAATCAGAAAATCAGCATCAACCCCGTTGAAAGGGCTTGGTATAATATTTCCAGGGTGTTCGCAAGGCTTCTTCCACGCATGATATCGCAAGCATTAGATACACAGCCGCATACGTAAGTCAGACAGACATCTCTCTCAGGCCGCAAAACAAGCACCATTGGAGTGAATTCCGTCTCTACAAACATCCTCAACACTCTTATTGGGAAAGTGCTTATCCCTCAGATGCCGATGGATAGCACTTCCGGCAAATCCCATGCCTCCAAATCCACCATGACAACCGTCATAGTTTTTGAAGGGACAACCGATTTTGTCACCCAGGAAGATACGGAAGAACAAGAAGGAGGAGAACAGAATTGGAAGCATCCTCGTGAAGATGGTGTTAGTGAGAATCTAGGTGTCCGGGAGCGGGATGAAGCGGAAGATCGAGTAGTAGGCATTGGGTCTTCACAACCAGAACCGTGAATCGCTAATAACCGAAATAAATATTTTTAGTAATATTTTTTTGAAGATTTTTTCTTTAACCATCAAGATATTATATCTCTTGTTGATGTATTAGTACATAATATGTTATATGCTAGCTAATATTAGTTTCATCCAAGAGTGATTTCGATACATGAGTTCGATTACAGTTGGAATTTTGACAAAATCGAAAATAAGCATTTATCGAATATCTTTAGCATTTTGGGATTTGGTAATTCCTTGTTGTACAAACTACCTTGGTCATTATGAATAGTGAAGCCTTTAATTCTTAAAAACGTATCCCTTAAACACAAAAACTAATCGTTTGTGTGGAAAGGTCACTAGTAGTGTTCTCGTAATACTCATCGGAGAGGAGAGTATCCTATTAGCTGAAATCTCTTATGTGCGCTTCATTTAAAGACTTTTGTGGGATCAAAGAAGCTTTAGTAGTACCGTTGGTGGGAAACTAAATAAGTATTGTTATTAAAGTTTTCGATTATTGATTTGATTGACTAACTGTGAAGTTGAACCTTTATAAATCTAGCTCGTATCTTCATTGATCATTTTCTTCTATAGAAGGTCACTTGAACTAGTTCAAGGATCGACGAATTCATATCTATTTTTTAAGTCAAATTCTGAATATAAGAGTTTTGATCACCCATTGCTAACAGACTCCCTTCTATGCGTGATCAATCATTAGTGCAATCAAGTTGTTTGTGCGGGTACTTTGAAGACTGGAGATTGAAGACTAGAAGATTTTCTTTTTGGTATTCTGTTTCTAGTGATATACTTCATGCACACTTGATTGACTGGGGTCCGACAAGAAGATTTTCTTAATTAACACCAGGCTTGTTGTATAGATCGACAATCCATCTAGGTGTTTTTCTTTGATCTCTACATTGATAATTTGTGAACTAAGATTGATTATTTTGGTAATCCTTATCTCAGCTGATATAAGAGCGACAAAGGAGTATATACTATTTAAACGGAAGAATGTTTCTCCTTAATTATATTTCTCATTAAATTTTTGATCTAGTAGATTGAATAGAGAGGTTACTGAAACATATTAGTCATTTACTGTTTCACATTAAGATCGAAAGGAGTTGAGTTGTCGAAGTCTTCACAACAGGTAAAATAACTTGGTTGTAGGCGCAGAGATACTGAAGGAACTAAGTAACAAAGCAGTGTTTACTCGGTCTCAACTATACGAAATTATAGTAGTCAAATTGTATAGTGGATTATTTCGGAAGAGTATTCAAAACTGGACCAGTCCCGGGGTTTCTTGCCTTGAGTTTTCCTCGTTAATAAAATATTGTGTGTTGTGTGATTTAATTTACTTTCGCGTTATATTGCTTTGTCTTTATGGTTAAAGTAGTTACATTTACACGTTAATCAACATTTGGTTTGATTCCATTAATTGTTTTTGTAATACCCGCACTTTTAGCATGGCGCATGCTCAAAGATGCGTCATGGCTGAGATGAAGCTTCATTCCAAAGCTTCCGTTGCGTGGTAAGCGGTAGATTGGCTTAAGGCCAATATCGCACCAAAAATGGCGCATTATGTTTGGTATTTGTCCAAAGGGCCAAATCTCGCATCAAATGATGCATTAGGCCAGTTGGATAGATGGCCTTTAGCGTTGTTGTGTAATCATTGCGCATTATGCAGAAGATTGGCCTAGAGCCAATATTGCACAATCATTGTGCAGGCCAAAGAGGGTTGGCCGAACGAGTGTTGCGCAATCATTGCAGATGAATAGTAAATCAAGCATGTCAATTTGCTCCCCTTTTCCCAGTTGTAGAAATGCTAAGTTAACATATATAGGGAGGGGTAGTTGGTTGAAGGTGCATATGCGGACCATGCACCAAGTAAGCTTCATAGCTTAGCCGGAAGAGTATAAATGATGCGTAAGCCTCATTTATATCTCCGTAGCCTTACCAATGGGGCATATGATGCGAAGGCATCACTATGCCATGTTGCGGACCCGATGATGCATAATCATTGTGCATTTTGACGGAACGACCTATACGGACTAGGCCATTACCATTTTTGCTAGTCACGGCCTTGCAAACGAGTTTGAATTAAGTTGTTGTCCCTTCGTGGATGAACTACGGTCTGTGCTTGATCCCTTTAGAGTATGGAAGGGTAAGTAGGCAGCCGCAATGAGTTGCAGCATTTCCGTTCTAGCATGTTGTCGCTCATATCATCTATTTGAGAGATGATTGTGGCACATTGGTCTCTCATATCATCTGGCTCTGTAGCTCAACACATGAGATGATTGTGGCCAAAACTTGAGGAGGCAAGTTGTATTCCATTTACTGGATGCTCATACTTCCTATCAAGGCGTTCGACTTAGGCATATACCAATGGCGCATTGGGCATGGCCTCGAAAGTAAGCTACATCGGTATACAAGTTAGTGGAGCTTGCATGAACCTAAGGGAGATGGAATTAGGGCGTTGATGGCCTATGTGCAAGTCCAAGCATGCCTTATGCTTGGACCAGACTCGGAAGCCAGAAATGCATGTAAGGTGCATTGGCTATAGCCTTTAAGGCTTTATACCCTTTTTATGTGGTAAGTTGGAACGGTTTTGAAGCTAAGTTAGCCGCATCATGCTCATCGAGCATGTTTGCAAGGGCAAATGAACGTGTATTTGCCTAGCTCTAAGGCCCGGATCGTAGCATCATCAGAGTGGCGCATCGGGGGAGTTATGGCATGCGCGAGGCGTAATTTCCCGGTCCGTCACGGGTTCAGATTCGAACTTACCCTATATACTAAGTGTACATCTTGTTTAAGTAATCTCCTTGACAGTTCGTGTATGTATTAGATTACACAAGGTGTATCTTGACTATTGCATGGGTTGATATGGAAAAGATTATCGTGTGCTTAGTATCCTTGTCATTTCAAAAACTAAAGGTCAGTGGGTGCGCACCCATCGTATTAGTCTATATCATTAGTCGTTGAAGTTATCTAATTAATTGATCTTGACTTAAATTTCTTTTGATAAAAAAAATGTCCATGATTTCTTTTTGTTAGGGATTTGATTACATATTTTTTATATTTTTGTTGGACGCAACCAATATGATTTTTGTTTTCAGAAACAACCAATGGTTGATGGTAAATACGTACGTCTAGAAGAGTAAAACTAATTTTTATGTTGAAGGACATCAGTTTTTGTATGTCTCTTTGTAATACCCAGATTTCGGCAGTGGTTGGCCGAATGGAATATAAGTAATGGTTTGTCCTTTCCAAACACCGAGGCCTTTTCAACACAATTGGCTCCAGAGTTGGCAGAAAACTCTGCAGTTAAGCGTACTCGGGCGGGAGTAATCCAGGGATGGGTGACCTCCCGGGAAGTTGCTGCTGGATAACCGCAACGATGCCCGTTGAAAACCCCACGCTGCCGGATAACCGCAATGGCTAAGTGGGGACAGTATCGGTAGAGGGTCGGGCCATTACAAATGGTAACAGAGCCGACGACGGGTCACCTGTCGAGGATGGGAAGGTACGCTGGACGGGGTTAGTCCTGGTGCTTCTCATGAGGTGCAGGGAACGTCGGAGATCTGGGCTTGCAAATATATTCTGGAGCCGAGGACGGCTCCAATTTAAGGTGGTGGTATTGTAGTACCCCGATTTCATTTCATATAAGTAATGGTCTGTCCTTTCCAAACACCGAGGCCTTCTCAGCACAATTGGCTCCAGAGTTGGCAGAAAACTCTGCAGTTAAGCGTGCTCGGACGGGAGTAATCCAGGGATGGGTGACCTCCCGGGAAGTTGTTGTTGGATAACCGCAGCGATGCCCGTTGAAAACCCCACACTGCCGGATAATCGTGGTGTCTAAGTGGGGACAATATCGGTAGAGGGTCGGGCCATTACAAAATGGGAACGACAACACTTAGCTCTCCGGCGCACGGTATGAGAGTTTTGTGGATGACAACACTTAGCTCTCTGGCGCACGGTAGGGGAGTTTTGTGGACTGCACAAGGGCTGATACGGTAATGTTATGTAAAAGTGAATAGTATCCTTTGAGAGTTTGGTTATTTTTGCTTGCCTGTAGTTGGCTCGACTCCTATAACTTTGGCGATGACCTAAGGGTCGCCTAAAAGATATGGCTTTATTATCTTGGATTGGGATCGACAACACTTAGTTCTCTGGCACGCGATAGGAGGATTAAGTGGACTACTTGAGGGCTAAGGCAATAATGTTATTTATTCTTTGTGTTTCAATGTGGTTGGCTCGAATTCCATAAGTTACTAATGTGGTGATCGATGGTCGCACATATGTTGCCATGCATGGGTACTTGCAACGACAAAGGGGTCGCATTTGTATTGCTTAGTTGGTTGAAAACTTTGGAAATGTTGATGCAAACATTTGGTATGCTAACGCACAATTAGCTAACCACTTGGACCATAATGAGGCGCCATGTGAATCTTACATCGGTAGACGTAGACTGATTCCGAGGACGAAATCCCTTTTTATTTGGGGGGAAGACGGTAATATCCCTTTTCTTCTTTCACTTTTAAATTATAAATTAATTGGATATCACTCTTATAGGCTGCAATTGGTTGTTTAATGGTCTTGGATATTAGACCTATTCTCTACATTTAGCTAGATATCCAAGATTTTTCCAAACTTAATTACCGGAAATATTTAGATAGATAAACGTGGTTAGGTGATGAGCCCAAGGCTTATCAATCAATGATCTGGGTGAAATGAGAGTGAAGCCATTAGAAGAGAATTGACGAAATATCATATTAGAACAAAGACGAATCTTAGAATTAGAGAAGGAGAATCAGATAAGAAGCCATTAATCTAGGATATCACCATTTTCATAGATATCTTTACATTCTTACACAACAATATATATAGGTAGACTTAATAACCACCGGTAATAACTGCCCAAAACCCACTCAAACTGCCTGGTACACACATGCACATATCATTTCACTCCCCTTAAAACAACCTTGCCCTCAAGGTTGTATACAGAGAAATTTTGACTTTGATTTACAAAGTTCAATCCATTACACAGAAACAAATCTGCAATGAATGAATTAGACTACTGTAAGTGATGTACTTGGAGTTTCATAAGGAACTTATGACGTTCCCGTGGAAGAATAAAACAACCACAAATCAGTTGAATGTGTTGTGAAAAAGAATATTAGTCCACCCGTCCCGGACCACCCCTTGAGATTCTTTGTCGAAATTGAAAAGAATCTTGCACATGCTTTTGTTTTGTCAATTGCACCATCTCTTCCAAATCTTTCCATGAACAATTCTTTTCGCTCATTTGGCGGAACAATAAATGATAACCATTTGTTATTGATAATGATAATTAATAGATAATAATAAATAGGATAAACCGTCCGACTAGATCGAACGGCTCTGATACCTTTGATATGTGCAAACATATCAATTAATGCGACATCAACCAGACCCATAATACATGTGCTTATCATTTCCAACCCCTTAAAAACAACCTTGTCCTCAAGGTTGTGCATATTGAAAATTAATCCTATGAAAGCATGCATTACAGAAGACACGTTAAGATAATTAAAAATTAAGACTACAATTCGTCCACGGACTTTTCCCGCATACTTGATGTGTTTAAATGCCGACAAGAGGTAAATATTTGTTCCTTCAATAGAAGCAAAGCATAGTATGTAGGGTTCTTCATCCTGTGTCTTATCAACGGGCACTTCAGTCTCTTTAAATTCTTCAATGAAAACTGGACATAAATCACCAACGTTGAAATTAGAAGAACCAACTTCATTTTCAGCAAACATGATACAATCTTCTTCTTCGATTACTGCTTCAATTACTGCTGAAAGTCTTGATAAAATGCTTGCCAATTGCGCTAACATATTTGAATCCATAGGTATAAACCGTCCGAAAGATCGAAGGGCTCTGATACCAATTGATGAGCCCAAGGCTTATCAATCAATGATCAGGGTGAAATGAGAGTGAAGCAATTAGAAGAGAAGGGACAAAATATCAGATTAGAAGCAAGACTAATCATAGAATTAAAGAAGGAGAATCAGATAAGAAGCCATTAATCTAGGATATCACCATTTTCATAGATATCTTTACATTCTTACACAACAATATATATAGGAAGACTTAATAACCACCGGTAATAACTGCCCAAGAACCACTCAAACTGCCTGGTACACACATGCATATATCATTAGGGTTCCTCTTTTACAAAACAAAAACCTAAAATAGACGGATTTTAGAGAAGGAGAAAAACTTCCACCGAAACTTCTCCTACTAGAGATTCCAGCTGCCATGAAAGAGGATTAGAAGCAAGAATAGGAAAAGGAAAATAATTTGAGTTAAAGATTGGTATTGCAGAAGGAAAACTGGTCTCTCGCGTAAGCAAGTAGGTTTTCTCACTTTTATTATCTTTACAATTTTTTTTCAATATGAGAAACTGATTTCGTTTTTCACTGGTGTACGATATGATACTTTGAGTGGATTTCATATTTTTTGGATTTAAATATGGTTGATGTTTGCATTGACCTAGAGTTAAGAAATAGGGATGACATTTTTACTACCGATCTATTCATTATCTAAATAATTTTTGATACCTAATGATAGACGCATTTATGTGTCTATTTTGTTCTCGATTTTCTATATTTTTAGTACCCATTTTCGTACTTATTTGATTATTTTATGTTTTTGTAGGTATATTTGAAGAAATAATCTTTTGCGGAGAAATTAGCTCGAAAAGTAGTCCTGGGAGAAAATTACTAAAGGCACCCAGAATACGTACTACAAACACCCCAGAAGTATGTTGGAGACGCCCCAAAAAAGTTATATTTACACCCCAGAAGAATTGCTAAAGGGACCCCAGCAGTGGATAAGGGGTAACCAAATTACTAAGGGGCGACCACCTTCTATTCGCACCCCTGGTCTGGATAAGGGGCACTCATCCCCTAGCTTTTGAAAATTCAATTTGGCGGGAAAATATCTTTCACGCTGCAAAATTAGGGTTGAGATTTCGGAAGGTATTAAATGAGACTAAAGGGCTGAATTTGTTCGGGATTGCTCCTTAGGCCTAAACAGGATTGATGTAAGTTTTTGCTTCGGTTAAAATTGGCTCAATCATCGATTTGAAGCTAAAACAGGGAAAAGAATAATTCTCACCGGCGAACTTTTCTGCTTTGATTCTGGACGAGATTTTCGTGTAGTTTTTCATGGGAGAGGATTGGTATTGGACGGTTTTGATCAAACAGGGTTGGTAGTAGGACCAGATTCGAAAAAGAGGAGGTTTCCGTCGGGTTGGTTTAAAACAGGGGAAGAAGTTATTTACGGAAACAGGGACGCTCAACATGGAAGTTACATGGGATTAAAGGGAAGATATCTGTTCCACAGGATTTTATTACGTCATATAGATAATTTGGGAG
The DNA here is from genome assembly GCA_023531295.1 of Papaver armeniacum. NCBI lineage: Eukaryota > Viridiplantae > Streptophyta > Magnoliopsida > Ranunculales > Papaveraceae > Papaver > Papaver armeniacum. The sequence goes on from JAJJWW010005042.1 coordinate 117,748, forward strand.
GTTTTAAACAACCCAGAAACGCGTAAAGGTGAAGCAGAAAAGGAAGGAAAGTCGGAGACTTTGGGAAAAAGTAAAACACGATAAACAAGGAATTACTCGACCTTGTGAGTGTATAAAAGGGTTGTACTAGTCCCAGAAAGGGTTATCGAGGAGTTTCTGGTCGATACGAAGGCTTAAGGAGGCTGCAGAGGCGAAAATCAGGGTTACATGAAAGTACCATGCTGCTGCTGAAGAAGAAGGAGACGAAGAACATTGAACCAACACAGATAATCGCAGTTCTGCTACACCAATAAACTATCGTTCTTCCACAGTCTTATAAATTGTAACGGTGACGTCTGTAACACTAGTACAGCGTTGCGAAATTCTGTTTTCATATATTTCTTCAATAAAAACACCTTTTGAGCCAAGTTTCTATCTTTTGAGAGTGTTTTCACCATGAGGAGCTAAACCCCATCACTGGGACGACGGAGGAAGCCTTATTTCACAATCATTTGGTAACTATAATCGATTCTCTATGAATTTTGCATTGATTTAATTGATTTATGATTTTTATTAATTGTTTGTGATTTCGTTTGATGGTGTATGCTTAGACTTAGAGCTTTTGATGCACTATACTTGTGATTTACAATTAATTTTTTATAAAATCTACTTTTGGCAAAGAAAAGAGTCAACAAAAGAGCTAGGATTGTTATGAATCATATATGAACCAAGTGAATGTGATAATAGTGAAATCCTAAGTCCCAGTTTCTCCCGATATTACTAACATATTTGTATATATTTTCTATTATTAAGTCTGAAATCGAATCTCAACAATTCTGAGAAATGGACCTTATTCTTACCACTTCAAAATTACATCAATTTTTGGCGCCGCCGACGCGGACTTGTTTTTAGGTTAGGTTTTAGATTTTTTTTTTCTTTAGGTTTATTTTTTTCTTATTTTGTTAGATTTTACTCTGGGTATTTTTGTTTTTGGTGTGCAGGTTTTTGCTGGAGACTAAAGGTGGAAAGTTGGACTTGCCTAAAAGAGCAGAAAATCCCAAACTTTTCTTTTTTATTTATTTTTGTTAGCTTTTATTTTTGGAACTTTTATTTTTTTGTTTGTTTATTTGTATATATTTTTTAGTATTTAAAAAAAAACACAAACACGAAAGCACACGTGCACTTCATATTGCATCGTCTGGCACCGATTAGTAGGAAAACACGTGGTTTAGTAAGGTGAACCATGTGGGTGTTATCATCCGAAACACCACAAGCCTTAGCCTCGTACCTTTGACCAGTCTCTGACTGTAGGTATATTTTGCTAAAGGTAACCCAAGCCTACCCAAAATAGTGAAGCCCGGCATTTGCATTTGCACGTGCACAAATTATGTCGAACTGGTTTTATAATAGCCAATACAATGAATATCCGGCTGAGCAACATGGACATTGTTCTTATTATGACCATAGTGTGAATAGTGGTTGGGAACGCCATCCTTTTCAAGGTTATGGTTCATTCCAGGGTGAGCCCAATTACTATTCACACACCCACCAGTCATATGAGCAAAACAATCCTTCTATTTCTCTAGAAGAGGCTCTCAAGAGTCATTCCTTATTTATGAAGGAAACCTTTAATATTCCAGAAGAGTCCCTAGATCAGTCAAAGATGTCTCTAGAAGAGTCTCTCAAGCGATTTACTGAGAATACAAATAGGATTGTGGAAAAACTGGCTCAAGATAGTATTAATTTCCAATATAGTGTTTCCAATACTACCCCTGAAAATAAGGATAAATTTTATTCACATAATCAAGATGCCTAGGTTAGAATTGGTAACACTACTTTTTTAGACGAGGTTCGACCATTTTCATGTTATTACAATGATGATTATGATGAGGATAGTGCTGATGAAGAATCTGAAATATGTAGGCATAATGATCAGGAATTTGTTACTCCAATTGAGATTTATAATGACAATGTTATTTCTAGTTCAAATCCAAATAATTTTAATAATTATTCACCTATTCAAAAGGACGAGGATTTGACTAGAAATACCCCTGTTTTAGACGATAATGGTTTAGAGGAACGAGGCCGGTAATGGTTTAGAGGAACGAGTTTATTCTGAGAATACTATTTTAGAGTCTAGCGATTTAGAAACAGTAGTCTTAGACAAAGAAAATGAACTCATAGAGATTTTAAATTTGAGTGAGGATGCATCACCTGAGTATAACCTAGAAGAAGCAATTGACTATTTTCAGGATTATGACGATCTAGAAATTAGGGAAATTGTAGCTAGTCTATCTAGAGACACCCAAAACTCTAAGTTTGGGGGTGATTATCATTCTTCATGTGCCTTACCACGTGTTTTTCTACTAATCGGTGCCAGACGATGCAATATGAAGTGCACGTGTGCTTTCGTGTTTGTGTTGTTTTTTTTTAAAATACTAACAAATATATACAAATAAACAAACAAAAAAATAAAAGTTCCAAAAATAAAAGCTAACAAAAATAAATAAAAAAGAAAAGTTTGGGATTTTCTGCTCTTTTAGGCAAGTCCAACTTTCCACCTTTAGTCTCCAGCAAAAACCCGCACATCAAAAACAAAAATACCCAGAGTAAAATCTAACAAAATAAGAAAAAAAAATAAAGCTAAAGAAAAAAAAATCTAAAACCTAACCTAAAAACAAGTCCGCGTCGGCGGCGCCAAAAATTGATGTAATTTTGAAGTGGTAAGAATAAGGTTCGTTTCTCGGACTTGTTGAGATTCGATTTCAGACTTAATAATAGAAAATATATACAAATATGGTAGTAATATCGGGAGAAACTGGGACTTAGGATTTCACCATTAATCACATTCACTTGGTTCATATATGATTCATAACAATCCTAGCTCTATTAATTGTAAATCACAAGTATGGTGCATCAAAATCTCTAAGTCTAAGCATACACCATCAAACGAAATCACAAATAATTAATAAAAATCATAAATCAATGCAAAAGTCATAGAGAATCGATTATAGTTACCAAACGATTGTGAAATAAGGCTTCCTCCGTCGTCCCAGTGATGGGGTTTAGCTCCTCATGGTGAAAACACTCTCAAAAGATAGAAACTTGGCTCAAAAGGTGTTTTTATTGAAGAAATATATGAAAACAGAATTTCGCAACGCTGTACTAGTGTTACAGACGTCACCGTTACAATTTATAAGATTGTGGAAGAACAATAGTTTATTGGTGTAGCAGAACTGCGACTGTCTGTGTTGGTTCAATGTTCTTCGTCTCCTTCTTCTTCAACAGCAGCAGGGTACTTTCCTGTAACCCTGATTTTCGCCTATGTAGCCTCCCTAAGCCTTCGTATCGACCCCAAACTCCTCGATAACCCTTTTTGGGACTAGTACAACCCTTTTATACACTCACAGGGTCGAGTAATTCCTTGTTTATCGTGTTTTACTTCTTACCAAAGTCTCCGACTTTCCTTCATTTTCTGCTTCACCTTTACGCGTTTCTGGGTTGTTTAAAACCTCCCAAATTATCTATGTGACGTAATAAAATCCTGTGGAACAGATATCTTCCCTTTAATCCCATGTAACTTCCATGATGAGCGTCCATGTTTCCGTAAATAACTTCTTCCCCTGTTTTAAACCAACCCGACGGAAACCTCCTCTTTTTCGAATATGGTCCTACTACCAACCCTGTTTGATCAAAACCGTCCAATACCAATCCTCTCCCATGAAAAACTACACGAAAATCTCGTCCAGAATCAAAGCAGAAATGTTTGCCGGTGAGAATTATTCTTTTCCCTGTTTTAGCTTCAAATCGATGATTGAGCCAATTTTAACTGAAGCAAACACTTACATCAATCCTGTTTAGGCCTAAGGAGCAAGCCCGAACAAATTCAGCCCTTTAGTCTCATTTAATTCCTTCTGAAATCTCAACCCTAATTCTGCAGCGTGAAAGATATTTTCCCGCCAAATTGGATTTTCAAAAGCTAGGGGATAAGTGCCCTTATCCAGACCAGGGGTGCGAATAGAAGGTGGTCGCCCCTTAGTAATTTGGTTACCCATTATCCACTGCTGGGTCCCTTTAGCAATTCTTCTGGGGTGTGAATATAACTTTTCTGGGGCGTCGCCAACATACTTCTGGGGTGTCTGTAGTACGTCTTCTGGGTGCCTTTAGTAATTTTCTACCAGGACTACTTTTCGAGCTAATTTCTCCGCAAAAGATTATTTCTTCAAAAACACCTACAAAAACATAAAATAATCAAATAAGTACAAAAATGGATACTAAAAATATAGAAAATCGAGAACAAAATAGACACATAAATGCGTCTATCACCTAACTAATCGTGCCTACAAATATAGTTTTTATAATTAAGTCTTGATCATCATGCGAGGACTAATATTGAGACGTGAATTATGTCAGTTTGCTTTAGGAAAGTTTCCTTTTGATTTTCATTGTTTTGCATACTGTATAGTGTATATCTACACGTAATATTGTGCTAGAATGTAAGGGAAAAGTGACCCCTTTTATTCTACAGTCTTCTTGTGACTTTACCATCTTACATTAAGACAATTGTGAGCTTTGTAGTAGAAATATAATTGTCGATTGTATCAGTGAAATTACTAGTGACTGAGATGGAGAATGAGAGAACAAGATACTAAAGAAGAAAGTAATTAGGGCTTGTTTAGGAAATTGATTCTCTGAGCTGGTGGAATTATGTGCTTGTTGATGGTGGATTTTCATTTAAGGTTAAAATTGTAAAAAACCAGAAAAATCATGCGCTGACATCTTGTAAAAGATAAAGCCATTAATAAGTGTTGGATACTCCTTCACTTTACTAATTCACCTAGAATGGAGCATGTGGCAACAATCCCATTCTGTGAATACATGAAATTCATTTTTTTTTGTATCTCAATCACTCTATTTCACCCTAGCAGTGGTAACAACTTGAATCGTGAGCCCACCTAATCACTTAGAGAAACATAGTTTAAAAACAAAATAAAATAAAAACAGAAGTGAAAAGGACTCAACGAGATATGGTGAAACTATCATGTTATTTCTAACACCTGAGATATGTGCTTTTATGAATAGACTCTTTAGTTGTTTCCATCTAATCAGATTGGTTCCTCAACTCCTACAACCAAAATGCTTCCACCCACTTAGATTGGTTAGTGCCATCCTTAATAAGCATAAATTTCTAGGCTCTGGAGTTTAATAATGCAACTAAAAAAGTTTCTCCCATACCCCCAAACTTAAATCTAGCATTGTCCTCAATGTTCTAAAGATAAAATTAAAAACATGAACAAGGAGAAACTGTTACCATTTAAAGCAAAAGAGATAAGGAAAGATATTACCGTGTCGCATGGATGTTGGGTTACCTCCCAAGAAGTGCTAAGTTTAACGTCTTCAGCCAGACATTACGTACCCATAAAATGGCTAATTACCCTTTCAAATCGTATATCAATAGTCGAAACAACTGTGGATCATCAAAACCAAATAATACTGCCACTAAAATGAGACAACTGCACAGGATTAGATGGAGCACAACCTTATCGAAAGTTTCTTGCAAGACAACTGGATCTATCTGGGACGACCAATTGGGCTTCATATGAGTGTCTTGACAAACAGATTCATCCGAATAACGGGTTTCTAATAGCTTAATTTCCTCTTGGAAAGTATCGGGAGGATCGGGTTGTGGAGTCTGAATAGACTCAAGTAATAGCTCATATGTGCTAATCTCGAGTCCCAAGTTAGGGACTTCTAATGGGGATACTTGCCGATCAATACCCCCAAACTTAGGGTAATCACTACTCTCCGTAAGACCTAGCACTATGGCTTGAATTCCTAGATCCTTAGAGTCTTTAAAATACTCAAGAGCTTCATCTAGTTCTTTACCCCCAAACTTAGGGTCATCATAACTCTCAGAAAGACCTAACATTATTGCCTTAATTTCTGGGTCTGTAGAGTCCTTAAAATGTTCGAGAGCTTCTTCTAGGTCTAAACTCTGGTCATCTATATGAGCTAAGAGAATTGTCTCATCAAATTCATCCAAAGAATCACCAAATAAAGTGTCGTCCAAATTATCCTGAACTAGATCATGAACTAAAGTGCTAATCATATTCACTTCCTCTAAATCATCGGAAGGTTGTCTAGTAACATTAAAGACATTTAGTTCAGTGGTCATATTACCAAAGGATATGTTCATAAGTCCAGTCCTACGATTGATAATAGCATTAGACGTGGCTAGAAATGGGCTACCTAAAATCGGTATTTGGTTTTCCCTCGGGTCGGGGACGGAGTTGTGTATCTAGGACTACGAAATCCACAGGATAAATAAACTTGTTGACCTCAATAAGAACATCCTCTATCACACCACGAGGAATTTTAACAGACCTATTAGCTAACTGCAATGTTATCTTGGTAGGTTTCAATTCACCAAGTCCTAGTTGTAAGTACACATGGTACGGAAGTAAGTTCACACTAGCTCCTAAGTCAAGTAAAGCTTTCTATACCCTGTGTTTTCCTATCGTGCAAGCAATCGTAGGGGCACCTGGGTCTTTATACTTATGAGTTGTATTGTTCTGAATGATCGAACTTACATGACTAGCTAAAAAGGCTTTTTTAGGGACACTAAGCTTTCGCTTTCACGTACACATATCTTTAAGGAATTTGGCATAAGCCGGAAGTTGTCTAATTGCTTCTAGTAACGGAAGGTTTATGGTAACTTTCTTAAAAACCTTCATTATGTCATTAAAGTTGGATTCACTCTTTGTTGGTACTAATAGCTGTGGAAATGGGGCTCTAGGCATAAAATAGGGCCTCTCGGGAACCGAATTGGCATCATCAGAGATTTTATCAGTCCCCTCATCTATGGATGGTCCTGAGGGGTATTCTACAGTATGCTTACTGTCGGGCATGGTTACCTGATTGTCTACTACTCTACCACTCCTAAGGGTTCTAATTGAATTCAACTGTTGTAATGGTTTTGCACCTATTTCATGAACTCCTCTAGGGTTGTGTTGTGTTTGACTAGGGAACCTACCCTTTTCTCTCAAAGATTCATTTATCAGACTAACCTGGTCTTTTAACTCGGAAATAGCTTGAGAATTAGCCTGGCTTATATTTTTACTTTCTTCTATGCCATGTGAAAGTGTTTGGTGAATCTTATCAGTGTTTCGAATAAACGAGATGAGAGTTTCTTCTAGACTTGAAATTTTCTTATCGGACTGATTCTGAAACTGAGATGGTCCTGAAAGATTCTTAGTATAGCCACCTGGGGGAACATTAGAATTACTAAACTGACCTTGACCCTGGACCTTAGACCACGAAAGGTTCGGATGGTTTCTCCAACCAGGGTTATAAGTTTCTGAATATGGGTCGAACTTCTGAGAGTTATCGAATCTAGTGTTATTGTAAAGAGCATTGGCTTGCTCTTCCATAGTATGGCCTTCCCAAAAAGGCTCCACTCGACTACTAGTGTGACACAATTCTAAAGCTTCTAACCTTTTAATTATTGCTGCAATTTTGGCATCTGATTCATAGCCTCCTTCTACCCTATTAACGTTTCCTCTGCCTAGAAGAATTGTTTTCTGGGGTACCCTACTATTTTCCCATTGTTCGGTCTTTTCGGCGATTTCATTCAAAAATGTCATCGCCGCATCAACTGTTTGGTTTTCAAACCCACCTGTACACATAGCTTCCACTATGGTTGTAGTGGAATAATCTAAACCCTCATAAAGGATCCGAACTAACCTAACCTTTTCTAAACTATGATGAGGACATTGGGATAATAGATCATTGAACCTTTCCAAATACATATACAAAGATTCTCCCTCATGTTGAGAAAACGTGCAAATTTGCGTCCTAATAGACGATGTTTTGTGCCTAGGGAAAAACTTGTTCAAAAAGCAGATGTAAGTTGTTCATATGTTTCGATTGACAGGAAGCCAAACTATATAGCCACGATTTGGCTTTATCTTTGGGGAAAAAGGAATAACCTAAGTTTGAGCATCATCATCAAGATCTCTAATTTTTAGGGTGCTACAAATTTCTTCAAAATCCCTAAGATGGAAATAGGGGTTTTCATTTTCTTTCCCTAAAAAGATTGGGAGCATCTATAAGGTCCTAGGTTTTAGTTCATAATTTGCTTCCGTTTTGACTAACTCCGATACACGAGGGACGAGTAGTCCTAGTCGGGTTCAACAAAGCTTTCAAAGTTGCCATTTACGCACTAACGGAATATTAGGGATTGTCTCCTCAAACAGATGTTCAAAACGGACTCTTCAAAAAAATCGTACTTTCTAAATTGAGGTAATCGAGACGCTTAGAACTACTAGGTTTCTCTTTAACAAATCTACCTAGGGCATCTCTTTTACGTTCCGGCATGCAAAAGAATAAGGAAGGGGATTCTATGCAATCATAAAACAAGGCTGACTCAACCAAATCAAACTTATTGATTTCTAGCAAACAAAAAGCATGATGGCTCCACTTAGATTGTTTCTAGACCAGCTTATAATCCTTCGAAAAGGAATTCGTTACAATTTAAGCAAACCCCTCTGGAAGCAATCCGAGTCAAAGTAAGTTGAATAGAGGCGAGGGAAGCTCAGTGGAGCTTTGATACCCAAGGCCTCACCGGAATTACAATGCGGCGCAGATCACGCATTCAACTCACGAAACCATCATGAACTTGAAGTATGCTTAAAAGAGTAACCAATATTTTCGAATGACTTTCCTATTAAGCTCGTTAGCCTATCGGTCTTGTTCTAGTCAAAATTTTAAGGCTTAGGTTCGCGTAGGTTACGTGTTCCTAAGGCGGGCAAGAAGAGAAACGGTGATGAAATCCGAACCCTTATCTTGTATGGCCGAGGCCTTGCCTTTACTAGAAAATTAAAGCGGCCGTATTCAAGTCCTCGCCAGAAGACAAGTAACTCGGCGACGGGGATTCACGAGTGTTTAGAATCTTACCTCCCGTTCCCAGACAGGGGGATGAATCGGTTGTAGTCGACTCGGGCCACCGACTCCTATGTCAGTGTACGAACCCAAGGTGCAGAGACAATATCGTAATTATCCTCATTCTTTGCAAACAATTTATATTTAAGACTACCCTTCTGTAGGGTTTAAAAATAATGTCCAAAGTCCCAAAAATGTCCAAAAAGACCAAAAAGAAAAGAAATAAAATAATAATAAACCCTAATACAGTTTTTAAAAAAAAACCTAAAAAATAAATAAAAATAAAATTCTTTGTCTCTTCCTCGTTTCTTTTCGCTTTGTCTTTGACTCCAAGTCTTTAGTTAATCACCAATATCTTTGGCTCAGCTTTCTTTTCGATCCAATATCCAAACCTGTAACCAAAACACAAATACCCAAGAAAACATAAATAGAACAAAAGAATAAAAATCACTAAAAACCTAAAAACAAATCTAAAAACAAGTCCGCGTCGGCGGCGCCAAAAATTGATGTAGTTTTTACAGTGGTAAGAAAAGTGGTTCGTTTAAGACTTGTGAAGATTCATTTTAGATTCAAACTCAATAGAAAACTCAAATTGAAGTTGTTGTTATCAAGATTTTAGAGAAAACTGAGACTATGGATTCCACTATTTTCCAATTTTTCATGTGATTCAATATTAATACTTATCATGCAATTCCAGACAATATTGCTCCAAAATAAATTGTGATTCTAAAATATTGCCAATGGTAGATTTTCAAATTACTAGTTTTTAATCTCAAGCATGGAACATCAAGGGCCCTAAGCTAAGCATGCACCATCAAGTGAAAACACAACAAGTCAATAAAAATCATTATTTCAATTTTGATTCAATGCAAATAATCATAAAAAGAATTGCAGAAATAAACAAAATAATTGTTACCACATGATTGTTGGAAAAATAGCTTCCTCCGTCGCCTCAACTAAGGGGTTTAGCTCCTCATATTATTCACGTGCTCAAAATAGTTGTTAATAGCTCAAAAGGGTGAAAAACAAAAGAAAACTACTAGAGCAGACCGTTTGCAACACTGTATAGACGTTACAAACGGACTGTTACAGAGAACTGTTCAATAAGACTGTTAAAAGGAACGATGGATATTCTCTGCTGTTGAATAACGATAGTTGTCTGCGGCAGTTCCTTGTGCGTCTTATGTTCTTCGTGTTCTTCAGCAGCAGCAGCAGAACTCGACTTCCTGCAACTCCTCCTGTTGATCTATGTGGTGTTCTAAAGTGCCCCAAAACTCTCGACCCCCCTCTGTGACTCCCACAGCTTCTTTTTATACACCTCGGGCCTTTGTAACTCGATTAAATCGCACTCTTTTCCTGCCCCTCAAGTCTCGACTTTTCTTTCCAGCACGGGATTTATCTTTCCTTTTTCTTACGCGTTATGAGCTGTCCAACCGTCCAGAATCTCTCCAAATTCGTTAGAAAAAGATCTTCAGAGAATATATTCTCTTAAATCCCACGTAACTTCCCATTATACCCACACACAAAATCCCGTAACTTGCCATTACCCTGTTTAACCGAGAGTTCGAATATCCACCACTTATCAGGCCTGTTTTGGGTATATCCATCCAATGCCCAGTAAAACCCATGAGAATCTCCAAAGAACGCGATGGAAAATGTATTCCATAAAGCCCGTGAATATCTTCCCCTGTTCAAAGGAAACACCAGCAGTGTTATGTAAATGTGAGGCACTACTTGTACATAACTACAGATAACTAGTTACAGTAAAACTCTAAAACTAATGTGATTGTTTTCAGCATTTAAAGTCTGGTTACTGAAAACCATTTCAAAGCTTCATACAATCACAATTGATTCCACAAAATTCAAGTCCATCATTCTTTCACGTGCTTACCATCTCGATTGTCTGCATAATCCAACCTGCTGCTTCATCTTCTATTTCCTTCTCTACTTGGACCTGACTGGGATGCTTATGCATTTTAACACATCAAACACCATTTTGTTACACAGATTCACTGCTACGTTCCTTGTCAGGTTCAATCATACTAAAATCAGAATATCAAAGCTAACTAAAACCAGAACATCAATTTCTAAAGCTTAATTACTTCTAAAATCAAAGAATTTTCTCATCTGGAGAGTTAACTTTTTCAAATCTGAATCGACAACTCGAAATCTGAATCTACAACTCGAAATCGAAACCCAAAGAAACAAACAAATTTCTGAATCTTTCTCGAAACTGAATTCTTCATTTAAACTCCAAATTGTTCATTCAAAATAGAATATCGATCTCAAAAGTTAAACGAAACCAAAAAATCAATCTCGATCACTCTAACTTTGATATTGAAACCGTTTATTATCAGAAATTTAGTTTAACAATAAGATCAATACCAAAAATCAAAACCTAAATTTGGGATCTCACCTGAATCTTCAACGAAGAAGAAGACCAATGCTCCTGACGATTTTTAGGATTCCGGGACTTGATTCACAAATAGGTGACGATAGAAAGAAAGAATTGTTCATGGATCTGGTGATAAAATTGGTGGATTTTGAGGTGGTGGTGGAATTGGAGGTGGATCGATGGGGTGTTGTTGTTGGTGGTGGTGGTGATTTCCGGAGAGAAAGAGAAAAGAGATACATGATAATTCACTGAGATGGTGATGATGGCGATGAAGAAGATGGTGGTGTTGGTGGCGTTGGTTGTGGTGGCGACGGAGATGGAGATGATGAGAGTTAGGTTGGTTTTTCTCGAGTTAAAAAATGAAGAAGAAGCAGAAGTATAAGATGCAAAGGTTAAAACTTGGATTATGTGAATAACTTTTCTATTCATAATTTCAATTATGCCATCAGGGGTATTTATAAAGACTCATAAGGGTGTTTGTGCATGACCCGTGGATAGTAGGGGCATAAATAACATTCCCACCTTTATATTTCTAACTGTAGCAATCAAAACACCACATGTGGAAGAATTTACGGTTGGTGAGTAAGTAAAATACTAGTCATAAAAGGACTTTATATTATTGATCGTAACTTTATATTTCTCACAGTACATGTACCATTTGACAGGCGTAAAAGGACATTTTTCAACAATATAGCCATGTGGCTATCGTACCTGTCATTTTCGAATTACAATTAAAAATGCTTCATGTTAAAGCATTGCTCGGTCGAACTCACAAGTGTTGCTATCTCAAGCTTGTTGTAAAATTTATTGTCAAAACTATATCTTGATTTCTAGTCTACAATTAGTGGGTGACCTTGTTCTGATAAAGTTACTATGTTAGCATCCCCTGTGTATGATTAGTTTTTACTGTTGAAAATAGGGGTTTTTGGTGGAGCGAACACAGTGAAGCATCAAATTTGCTGATGTTGCAGGAGTCGATAAGGCTAAAGAGTAATTTGAAAATATTGTGGTATTCCTAAGAACTTTCTTTATTGGTTGCGTAGATTGTTGAAAGAAGTTACACTAGCAGCTGCCAATTATATACCTTTCAAATTTGTATGTTGCATTTTCAGTTGATTAAGTGCTAGTTGATCTTATTTATTAAGTAAATTTTATTGTTTAAGAATCGCAAGTAGCTCTATCTGATGGCCCCTGTTTGCTGGGCGCTAATGAAGATAACATATATGCTCTGGACGAGTGCACAAGCCATATGGATGTGTAAGCGCAGATTACACAAGCCTTATGGATGTGTAACTTCTTACTACACGTGCCATATGGATGTGTAACTTCAGGTTACACAAGATATATGCATGTGTAACTGCCGTTTACACAAGCTATTGTGTGTACTCTGTAAGCATTATTAGCTATTGATGCTGCTACTGATCATCTATTTTCTTCATAGTCCTTGGTTTTCACGTAATGTAATTACAAGTCTTCGCTCTTTTTCCTGCCTAGATGATATATATTAGTCGTGATGTTTTATGGAGTTATATAGTGTCTGAAGCTCGGTATTAACAAGTACATTTGTTTAGTATCTTGGTTGTTCTAGAAACACAAGAGTAGTCTTATAGTTTGTGTGTTTTCATAGTGTTGTAATAGATGTAGCAGCAAAAAATTTCTTGTTTGAGTTTATGTTGGTTGGATAGGTAGTAGCTTTGAGTGTTTCCAGATTATATGGGTTGTTTTCATAGTGTTATAATGCTTAGATGTTTTGTCTTATCTGTGGTCTTGCTGAGATTGGGTTGTGTGTGATTTTTATACTTCAGGAACTATGAAAGGTTTCGTATTAAGTTTATTCTGAGGATTGTTGAGCCTCATCCAGATAGTATGAAAGTTGGAACTAATAATTTCACTTTTTTGCTAAATGTATTTCAGTAGTTATATGAATGTGTAACTAGTAGTTACACAAGCTATATGGATGTGTAACTTCTAGTTACACATACTAATTGGATGTGTAACTGCTAGTTACACATGTTGGTAAAACCACATATATTACCCAAGAAAACTTGCAAGATGGAGTTTATGATTCTTCCACTTGCAAGATGGTTTTATCCTTTGTTCAGTCCCATAGCTTCGTGCAAGTACATTCTTTTAGAAGTTTGTTATGTAGGTTTCTGCGAAACTTGTATGACATGAAATGAGAATATATGAGTATTACATATCAGGCATTAGACGAGCAAAAATGATATCATGTGGTTTATTTTCGAAGTGCAGGATGATGGCTTAATGTCTTGGAGGAAACTGAAGAAGCACTATTGTGTTTCGAGTAATTCTGGAAAGCCAATATACTCCAGCTCAGTGTCATTGCTAAAATGGGAATTTAGAGATCTATTTGTCTACTTTTGTTAATGAAATTTGATACTATTGCTGGGTTTTCTCGTTGATCGTAACTTTGGTTACCATACTTGAAGGTACGGAGATCAACATAAGATTGCAGGGTTTTCAGCTACTTGCCTTCCTCTTGCTTAGCCTACAAGGAAAGCTGCATGAACTATATGACAATATGTTGCTGAATCAGGCGTTCTTTTTGCGATATTGATATGCTAGCACAAGGTTCGTATCTATACCCTGTTGAATCAGGTGTTCTCTGATTGTCTTCTAAATTCTCAACATTTTGTGTGCATCTGTAACTCTTAGTTACATTGGGAAAATGCATGTGTAACTCTTAGTTACGGTAGGGAAATGCATGTGTAACTACCAATTACACTAGAAAGATTCCCAACCAAGTTACACATGCATGTGTAACTCTTAGTTCACTAGTTATATGCATGGTTATTATCTTGATTTCTTGAAATGCTGCCAATTTTTTGGTCTTGTGGTAAAATCCTTTGTTGTTACACATCAAGTTATAGAGGGAAGACCAAGTAACATTTCACAAGGAGGTAAACTATATGTCTTGTCTCACTTTTACTACTTGAAGTTATTTCACATGAATATTTGTAGTTATTAATTTCTAAGTTATTGAATTTTTTTGCTAGAGTTACAAAAGTAGACATCGTAATAGCTGAGTATAGAAGTCATATGTATGTGTAAGTCCAAGTTACACAAGTAAGATGCATGTGTAAGTCCAAGTTACACAAGTCAGATGCATGTGTAACTTTCGATTACACATGCCATATGCATGTGTAATTTCCAGTTACACATGCATTTTTGTATGTGTACCAGCTGATTATAGATGCTTTGTTTTAGGAGTGTTTAGACTATGATATCTCAATATTTCTATGGAATTAATTTCTGAATAATTGTAACCTTTTCTGGATCAATTGATGTCTATGCAGGTCTCGACATAGTTTGCACGCACTGATATGACACTAGCTTAAAAGCTTTGGTCTGAGAGGTGTTATTGTTGTTGTATTGCTGCAGTTTCTTCCCCTGCGGTCTTGATTAGGTTAGTGTAACTGACTAGAATAAGCTTGTGATAGGGTGTAGAATACATCCTATTTACTATCTATTGTTTATGCTTTCTTTGCTATTTTTCTTGTAAATTATGTATTTTACGCCTGTTTTGAGTTTTGTAGCTACTTTGGAGTCGCACGGAGGAAAAGAAGAATAAATGATCCAAATTGAGCAAAAAGGGCAAGATTGTCATTTCACAGGAAAACACTATCGGGAGACGAGCCACGGTTAAAGGGAAACTCTCTCGGAGGAGTGCTAAATACAAAGTCACTGAAGTTAAGGGGTAACTACATGTTAGGGGGTTGTCATCACTTTGGGTAGCCCTTATCCAGAAAATATGTGTGTTATAACCACCCAGTTTGGGTGGTGCTTATCTTGGGCGCAGATAGCCATCCAATGATTAACCTAAACCTAAAATTCAGAGAACTGTTTCTCGTTTCCTTCTTCCACCTGAAAGAAAACAGCGGCTGCTGTTTTACAGAAACCAAAACACGAAACCGAAAGAAAAAATGAGAGAGCAGCAGTCGCTGCGGTTTACCAGATCGGGAGAAGATGATGTTACAGCAAGGTAGAGATGAGTTAACTGATTCGATCTAAAATCCGAGATCGAGAAATAGAAGCATACATGAACTATGGGTCGAATTACAGAATGGGGTTTGCTGGAAATAAATTGAAGAGTGAAGTAATGGGTTTTGTTGGCCGTTTAGAGTTCTAGAGATGATGTTGTAATGAATTAAGATTGAATCTGGGAAACGTTGGGTTGGAATCAATTAATTAGGGTTCGATGTTGCATCGTGAATCGAGATTGAGACGTTGTTCTTGTTAGTTCCGAGAGACCGGATCGAGACATAGCGATGATGATTGGCAAGCCACGATCTTTGAAATCGATAGAGAAGAAGTTAGGGTTATTGTCTGTGTAAACCGAGTGGGGGATTAGTTGCGAGAAAATGAGTAGAATTGATGGAGAAGAGATTGATGGGGTTTGAGTTGAAATTCGGAGATGGAAGAAGATTGAATCGAAGTCATTTGCTGAGAATCGAGTTGAGAAATTAGACGAGTAGCAGAGATGGGTATGTGGTTTGTGTGATTGGGTTGATTTGAACAGGGGAAGGATGTTGGTCCGCAATAAAATTTGGAGTTCTGTTTCTATGAACAAACTGCAGGAGAGCTCAACTGTTGCTAGATGGAGTGAATGAGATGGTTTGAGCAGATTCAAGTGAAGCTAGGATGCGGTAAGGGTGAAGTTTGCTGCGATTCAAGAGCGAGTTCTTGATTAAGAAAGGATGCTAGTCTTCTTTCTTTGTTTGAATTGAATGAGGATATGAGTTTGTGAAGGAATTGTTGGTATGAGGCAGAGCTCAAGGACACAGCTGCTAAGAGTATGAGGCAGGACACAGCTGGTGATGCCGGTATGAATTGCTGCAGAACAAAGCAGCAACTGTTACTGCTGTTCAGGGGAATGGAGTGAAGGTGCAGCTGTTGGCTAATTGAAGCTATATTGCAAGACTGAGTGCCTGAATGAATAGATGTATGTGCTAGGATTTGTGCAGGGATTGAAGACTATAGATCGGCCTGAAATCGGCCTGAGAAAGTCCCATAAACAAACTGAACTCTATCCAGGTTCTTTGCCGTGAGTCAACTCGGCGCTAACCGATTCAACTCGGTGAGTTAGCCGAGGTAAGATCTTTGACTCGGTGGCTGATTCGTTTTTCTGCCTTGACTCATTGGATTGTGACGACGACCGTTAAGTTTGACTTTTGACCGTTAGTCCTAACGGTGGGTCGACGGAATATTCCCTTACCGGCAGAGAATCTCAGATGGCCGGCGACGACTATTCCGGCCGGATTCCGGCCATAATACCAGTTTTCCGGCGAACCAAGAATTCCAGAATTTTCTATGGACTTCTCTCATGGGTGTGAAGACTTGGACTAGGAATTGGAAGGAGAATTGGGCTCAAACTTGGAAAGAGAAGATGGAAGAGTTGAGAAAGGCTTGGATTTGGAAATTGAATTGCTAAAGGAAAGGGATTCTATTCCTTAGAAGATTTGGAGAATATTGAAGCCTATAAATAGAGAAGTTTTCTACATCTTTTACACACCTCTCTACACACACAACACTTGTGTTTTTGCTTTCAATTCTTCTTCTTAATTATTTGTGTGAACTTGAAAATTCTCCCTTTTAATTATTATTTGTGTGAATTTCAAAAACATGAGTAGCTAATTTTCTTATTGATTGAGGATGAATTCCTAGTTCTTAACATGATTTGAGTTTTGTTTCAATTGTATCTTGAGATTTTTCACATGATTATCGTTTGTTTTTACTAATAGGAATGTTTATTCATTCATGATTGATTGATAGATTGTTTAGAGTGCACGCTAAATTGATTTGTTAGTTTAATCTAAATCTAGTATAAGTTAGGGAATAAGTAATCGTTCTCGACACTTTACACAAGTAGAAAACACGAGACCTTGCGGAGGGATTCCGTGGAGCAATTGTGTGTAGAAACAACACTAGAAAGTGAACCAAGTGAACCGAGTTTAACTACTAGTACTAAACCTAAATTCATAGATCTTAATGCATTCGGGGAATTACATCTTGTAAGAGAACCTCAAGGTGGTTCTTTTGAATAGAATCTGATAACTAAGCGGACTTGTTACTCAGTGAAATAAGGGATTTTGGGGCTAGCTAAGCGGACCTGCTATCCTACGGTTGGTGATAATCTGTGACTAATAACAAGTAGAAAAGAACATAACTTTAATCATTGTTTTGCAACGAAGAAGGATTCCTTGATCTTATCTCTCTTATTGCTTTCAACTTTATCTTTTAATTGCTTTGTTTTTCTTTTTCTTTTTACACCCCCCTTTCGTGACAATTTTTACAACTAGAATCTCTTGCTCCTCGTGGGAACGAACTTGACTTCCATTATATTATTTTTAATTGAGTGGAAATATTGATTAATTTGATTGCACCTACGACACGCATCAGCTTGTAATGATCTGTTGCTTATCATTTGACTTGTCGGTCCTTTAATATATCAGTGATGTTGTTTGACTGAAGTTGTTTCAAAAATTTCAATAGATGGAGACCCAGGATGTAGAAATTAAAGAATGATTTGGAAAATTCAAATCTGTTTAATTTCCATTTTAATCTTATAAATACTGATTGCTTGTTGTTATATTTGGGTTTTTGAGATAACTTCATATGACTAATTGCTTAAATGTGATAATGGTCTCATTGAACTGAGTCGTCGTTGAACACACAAGTCGACGCATGTGTAACTCTCAATTACACTAGAAAGATGCATATGTATCTCTCAATTACACTTGATAGAAGCATGTGTAACTTCTAGTTACACATGCTAAGAAATTATTGTAAATGAATATTAAAGTAATACATGTACTTTTTTTATGCGTTCTTTTTTATGTCTTTTTTTTATATGTAACTTTGCATTACACATGTCATAACGATGTGTAACTTCTGGATACACATGGCATATGCATGTGTAACTTCTGTTTACACATTCACACCATACTTTAATAATTTTGGGCCTAGATTTAATAATTTTGGGCTTAAATTTAAATTTTATTTAATTTGGGGCTTGACAATATATAAAAGGGCATGAATGTCTTTTAATAACTCGGGGCCTAGATTTAAACTTCTTTTAATTAAGGGCCTCATATTATGGGTTATCCATGGGTCACGCCTTAGCATAATTTTTCCAAAATAAAATTGATTTATATTTGGATTATTGTGAATGTGCTCTATACACTAACCTGATCTCCATTTGTTGGCTTGACGGTTTAAGTGTGTAAAGTGGTCCATGAGTATGTCACACTTCGGATTTTAGGGCGGCCGACCTAGAATTCGAAGTGGGGCGTGACACTCTTGTAATCAATATTTGTGGTACAACAGAAATTACCATGAGAAATATCCTCGAATTAATCGGATAATACTTTACGAAACTTGAAGTTCTTGTATATGAGATGAATAATTTTCCTTTGTAATCGTGGGATGATTATGATCTACTAGAAGTTAGTGTATTAACTTAAAAATTATATCCCATCATAATAAATTAATAAAGGTTGTCATTATATGACTGGCGTGACATATCTTAATTTGCTTTTATATAAGCTTTTACCTCTTGAAAAGGAAAATCCAGTCAAATCTAGCAAGATTGTAGCGTTTTAGAAGAGGCTGCGGATAATGTTCTTATAGAATTTATATACTATTTGAAGAAGAGGTGATCATAATGTGCGTGGACACTGGTACCAATAATTCATTGAATTTTGTCATAATATGGATACACTAGAGAATTGTATGGGATCGTAGTAAGTTAATAATTGTCGAATATCATTTACAATAGATACTGAAACATTAAATGTTGGTGGTGATTGTACCCCCTTATAGAGAAATATCGACATATGTGATTTATTGGCATATAATCCAAATTATATTGGATGATCTTCTCTATCGACACAATTTAGGATCCATAACTTAACACCTTAAAATTGCAAAGCATGAAATTACATTTTGGTTTTAGTCATAATGCCCAATTAGAGAAATATGATCGTTCAGAAAAGATTCGAGGGTTTTATGCTCATACCCTAGAATTGATTCAATAAGATTTTGTTGCCCATGTATGATGCATTTGGCATGATTGTTAGAGCACTGCTCGGTCGAATTCGCAAGCGTTGCTATTTAAAGCTTGTTTATCAAGTTTAGTTGCCAAAACTATAAGTCTTGATTTCTAGTCTACTTATAGCTAAGTCTCGGATTAGGATAGAAATTGTAGTTGAGCTTTAGACTTCACGGCGTTCATCGAATGAAGACGAAGAACTACTCAAGGGAACTTGTGGAACTTCATTAACAAAAGGTATGTAGAGACTTGAACTCATCTATCACTCAAAAGTCTATCTACTCTATCTCCTATTTGAGACAAAAGTCGTATTGCTATATAGACTTCAATTATACACATTTGATATTTTGAGCTGAGTTTATCTCGCTTATCTATTTCTCGAAATATGTGTTGGTAAGCTTTCGCTTTAGCCAAGTTCATCTTTTATTCTTGACGAAAGTCAAAAGATGATCATATGAAAATCGCCTTGTAACATCTTATATGATTTGTGTGATGCAATCATTTGGTGTAGACTCGGAATGTTTCGTATTGATCATTCGAACACTTGAAAATTGCTTTAGAGCTTATACTCGTGTGAGACATCTATTGTCGTCTTCTAAGAATGTTTCAATGATTGAAATGAGAGTTTAGAACATGTAACCATGATTGGATATAAACATGGTGTGTGTATTCACATTTGTGTAAGGTCCAAGTCCGGGAACCATAGTATGCGTACACGTACGCGTACTGGTTGGTTAATGGAAGTCCGGGAACTAAGTATGCGTACCCGTACGCGTACTGGCGTAAGTCCAAGTTCCGGAATTCAACTGAGGTTGTAAGTATGCGTACACGTTCGCGTACTGGCGAAACCAAACTCAATCCGGCTACTTAAGTATGCGTACTCGTTTGCGTACTTGAGTAGGTTATGTTCTAAAATCGGTTTGTTCATGAACTAATATATATATATATATATATATATATATATATATATATATTAAGGAATGAAATCTTTTGCAAACCGTGGCTATAATGTTCATGAAATGATTCGGGTGAATCAAAATCGATTTTGCTTCAATTGTGTCTTGTATACTTCTATGATAATATAAACAATTGAACAACTCTCTAACTAGTTTCATTTGAACTAGTAGTGATAAAGATGGATAAGGTTGATGTAAAAGTGTTCATATGGCTAACGTCGGTTAACTATTGTTGAACCAACTAAGTGTACACATTTAGGTACGGTTACCTTTATCTAATGTTGGAACATTTCATTTGTGTATAACAAGCTAAGTTCGATCTAACGGTTGAAAGATATTAGCTTGAGTCTAATCAGGTTTTCATCTAACGGTGAATACTGAATGCTTTGTTACCAAGGTAACATTGATTGCAAACCCTGATTTGAAGACTATAAAAGGAGAACTCTAGCAACTGGGAAAACTAATCCCCACACCCCCTGTGTGATACTAGTTGCGACTAGAGTCGATTCTCCTTTAACCTTAGTTTTTTCTAAAACCCAGTAGGTTAACGACTAATAGACTTCATTGGGATTGTGAAGCCAGACCCAACTATTTTCTCTGTAGTTACGTGTTCTGATCTTGCTGTTTTCTATTGTGATTTGAGTACTATCTTCTTTAAGATTTGCTCGAGATTTATTCTCCGATAGGCAAGATTAAAAAGTAGTCACAAACATATTCGTCTCATCGTTTGTGATTCCACAATATCTTGTTTCGTTAAACGATTAAGATTATTGTGAGGTGATTGATATTACTAGGCTGTTCTTCGGGAATATAAGTCCGGTTTATCAATTGGTTCATGTTCACCTTGATTTATCAAAAGACGGAACAAAACTCGTATATCTGTGGGAGACAGATTTATCTATTCAATAGACTTTTCTGTGTGATACAGATTTGTTTATCAAGTCTTCGACCTTCGGTCGTAGCAACTCTTAGTTTTGGGTGAGATCGGCTAAGGGAATCAAGTGCGAAGAATCCGGCGTGGTTCTAGAGGCGTAAGGAACGCAATTGTACCTTGATCAGTGTGAGATTGGTTAGGGCTCAACTACATTCCAGTCTGAAGTTAACTTGGAGTGGGCTAGTGTCTGTAACGACATAATACAGTGTGGTGTTCAATCTGGACTAGGTCCCGGGGGTTTTCTGCATTTGCAGTTTCCTCGTTAACAAAATTTCTGGTGTTTGTGTTATTTCCTTTTCGCATTATATTTGTTTATATAATTGAAATATCACAAGTTGTGCGTAGTTCAATCAATTAGATAATCAACCTTTGGTTGTTGATATAAATTGATTGACACTTGAACATTGGTCTTTGGTACCGTTCAAGTTGTTTCACATAATAATCAGGCCCGCGGATTTCTATCTGTTTGATTTGTTGATTACGTTGTGAAATAGAGATACAACTCTTGGATATATTTCTTGATTGAGCTCGCTTTATTAGTTGGTGCTCTCAGAATTATATTGGAGTTTGTCCATACAGATTGCCTAAATAAAATATTGGGTGAGGTTGTTAGACCCCCGCTTTTTCAATTGGAATCAGATCAGGAAAACACGTTTAAGACCTCATAAGTCTGTGTTTGTAGCAATCTGACTCTATGGACAGAAGTGGTATCTCCATAAACGTATCACCAGTCTTCGATGGCTCGAATTACCTATGGTGGAAATTTTTATGCGTGCCTTTCTTCATGAGCGTGATTTTCAATCATGGGTTTATGTTGTTAATGGCTATAATCCTCCCGTTGTTACAGAAGGCGGTGTAACTGTTCCAAAGGATATCGGTGATTATGATGTTGTCGAGATTCTTGTTGCAAAGCAAAATTCTGACGGGTTGAATGCAATCATCCATGCCATTACCCAAGATCTTCAGCACCATGTGACTATGTACACTCGGTTTAAAGATGCGTGGGATATTTTAGAAATGGTATTCGAAGGAAACTCCTCTGGAAAGAAGCTAGGCTCCAAAACCTAAATTCTGATTGGGAAAACCTTTGTATGACTGATGAAGATTCATTTGATGAGTTTAATCACAAAGTGTCTGAAATTATTAATGCATCTTTTGCATTAGGTAAGACTATTCCTGAAAAGGACATTGTGATGAAAATTCTCAGATCGTTACCAGCCAAATATGATTCTAAGAAACATGCCATCGTTGAAGGAAATAACTGTTAGAGCACTGCTCGGTCGAACACGCAAGCGTTGCTATCTCAAGCTTGTTTGTCAAGTTTAGTTGCCAAAACTATAAGTCTTGATTTCTAGTCTACTTATAGCTAAGTCTCGGACTAGGATAGAAAGTGTAGTTGAGCCCTATACTCCACATCGATCATCATACAAAGACGAAGAACTACTCAAGGAACTGGTGAAACTTTATCGACTAAAAGGTATGTGGAGACTTGAACTTATCTATCATTCAAAAGTCTATCTACTCTATCTCCTATCTTGAGACAAAAGTCGTATTGCTATATAGACTTCGATTAAACAAATTTGCTATTTCGAGCCGAGTTTATCTCGCTTATCTATTTCTCGAAATATGTGTTGGTAAGCTTTCGCTTTGGCCAAGTTCATCTTTACAAGTGACGAAAGTCATGTTGATTATTTCAATATATTGAAAATCGCTTTGATGAAGAATAGTGTGTGAGTAACCTCTATTTCACATCCTCTAAGATTGTTTCAATGATTGAAATGAGAGTTTAAAATATATAACCTTGAATGGATATAAACATTGTATGTGAACTCATACTTGTGTAAGTCCAAAATCCTTGAACCAAAGTATGCGTACTTTGCTTTGCTCGGGGATAGCCGGAACTAAAGTCCGCGTGCACTGACGCGTCTTGTCGGAAGTTCATGTCCCGTGAAATTCTCTGGAGTTTGTGAACTGAAAACGAACTTAATCCGGGTACTTAAGTATGTGTAACGATATGCATACTTGAGTAGGTTATTTTCTAAAAACGGTTTATTCGTGAAATTAAACTTATATAAACTAAGGAATGCATATTTGCAAATCGTGGCTATAAAGTTCATGAATTGATTCGAGTGAATCAAAATCGTTTTTGCTTCGATTGTGTCTTGTATACTTCTATGAGATCTAAGCAATTGAAAAACTTTCTAACTAGTTCTTTTGAGTCATTTGAACTAGTTATGGTGAAGATGAATATGGTTGATATGAAAGTGCTCATATCGCTAACCACTTGGTTAACGACTGTTGAACCAATTAGGCGTACACGTTTAGGTACAGTTACACAAACCTAAATGAACGTGCATTTCATTTGTGTATAACAAGCTAAGTTCGATATAACGGTTAAAATATATTAGCTTGAATCTAATCAGGTTTTTATCTAACGGTGAATATTGAACGATTTGTTACCAAGGTAACTTAGATTCCAAACCCTGGTTTGGAAGATTATATAAAGCAGAACTCTCACAACTGGGAAACCTAATCCCCACACCTTCTGTGTGATACTAGTTGTATAAGCTAGAGTCGATTCTCCTTTAACCTTAGGTTTCTACTAAGACCCTGTAGGTTAAAGACTTGAAGACTTCATTGGGATTGTGAAGCCAGACCCAACTATTTTCTCTGTAGTTGCGTGATCTGATCTTGCTGATCCTATCGTATTGAGTACAATTAAAATAAATGACTCAAGATTAATTTCTCCGATAGGAAAGATAAAAGTAATCACAAACATCTTCGTCTCATCGTTTGTGATTCCACAATATCTTGTTTCGCTAGTCGATTAAGATTATTGTGAGGTGATTGATAATTCTAGGCTGTTCTTCGGGAATATAAGTTCGAGTTATCAATTGGTTCCTGTTCACCTTGATTTATCAAAAGACGGAACAAAACTCGTAGGTATTTCTGTGGGAGACGGATTTATCTATTCTGTAGACTTTTTTTACGTGTGATCTGATTTATTTATTAAAGTCTTCGACTTTGGGTCGTAGTAACTCTTAGTTGTGGGTGAGATCAGCTAAGGGAATCAAGTGCGTAGTATCCTATTGGGATTAGAGACGTAAGGAGCACAACTGTTCCTTGGATCAGTATGAGATTGATTGGGGTTCAACTACATTCCAGACCGAAGTTAGTTTGTAGTAGGCTAGTGTCTGTAGCGACTTAATACAGTGTATGTTCAATCTGGACTAGGTCCCAGGGTTTTTATGCATTCGCGGTTTCCTCGTTAACAAAACTTCTGGTGTCTGTGTTATTTCTTTTCCGCATTTATATTTTTTCATATAATTGAAATATCACAGGTTGTGCGTTGAATCAATCAATTGGGAAATCCGACCTTTGGTTGTTGATTGAAATTGATTGATACTTGAACATTGGTCTTTGGTACCGTTAGTCCATACAGATTGCTAAGCGAATTATTGGGTGAGGTTGTTGTACCCCCACTTTTTCAATTGGTATCAGAGCATGCAAATACGTTTAAGACCTCATAAGTATGTGTTTGTAGCAATCTGTCTTTGTGGACAAAAGATTATCTCTTGCTATTGCGCACACCAAAATGTCCTCCAAAGCTTTCAATCATGCCAAATGTCTTGGAACTACCTCAAAGGATAACTCGTTAACTGATTCTTCCGAATCCCGAGGTAGAATGGGTGTTTTATTGAATCTTGATGAAACATTTGACATTCTGTCAAAAGCTGAAATGGATATCACCAGAATCTCCAAAAAATCAATTGTGGCTATTGATTTTCATAATCATGCTCATCTCATTGATGAATTTGAGAAATCTCTTGGTCGAGAACGGGAACTCTATAGTATTGTTAAAGAAGACTCAATTAGAGAAAAACGTTTGATCGAGACGCACTCATCTAATCTAAACAGACTTTGTGTTGAAAAGGAGAAACTAGGTACTTCCCTTTTTCTAGCCCAAGAACAGTGCAAATCCTTGAAAAAGGAAAACTCTGTTTTAATGAGAAATTCTTTTGTACCTATGATCAATTCTCAGACAGAATTACACTACATGAAGAGATGTTCTCCAAAGGAAGTTTTTGCTGAGAAGGGTTTACATAACTTGCAATCTTCTATTAGGGATATGAATTCAAAACAGGCTCCTGTAAACGTTTCTCCTCCACGAACCTGTTCCTTTTGTGGGAAAAAGAATCACCTTGTTTATCATTGTTTTGCTAGAAAGAAACAGATTTCTGATCTTCAAAATCTACTTCTTTTCACTGTCAACAGAGTAAACTCTCTAATGACCACTACAATGGATTTTATCCCTGCAGAAAAACATGAGTCTCATAGGATGGATTTCAATGGTCACCCGTCTCGAAATCCTTACCAGAATTGTGTTTCTCCGAATGGTGCAAAAATACACATTCCCAGCATCTATGAGAATAAATCTGGTAAATCTAAGTCTAAATGGTGGAGACATGTCTCGTCTATTTCTATGGAACCGATTTCTAGAGGTCCTAGACTTAATTCTCAGAAAAATACTTCTGAGGGATCACCTGACAAGGTTATGATAAATTCCTATGGAATAAAAAATAACCGAAGGAGGATAAGAAATACCGGGTTCAAACCTTCAGATGGAATTTACAACTCATCTCTCATTACTCATAGTGAGATTACATCTCACTTGACTGCCTGATCGTAGGCACTCTTATTCTTGTATCTGACATGAGAGATGCAAGAATGTCTATTGGGAAATGCTCAAGTCTACTGTAATTTTCCATTTGTATTGTGTTTGATTTTTTTGTGAAAGTTGAGTCTTTTGACTCCTTGTTGCTATGTATCACACTTTTATGCTCTGATTAATTTTTGAGTCATGATGAAGTGGGATGCATGAAAACAGAGGTATTATATTCTTGTTAAAACTCTTATGTTCGGTTATTTTCAACCAGTCCACGAACGTCCGTGTCTCTCTTGGGAGTTTAGGGTTTCCACAACAAGGGTTTCAC
This sequence comes from Papaver armeniacum, assembly GCA_023531295.1. NCBI lineage: Eukaryota > Viridiplantae > Streptophyta > Magnoliopsida > Ranunculales > Papaveraceae > Papaver > Papaver armeniacum. The sequence goes on from JAJJWW010005042.1 coordinate 144,017, forward strand.
TCTATTGCTTAAAAACATTTATATATATTATAGTGTTTTACCTTCCCTAATAATAATAAAAAAAGGGGGATATGGAGAACTCCTCAAGACCTCAAGAAGTTGTGAACCTTGAGATGGAAGAAGACTCTTAAGGACGTGATTCTGTTCAAGAACTTGTTTTGAAAAGGATGATTGAAAGGAAAGAGTACAAAGATTGGGTTGGAGAATCTGTCAAGGATTTAATTCTTTTTCAGAATGACTCTAGAGTCGAGTTTGCAAACCTTCAACTGCAAATAAATCAGCTTATTGATGGACATGTCAAAATCCTTGATAATCAAAACACCTTGATCAGGAATCAGAAGAAGCTCATCATGGACTATGTCAAAGCTAGGCATCTTTCCCGCATTGTTGATCGAAAAGTTAATGTTCTAACTCATGAACATGGAATTTCTACGGTCAAGAAAGTCAAGGACATCAGTGATACTTTCTTTGATGAACCCTTTCAAAGGTATGAAGTTATCAAAGAAACTTGATTTTCTCTTTTTGTCTAGGAAAACTTCTTATGAGAATTTTATTCTTGTGAAGAATAACTAGAGATTGGAATAGCCATTATTGTGATTACACATAACTATGTCCAACGATTTTCATCTTCAATGTTTTTAGATTTATTTATTTAAACTCTAAAGTTTGTTTGGAAGATGATTTTGCAGTATTAATCTTTAAGGTTTTATATATTGCAATTTGTTATGGGATATGTGTGTTTGCGTCCGTGAACTATGATTGTCCCATACGTGGTCAAAAGTTATCTCTATTATGTCGATATGAAAGTATTGATAAAAGATAGAATGAACTTTTGACATTACAAAAGTTAAAGCCTTTTATGTCATTATTTTATGGAAGAAAGGATAAAACTTTTGTTTACAAGGATTATGTCTATTGTATGTCATTGTGCAAATAGTGATGGAAAATAGAATGAATCCTTGTCTATTCCGCAGTATTGATCTTCTCTGATCCATATTTTTTATGTATATATTGTGCGGCTCCGTAAGTTTTCTTATGTTGAGCATTTCCGATTAAAATAATCATGGGTTCTCTTATGGTTAAATTAATTGAGTATTTTGGATACAAATTCATATTCTTATATGATTTGTGTTGTCCAAAGAAATCCTTCTTTTCTTGTGAAAGTAAGGTCACTCTTGTTGTTCTTTCGGGAATGACATTTTATAGGGGAGAGTTCTTAATTGAACTTGTGCTTAATTGCCAAATCTTTGTGGGGAGTGCGGCTGTGGAATATTATAGGGGTTATCTTGTATCTTTATAAACTCCTTGATGAATGCATTTAGCTTCGGCTATATGATTGCATCAAAAAAGTTGATATGTACTTTATTTTGGTCATGAAATGTCTTTATGGAAATTTCATTAGGATCCCACTAGTTTTCGTACCTTTGCCAATTTTATTGACAAAAAGGGGGAGAATTAATGTGTAGTTCACACTACAAATACATATGGTTTTCGGATCATTATGTAAGGGGGAGTGGTTTCCATGTGAGATGGAGTATTGTCTAAGGGGGAGTGATACATATCACCATAGTATTGTTGTCAAAGTTGTGATACAATTGAACTTTGATGATGTGTAATAATACTATGACACTGTGTAACAATGAATGAGAACTTTTGTTTTTTCATTGTTATGGCTACAGATTTTCAACAACGATGATGCTAAACTTACAACCTTTGGAATCATTGAAGAACCAAGGAGATCATGCATGTGGAAGAAAAGCTGCAAAGTTTATTTATTTTGTATTTCGTATTGCTATATAGACTTCGATTATACACAAAGGGGGAGATTGTTAGAGCACTGCTCGGTCGAACTCGCAAGCGTTGCTATCTCAAGCTTGTTTGTCAAGTTTAGTTGCCAAAACTATAAGTATTGATTTCTAGTCTACTTATAGCTAAGTCTCGGACTAGGATAGAAAGTGTAGTTGAGCTCTAGACTCCACGGCGATCATCATACAAAGACGAAGAACTACTCAAGGAACTGGTGGAACTTCATCGACTAAAAGGTATGTGGAGAATTAAACTTATCTGTCACTCAAAAGTCTATCTACTCTATTTCCTATTTTGAGACAAAAGTCGTATTGCTATATAGACTTCGATTATACACATTTGCTATCTCGCTTATCTATTTCTTGAAATATGTGTTGGTAAGTGAAGAAAGTCATGTTGATTATTTCAATATCTTGAAAATCGCTTTGATGAAGAATAGTGTGTGAGTAACCTCTATTTGACATCCTCTAAGAATGTTTCAATGATTGAAATGAGAGTTTAGAATATATAACCTTGAATGGATATAAACATCGTATGTGAACTCATACTTGTGTAAGTCCAAAATCCTTGAACCAAAGCATGCGTACTTTGCTGCTCAGGATAGCCGGAACTAAAGTCCGCGTACTGTCGGAAGTTCACGTCCCATGAAATTCTGCTGGAGTTTTTGAACTGAAAACAAACTTAATCCGGGTACTTAAGTATGCGTAACGGTGTGCATACTTGAGTAGGTTATTTTCTAAAAACGGTTTATTCGTGTGAACTTAAACTTATATAAACTAAGGAATGCATATTTGCAAATCGTGGCTATAAAGTTCATGAATTGATTCGAGTGAATCCAAATCGTTTTTGCTTCGATTGTGTCTTGTATACTTCTATGAGATCTAAGCAATTGAATAACTCTCTAACGGTTGAAAGATATTACCTTGAATATAATTAGGTTTTCATCTAACGGTGAATATTGAATGCTTTGTTACCAAGGTAACTTAGATTGCAAACCTTGATTTGGAAGACTATATAAAGGAGAACTCTAGCAACTGGGAAACCTAATCCCCACACTTTCTGTGTGATACTAGTTGTATAAGCTAGAGTTGATTCTCCTTTAACCTTAGGTTTCTACCGATACCTTGAAGACTTCATTGGGATTGTGAAGCCAGACCCAACTATTTTCTCTGTAGTTGCGTGATTTGATCTTGCTGATCCTATCGTATTGAGTACAATTGAAATAATTGACTCGAGATTAATTTCTCCGATAGGCAAGATAAAAGTAATCACAAACATCTTCGTCTCATCGTTTGTGATTCCACAATATCTTGTTTCGCTAGTCGATTAAGATTATTGTGAGGTGATTGATAATTCTAGGATGTTCTTCGGGAATATAAGTCCGGGTTATCAATTGGTTCCTGTTCACCTTGATTTATCAAAAGACGGAACAAAACTCGTAGGTATTTCTGTGGGAGAAGGATTTATCTATTCCTGTAGACTTTTCTGTGTGATACAGATTTGTTTATTAAAGTCATTGACTTTGGGTCGTAGCAACTCTTAGTTGTGGGTGAGATCAGCTAAGGGAATCAAGTGCGTAGTATCCTGTTGGGATCAGAGACGTAAGGAGCGCAACTGTTCCTTGGATCGGTGTGAGATTGATTAGGGTTCAACTACAGTCCAGTCCGAAGTTAGTTTGTATTAGGCTAGTATCTGTAGCGGCTTAATACAATGTGTGTTCAATCTGGACTAGGTCCCGGGGTTTTTCTGCATTTGCGGTTTCCTCGTTAACAAAACTTCTGGTGTATGTGTTATTTCTTTTCCGCATTATATTTTGTTATATAATTGAAATATCACAGGTTGTGCGTTGAATCAATCAATTGGGAAATCCGACCTTTGGTTGTTGATTGAAATTGATTGATACTTGAACATTGGTCTTTGGTACCGTTCAAGTTAATTTCTCTTGTATTCAATTAGACTCGCAGATTTCTATTTGCTTGAGTAAGTATTGAATCAAGAAATTGAGATATAACTCTTTGATATACTTTTTAGGTTAAATTATGTTTGGAAGGCACATTTGGGGGTATATTTATGCTCAATACCACGGCTTCCAAATACTTATATAAACTACCACGAGCTTTCCAATATACCGGAGCCGGGTATTATCTAATTAGCGAATTCCGAATGTGTCCCAAAGAATCTGTCGCACGTATGTCACGGTTCAATGGCCCATATAAATCATGAAAGTACTACATTTTACCATTTCGTTTCTCTCTCTTCAAATATTGGGCGAGTATCTCCTAATAGATCCTTCAAACCCTAGTTCTTTTGGTGCAAATTATACCGCGACATAGGTGCTTTCACCCATCAAGTTCATTAAACGTAAGCTAAATTCCATCCCTACCGCGACCGCAACTCTAATTTCAGATTATTTTGTATGTTTTCCTAACTTTTGCTTTTTGTTTGGATTGTGTCTAGGGTTTTGGGTTTTCGACACTGGTAAAATCTTTTCCTTAAACTTATTTTAACACTCGCCCAATATCTAAATCCATGGATTTTTCATGGTTATTTGAATTCTGGAAGTAATAAATTACTAGTTTATTCGTTGTTTTATACTTATTTGTGTGTTTATTTTAGAATTGGAGAAACAATTCCATGGGGTTTTCATGGTTATTTCAATTCTGTAAATAATAAATTACTAATTATTTCTTTGTTTTACACTTATTTGTGTGTTTGTCGCTGAATTTACTTTGTTTTGTCTAGACCATGGTTTAGTCCATCATCTTGAAAAAAAGAAATTTGTTTATCCTTTCGGATACTGACCCTATAAAACCATACATCTTAAATACGAATTTTTATTCCTTGACATTTAACCCTGTTTAATTCTTTGCAAAATTAAGTATGTATAGTTCTCAAAACAAACCCACTGAAACTTTTAACCGGATTGAGAGTGAATGTTATATCGTGTAGAGAATGAATTGATATAATGGTAAATTGATTGCTTATCCATGGTGTTAGGAAAAGATGTCTGCTACTACAGCGGGAGGTGCAACAGATACTGACATCCAAGATGATGTCATGTCCAAAGAATCGTTAGAGACAGCTGCTGCATCAGGAACCGAACCATAGTAAGTTTGTTTTATTAGTTTTAGTCTTTTAGGTTCATTAATATTTGGGTTTTATAACTAGACTGGCGTTGAAATTGTTAGATGGTTTGAGAATAGCCATGTCAAAGAATCCTCCGCCCTTTCAAAATATTATAGTTGCTGCATATCCTCGGAAGAAACTGCGTTGCTATCTCAAGCTTGTTTGTCAAGTTTAGTTGCCAAAACTATAAGTCTTGATTTCTAGTCTACTTATAGCTAAGTCTAGGATTAGGATATAAAGTGTAGTTGAGATTTGGACTTCACGGCGTTCATCGAATGAAGACAAAGAACTACTCAAGGGAAATTGTAGAACTTCATCAACAAAAGGTATGTGGAGACTTAAAATCATCTATCACTCAAAAGTTTATCTTATCTTTCTCCTATTTGAGACAAAAGTCGTATTGCTATATAGACTTCAATTATACACATTTGATATTTCGAGCTGAGTTTACCTCGCTTATCAATTTCTCGAAATATGTGTTGGTAAGCTTTCGCTTTATCCAAGTTCATCTTTTATTATTGACGAAAGTCAAAAGATGATCATGTGAAAATCGCCTTGTAACATCTTACATGATTTGTGTGATGCAATCATTTGGTGTAGACTCGGAATGTTTCGTTTTTGAAAAGACGAGGGTACCCAAATATACCTCAATCTAAAACTTTTCCACCTATAAGTCATTTCTCCGAAAGTGATTGTCTATGGACTGAGTCGAGACAATACAACTAATCGGTTCACACTTCATTTGATCGTCTATGGATACGAGATCGAGACAATACGACAACAAGATAACTTGAGTGATTGACTATGGATACAAGATCGAGACAATACAACAACGAAGTATGATTACTTGATAATAGGTTCGGACTTAACCAAACACAATAGGATTGCTATCAAGTAATTATGAATTAACGTTTGTGTATTTTACTTCTAATTATAATAAAACAATTATAATTGCGGAAATAGAAAAGTAAAAGACACGGCAAGATTTTGTTAACGAGGAAACCGCAAATACAAAAAAACTCCGGGACCTTGTCCAGAATTGAATACTCTCAGGATTAAGCCGTTATACAAAATCTAAACCAACTTCGTATAGTTGAGACCAAGCAACTAAACCTATAGTTCACTTAGTTCCGTCTATATCCCTGCGCCTCCAACTTGCAATAAGTCACGCACTTGGAACAATTCCTTTGGTCGTATTCCAAACAGTAAAGGAACAACAAATCTGTTCGGTAATAACTCTTTTCAAACAACGTGATATGAGTTTGACAAAAGGCTCTTCCGTTTATCCCAATAAACTCATTTGTCAGGTTCTTAGATCAATCTATCAACAACTACCAAAGTAATTGTTTAAACTATGCAATCAATACTTTGAATCACAAAGAATTGTATTGATATCGATCTACTCAACTAATCAATCCAATCTATCAAAAAGATAAACCGATTATAGTTGGATCCCCAGCCGATCAAGTTTTGTGCACACAAAAGATTATGAACACAAATAAGAAATCTTCTTTATTTTCAAATCTTCTTAGATCTTCAATAAACACCTGCACACAATCAACTTGAATCTCTTGTGATCAATCACACACAGAACGGAGTCTGTTAACAATGGATTATCACAAGATGTCTTTAGATCTACAAATAGTCTAAAGATCCCCGTCGACACTTCAATCTAGTTTGAGTGAATCTTATATCAGAAGAGAAGATTCTCAAGCATAAACAAACTAGGTGCAATCAAAGTTCAACAACCGTTAGTCAATCAAATCAATCGAAAACTAATAATAAATTGTAATTATCTAGTTTTCCACCAACGGTACTCGTAGAGCTTCCCAATCCCAAAGAAGTCTTTAAAACGAGCGGTCGTAAGAGATTTCGCCTAATTAGGGTACTTTCCTCTCCGAATAGACGGCTCCACCAGTAACAACACAACTAGGTAGTTTTTCTAGCTCTGAGGATTAGTTTGATAGAAATGCAAACTTCAATATTTATAGACCAAGGAAGTTTGGACACCAAGGAATTTCCAAAATCGAAAATATTCTCAAGATATGCAATAGATTTCCAAATTCGGTTTTCATAATTCCTGGAAATGCTCTGTCCAACTATTGACCGAAATCACAGTAGAAAATCTCCAATTAGTAAATTCACATTACCAATTTTTTATTTTCTAAAGATATGCATTTAATTGTTGGAAATTAAAAGCATATAAAACTAAAAACCTTAATTAAAAGATTCTCAATTTATTTCGATCCGGAATTCTCCTTTAGCTATTAAGGAATATATCTTTGAACAATAATAGATAAGATTACTGCACGTGTTCAAAGTATGTCGACATCTTTACTTTGTAAATCCTCTTTCATATTTACAATCTTGGAACCGATTTGCCACACTTCCAAACAAGTTTAAATTTGGTTCATCTGAATTCCAAGAACTATGTGATTGATAAAAAATATTCAATCACCATTCATGGTTTTAATGGTTCTACCAAAACAAGTTTCGGTTCTACCTCCAAGTGGCTACTAGGATCGGTCACATTAGTTTCCAAAACTTTGTTAACTAAGTACCAGGATCGGTTACCACTATATATGGTACTTACTTGTGATCGGTTGCACAAGTTATATGATCGGTTACACCAATAACTAAAACTTGTTAACCTACTACAAGGATCGATTACACTACTTGTGATTAGTCTCACCAAGTACTAGGATCGGTTACCCAATGACTGGAATTGATCACACCAATTACAAATATCGATCATACCATCTCAGGTGATTACTTAAGATTGGTTTCACTAATAAAAGTCATATCGATACATAAGTCAGGCCTTGTGAATAGTTTTACCAAGATACATAATCAAGTTATGAGTGGTTATACTAAACACACATATTGGTAATCCAAAGATTTGCAATGAATAACAATACCAATAAGCCTAGCGATTTCCCTTTCGATTCACAAAACAAGTTTATGAATGCACTTCCTTTAAACGAATGTAAAACATTGTTTCCTAGGACAAAATCTTCACCCATACCCATACACATAATCACAATAGCATTCATACGATTATGTCGATGTCTTATATACGAAGTTCAAAAGATAGGCGTTATACTTCGTATTGTAATTCCTTAATACTATGTCTAACTAGAGTATAATCATTCACAGCTTCGCAGTTGTGTTTTCAATATGCACGACTTGAAAGATACGTTAGGAATGAAACAGTTCAAGTCAAATATTACTAACCTCAAGAGGAAGGATGATGTCGTCGTTGTAGCTCTTTACTTCTTCACATTCTTCAAGTCTTCGAGTAATACTTGTAAGTCTCATATCCTAGTAACTTTCGAGCTAACCTATACGAAGTTGACTCTAGTAAATAATCAAGCGACTCTTTAAATGAGTTTTGATTCACTAAAATATGACAACCAAACTTGACATACCAACGCTTGGTGGGTTCAACCGAGCTATGCTTTAACAGTATTGATCATTCAAACACTTGAAAATTGCTTTGGAGCTAATAGTTGTGTGAGACATCTATTGTCGTCTTATAAGAATGTTTCAATTATTGAAATGAGAGTTTAGAACATGTAACCATGATTGGATATAAACATAGTGTGTGTATTCACATTTGTGTAAGGTCCAAGTCCGCGAACCATAGTATGCGTACGTATGCGTACTGGTTGGTTAATGGAAGTCCTGGAACTAAGTATGCGTACACGTACGCGTACTGGCGTAAGTCCAAGTTCCGGAATTCAACTGAGGTTGTAAGTATGCGTTCCCGTTCGCGTACTGGCGAAACCAAACTCATTCTGGCTACTTAAGTATGTGTACCTGTTTGCGTACTTGAGTAGGTTATGTTCTAAAATCGGTTTGTTCATGAACTAATACATTTATATATTAAGGAATGCAATATTTTGCAAGCCGTGTCTATAATGTTCATGAAATGATTCGAGTGAATCAAAATCGATTTTGCTTCAATTGTGTCTTGTATACTTCTATGAGAATATAAACAATTGAACAACTCTCTAACTAGTTTCATTTGATTCATTTGAACTAGTTGTGATAAAGATGAATAAGGTTGATATGAAAGTGTTCATATGGCTAACCTCGGTTAACTATTGTTGAACCAACTAAGTGTACACGTTTAGGTATGGTTACCTTTTTCTAAATGTTGGAACATTTCATTTGTGTATAACAAGCTAAGTTCGATATAACAGTTGAAAGATATTAGCTTGAGTCTAATCAGGTTTTCATCTAACGGTGAATATTGAATGCTTTGTTACCAAGGTAACATTGATTGCAAACCCTGATTTGAAGACTATATAAGGGAGAACTCTAGCAACTGGGAAAACTAATCCCCACACCTTCTATGTGATACTAGTTGCGACTAGAGTCGATTCTTCTTTAATCTTAGGTTTTTCTAAAACCCAGTAGGTTAACGACTAAAAGACTTCATTGGGATTGTGAAGCTAGACCCAACTATTTTCTATGTAGTTGCATGTTATGATCTTGCCGTTTTCTATTGTGATTGAGTACTATCTTCTTTAAGATTTGCTCGAGATTTATTCTCCGATAGGCAAGATTGAAAAGTAGTCACAAACACCTTCGTCTCATCGTTTGTGATTCCAAAATATCTTGTTTCGTTAATCGATTAAGATTATTTTGAGGTGACTGATATTACTAGGCTGTTCTTCGGGAATATAAGTCTGGTTTATCAATTGGTTCCTGTTTACCTTGATTTATCAAAAGACGGAACAAAACTCGTAGGTATATCTATGGGAGACAGATTTATTTATTCAATAGACTTTTCTATGTGATACATATTTGTTTATCAAGTCTTCGACTTTGGGTCGTAGCAACTCTTAGTTGTGGGTGGGATCAGCTAAGGGAATCAAGTGCGCAGAATCCGAAATGGTTCTAGAGGCGTAAGGAACGCAACTGTACCTTGATTAGTGTGAGATTGGTTAGGGCTCAACTACATTCCAGTCCGAAGTTAGCTTGGAGTAGGCTAGTGTCTGTAGCGGCTTAATACAGTGTGGTTTTCAATCTGGACTAGGTCCCGGGGTTTTTCTGCATCTGCGGTTTCCTCATTAACGAAATTCCCGGTGTCCGTGTTATTTATTTTCCGCATTATATTTGTTTATATAATTGAAATATCACAGGTTGTGCGTAGTTCAATCAATTAGATAATCTAACCTTTGGTTGTTGATATAAATTGATTGACACTTGAACATTGGTCTTTGGTACTGTTCAAGTTGTTTCACATAATAATCAGGCTCGCGGATTTCTATCTGTTTGATTTGTGGATTACGTTGTGAAATAGAGATACAACTCTTGGATATATTTCTTGATTGAGCTCGCTTTATTAGTTGGTGCTCTCAAAATTATATTGGAGTTTGTCCATACAGATTGCCTAAACGAAATATTGGGTGAGGCTTTTAGACCCCCGCTTTTTCAGTGATAGTCCTAGAACGGTTCATATTGCATTCACACAAGAAATATGGTCGGGGTACATATTAGAATATGTAATCTTTCAAGGATTTAAATAATATTAAGGCAGCCCACCTGACTCCAGTATATTAGGTTTAACAATCTGTTAGAGCATAGCTCGGTTGAACTCACCAAGCGTTGGTATGTCAAGTTTGGTTGTCATATTTTAGTATCAAAACTCATCTAGAGTCGCTTGATTAAATACTAGAGTCAATTTTGTTTAGGTTAGAATAGAAAGTCTAGGAATGTTGAGACATACAAGTATTACTCCGAAGACCTAAAGAATGTGAATAAGTAACAAACTACAACGACGATATCATCCTTCCACTTGAGGTTAGTAATATTGACTTGAACTGTTTCATTCCTAACGTATCTTTTAAGTCGTGCTATATTGAAAACATAATTGTGAAGCTATATATACTGTACATATTGTATAATACTCTAGTGATGTGACATGATCATAATAGTATGATCATAGTATTAAGGAATTAGACTACGAAGTATAACGCTTATCTTTTGAACTTCGTAGATATGGCATCGACATAATGTTGTATATAGTGTTATGATTATGTGAATGGGTTATGGTGAAGATTTCATCCTAGGAAACAATGTTTTACATTTGTTTAAAGGAAGTACATTCATGAACTTGTTTCGTGAATCGAAAGGGAAATCAATAGGCTTATTGGTTCGGCTATTCATTGCAAATCATTGGATGAACAATATGTGTGAGATGGTAAAACCGATCTTAACTTAGGTTATGTATCTTGGCATAAATAATCACAATGTCTGACTTATGGTTTAGTATGATCAGTCTTGGTAATTGGTGTAACCGATCATAAGTAATCACCATGTGATGGTATGATCAATCCTTGTAATTGGTGTGACCGATCCTAGTAATTGGTGTGACCGATCATGAGTGTTATGTGACCGATCCTTGTAATTGGTGTAACTGGTCCTGGTAACTAGTATGACCGATCACAAGTAATACCATATGTAGATGGAACCGATCCTTGTAACTGGTGTAACCGATCCTAGTGACTGGTGTGACCGAAGTATTTCCATATTTAGGTATAACCAATCCTAGTGATTGGTAGAACCGATTGAACCCATGTATGCGATTTGATTAATCACATAGTAGTCTTGGAATACAGGCAAACCAATTCTAAACTTGTTTGGAAGTGTGGTATAACCGATTCCAAGAATGCAAATCCATGTAAATATGAAATAAGGATTTGCAGTGAAAAGATGTCAACATACTTTGAACACGAGCAGTAACTCTTATCATTTATTGTTCAAAGATATTTGTTGGTAATCAAGGTGATCATGTGCCGAAATAAATTAAGAATATTTTAATTAAGGTTTTTGGTTTTATATGCTTTAATTACCAGCAATTAATACATAGCTCTAGAGAATAAAAAATTAGAAATGTGCATTTACTAATTGGAGATTTTCTATTGAGAGATTTCGGAAATATTGGACAAGCATTTATTGGAATTAGGAAAACCGAATTTTGGCATTTATTGCATATCTTAAAAATACTTTCGGTTTTGGAAATTCCTTGGTGTCCAAACATCCTTGGTCTATAAATACCTAAGTTTGCATTTCTAGCAAACTATCCTAAGAGCCAGGCAAACTTCAATTCTTGTTGTTTCTGGTGGAGCCGTCTATTCGGAGAGGAAAGTATCCTAATTAGGCAAAATCTTTTACGACCGCTCGTTTAAAGACTTTTGTGGGATCAAGACGCTCTACGAGTACCGTTGGAGGGAAACTAGATAATTGTAGTGTTATTAGTTTTCGATAATATTTGATTGACTAACGGTTGTTGAAACTTTGATTGCACCTAGTTTCTTTATGCTTGAGAATATTCTCTTCTAATATAAGATTCACTCAAACTAGATCAGAGTATCAACGAGATCTTTCAAACTGTTGTTAGATCTAAAGACATCTCGTGATAATCCATTGTTAACAGACTCCGTTCTGTGTGTAATTTATCACAAGAGATTCAAGTGGTGTTGTGCAGGTTATTGAAGATTAAAGAAGATTTCTTATTAGTTTTCGTATCTTGTGAATTGTGTGCACAAACCTTGATCGGCTGGGATCCAACTAGAATCAGATTCATTCGATTAAATAGTTGCGTGAGATCGACATTCTCTATATTTCTCTTTAGGATCTATATTGATTGAGTGTGAATCTATACTTGACTATTTCGGTAGTTAAAGTTAGATTGATCTAACCGGACAAAGGAGTTTATTAGATTAAACGGAAGAGCCTTTGTCAACGACTCATCTAAATCTTTAGCAAGATTGATTAGGGTGGTTACCAAACAAATTCTTTTTTTGTTGTTTGGAATACGATCCAAATGACTTGCTATTCACGTGTGTGACTCTAGAAGTCGGAGGCGCAGGGATACTGAGGGAACTAAGTAGCTAGGGGCAGTCTGCTTGGTCTCAACTATATGAAGTTTGTGTTAGATTTTGTATAACGGCTTAATTTTGAGAGTATTCAAAACTGGACTAGGTCCCGGGGTTTTTCTGCATTTACGGTTTCCTCGTTAACAAAATCTTGTGTTGTGTTATTTACTTTACTTCCGCATTATAATTTTTTTGTATTTTAATAAAATAAATACACTTGTGCGTTAATCCTAATCACTTGATATTGATCCTATATTAAATTGGTTTCGGACCGTAACTATTATCAAGTTGTCGTATTGTCTCGACTTTGTCCATAGACGATCACACTTGGTATCGGACTTATAGGTTGAAACAAAAAGATTGTGGTGTATTTGGGTATTCTCATCTTTTCACAATCCTTTATGTGTTTTTCCAAAATATCAAATCCGACTAGTTGATGAGATAACATAGGTCTCTTGAAGAGTCATTAAAACATTAAAATTCACGTTTAAGCAACATAAAAAAAAAAAAAAAAAAAACTTGGTCTGCAGTTCCAAAATTATGCTTGACTACACATTATGTTTTGGTGCTTGTTTTTTGTAATACTCATACAGTTGAGTTAGCATCCATAATTAGGTCAACAATTGTACTCTTTTTCCTCTGTTTCAGGTTTTGTCCAATGTGGTTTTATTGAAAAGGTTTTAACGAGACAATATCTCGTTGGCATTGAATTTTCATTCAAAATGTTGATATTGTGTTCTTTTTCCTTCATTCAATTTTGTTCTCATTGGGTTTTATTGACAAGGTTTTAATTAGGCAATTTGTTCAACCTGGTGGTCATCCAAGGGGGAGTTGTATAAATTTGATACGCCCACATTTGATTAGACCAAATCAACATAACCATCTCCTAGGAATCTGGATGTCCTTCTGAACCACTAAGGTTTAATCACAAATACGTTTTTTTTTCATGTATGGTAATGTATTTGTATTCGTATCTTGGTACTTTGTTAAAGAAACTACATCAACTACTTTGGCAAATCAACTCTGATAATTCAGCAATCCTTCACACAGTCAATGTGCTTAAAGAAGCATGAAGACTCGCTTGTGGAACACTAAAGAAGACTACATCAACTAGAAGACTTTTTTACAAAAGCATTTTTATATCTAGATTTTTTTAATCAAAATTGGAAAGTCTCGACTCAAAGATTTGCAAGCTAAGATTTGATTGAAATTTAAGTACTCATGAGGGGAAACGCCATCATCAAGGTACACTCACTGGACTTCTCATGTTGTACTCTTATTCTTTTGTCAAGATCTTTCCCAATAAGTTTTCCTTATCAAGGTAATCAACGAGGAAACATTTACGTGTCCAACACTATCTTAAGTTTTTACAGGCGTATATAGGTTTTTATCAAGGTAATCAACAAGGCAACATTTTCGTGTCTTATGTAAGTTTTTTGCTTTTGAGTTTTCTTGATATATCGTAATGACTTAGACACAGTGGCTAGCAGGGGGGATTATAACCTAAGTTTATTAACTAAGATGTCCTTGCATCCAAGATTAAGGTTTCCATATACTTGGGTACTAAGTCTTTTATCCGTATATACAAAAGTTTGAAACTATGTAATTACATACATGAATATAATTCTTTTTTTTTGTCTCTTCTATTTGCCGGTTTACTTTATAAAGTAAAAAAAAATTTATACCCTAGGCTGGAGCCCAGCTTGCCATGCTTCATAGTGGTGCCTGAACGATAGATAGATTGCATGCATGGTACTATTTCATTTAAGGGTTTTTTCATTGTCAGTAAAAACAAGACAAACAGTTTGTTTTTTTTTTATCGATAATTTAGAATTTGGTGTTGGCGAGTTTTGAACTTAGGTAAGCGAATGTTTCATTTCGCACAAAATAGTTGATGACGAATAATATTACTTCCTATACAAGACACAACACGGGTTCTTAAGGTATGAATCAACAACTAATCTAATCATGAATCTTTGCATTTTATTCAAACTAAATCATTGGAAATTATGTAATCTTCCGGTTAATCATTGTATTTTTTTATAAAAAAAAAATCATTAACATAATCTTTCTCCCAATGTTTTATTGCATTTTTTGAGTGTATTCATTTGATATTGTGGAATCTTCTTATGAATCTCTCTTATTCCAGTAATTTTAATTAGCTTGTTCTCTCTTTTAAATCCGTTATCTTTCAATATAAACTCTATGCATAAACATTTGGTTTTGAATTAACATGTCTATGAAGTGGTAAACCTCCTCAGTGCAGCTTTTGCCATATAATCATTTGTAGGTATCCTGTGGTGGATTTTGTTCAGAACGAATGCTTCTGAATCAGTAACAGTGGTGTGGATAGCAGTTGTGCAAATCATCATCCTAGTTGTGATGATATTTACTAGTAGATAAGAGTTATCTCTTATCTCTACAGGCTATAATAGACCCGTGATTGTTGATCATCATGATTATCATAACCAGAAAACTCAACCAAAGATCTTTCGGTTCAAAAAAATTCAAAACTCTCAATTCCCTCCTAAAATCCTGCTGTATAACGGCCGCAAAATCAGTAACTACCCAAAATTCCAACAAGATGATTCCTTTTTCAAACATACCCAAAAATACTAGGCGATTCATCCAGAATAATATAACCATAAGTGATAGTTTTAGCAAAGACTTTAAGAGATATTATTCTCGTATCAACTCTGGTTACCAAAAGAAGCACGTTCTCAGTTTTCAACAACCTTTCAAAGATTTCAAGCATTATTCACGGTATTTATCTCTTACTCTAAAGACCTTTTGGAGGAACATATATGCTCAAACCTTGTTTATAATTCCTATAAAACCCAATATATTTTCTCAGAACCAGTTGTCATCTTTCACATACCACGGAAAAATCTTAAAATGGCTACTAGTCCAAACAATCGTGCAAACAAAATTAATCAACTCTCAAGGCAGTTGAGAAATGCATCACTAGAAATACCAACGTAAAGAAGGAGAGATGTAAGCTCTTCTCAAACTATCAACGAAGTTGCAGATGATTGGTCTTATGCCATGATAGGAAAACTTATGCATAAAGATAAAATCAAACTGAGTATTATCAAAGAAGACATCAACTCACTATGGAGAAGATACAGGAATAAGAAAATCAGTGTTATGGGTCATAACACGATGCCTGTCATGTTAAACAATGAGGAGGAGTGAGATGAAGTCATCCAAAATGGACCTTGGATTATCAGTGGAGCCCTATTTGCTATTAAGAAGTTTGTAGCTGGTATCAAAGCGACGGATTATGTTTTTACCCATCAGGAATCTAATATTAAGTTCAAATACCTTAAACTTGAATATCTGAATGTAAGTGTTATTGATGAGGCAATTGGCTTCATTGGAAGGAAAATCTTCACTGAACCCAAGAACTACAGACCAGGACATGGAAATACAATAAAAGAAAGGATACAAATAGAGCTTAAAAAATCATTGCACCGAGGTGGATGGTGGAAAATAATTGAGGGAGAAGAAGTTTGGATCTGTTATCATTGGTATCTACAGCCTAATAAAATCTGCGACAAGTTTTTTGTCATAGATCACCAGGATAATACATGCTTGCAAATATCTCGTTTACTTTATCTGGATAGTCTAACAACAACTGAATATGAAGCTATTTTACAAGAAGAATGAGATGTTTACGAAGGAAATGATGAAAGAGGATCAACTAACTTTATATATGAAGAAATGTGAAGAAGAAGAATCAGCTGAAGCTCATAGGCAGTCTAAAGGAATGAGAAACTCTATTCTCAATCAAGAGTCATCATCCACGAACCCACATAATATCCATGTTAACCCACCAAACAGGATGAAGAATGATACAAATACTAGTATGGATAACATCACAGCTCAAGCAACGATCTATAACAACCCTTTGGCAACGGAATCTAAAGCCACAAATGATTATCAGGGAGAAGCTGCACATGTATATCACCAAACTTTTTTCTTTTTTCTTTTCAAATTTTATCTCTTTTTAAAGTTATCACATATTGCATCTGATCATTTTAATAGTTTTCTACATATCATTCATCTTCATAATAGATTAGTTATTGTCACACTGCATCTAGATTTTTCAATCATGAAAATCATTGCATGGAACTGCAATGGCTATGCCACCAAAAAACACCAGAAACCATCTAGCTGATCTAAACAAGATGCTTAACCCTGACATCATTTTTCTTCAGGAAACAAAAATAAATTTTGACAAAATCTTAAATTATGTCAGAGCTTTGAGTTTCCTAAATTCTTTCTTTGTGCCATCCATAAGAATAGCAAGAGGAATCTGTCTTCTCTGGAAAGATGGATTTGAATTGGAAATCATTTACATGATAAAAATATAATCCATTGCCTAGCTTGTAGTGACCCTGCCAAACCAAAATGGATGTTATCTTGTATTTATGGATCAACATATCCAAAAGAAAAAAGACAACAATGGAGCTTTATCAAAAACCTATGTGAAACCTACAATATATCAACACCTTGGGTACTTATTTGAGACCTTAACATTAATTTTCATAGTTAAGAAAGAATCAACACTTCTGGATCTACTTCTCAAGTCTCTACTGTTGCTCAGATTGTTTATGACACATGTGTCTGTCTGATCTAGGATTCCATGAAAACCCTTACACTTGGACGAGTAATAAACATGGAACTGGAAAAATAAAAAATAGACTAGATAGGGCTCTTATAAATTCTGAATGGTTGATTGACTTCCCTAGCTCTTGTCTTAAGCATCTACCTTTCCTAGATCCGACTATTGTCATATTTTCTTTAATATGTCTCCAAATGATGTCATAAATTATAGGAACTAGAATTTTTTTGAATGTTGGTTAAGGGACAAAACTATTAGACATTACTTTTAGGTTTTACCGTTGTTTTATTACCAACTGTCTTTTGTTTGCTTTCTTGTAGGAATATCCATAGGTTTATTCCTTTAGGGTTCCTCTCAGATTGTCCTTGTCATTTGACTATATATGCTATGATGTAAGAACTCTTTGGATAACTCTGAAATACAAGAAGCTTATCTCTTTACATTGATATCTCTATAACATCATTAATATCTGTGTTCAATCAATACTTTTGCATCATTGTAAACTGTGTTCTATCATTGAAACATCAACATCATTTAAGAAAATTGTTTCTCAATAATCTCACATGGTATCAGGAGGAAATCATTAAACTTTATCCTGGGATTTGTGTCCACCTTCCGCCGTCACTATCATTATCTCTTCACCTAATTTATGATGTCCACACCTGAAGATGAAACTATCCCAGAAAATCAATCTGGAGAAACTGATACCTCTCTTAACAACCCACCTACCTCTTTTGATTTCAACATCTCTACCTTACCCTTTACTACCATCACCAACTTTGTAACATCCAAACTTGATGACTCAAACTACCTTATCTGGAAGAATCAAATGGAATCCATCCTAATATGTACAGATCTGTTTGGTTTCATCGATGGAAGCATAGTACCTCCTTCTCCTTCTATCATCGTTGGATCTGCAGAAGTTCTCAACCCTGAGTATCTGAAATGGAAAAAGTGGGATCGTTTTGTCATGAGTTGTTTGAATGGTACCTTTAAGTTTCTTCTGCTATTATTGGTCTCTCTACATCCAAGCAGGTATGGTTTTCTCTGGCTAAAACTTTCTCAGATCAGTTTGTTGCAAAGAAAATCATGCTTAGAAATCAGTTACACAACATCAGAAGAGGATCTTCGTCTATGACTGATTATTTACTTCGTCTCAAAGAGATAACTGATTCTTTGGCTTCCATCAATGAACACATTTCTGAGTCCGATCTGGTGATGTATACTCTCAATGGGGTTGGTAGAGAGTATGACAACTTCGTTATCTCTTCACAGTTTAGGGATACCCCTTTTACCTTTAATGAACTCAGATATAAACTTATTAATCATGAGCAGTGGCTATTATCTCAAGAAACTGAAATCAACAAAAGTCTAGATTCTGTTATGAACTCTGCTTTCTTTACTAGGAACACTTTTCAACCTTCTACATCTAAAGATATCTCTTCAAAACCATATAAAGATACATCTTTTCACATACATTCAAAACCCACAAAAGATAACCCTCCACCATTCAAAATTACTGATTTCAGTAACATCACTTGCCAGATCTATAAAAAGACTGGTCATACAGCCAACAAATGTTATTACAGATACACCACTTCTAAATCCAACAACAACAATCCTTCTAACAACAACCCACAAGCAAATATGTGTCTTCAGGTTCATACAACTTCCATCTCTGAAGAACCTACTTATCCTGCTGCTGTTGACTGGCTCCCTGACTCAGGAGCTATAGCTCATATGACAAATGATATCACTATTCTTCAAAACCCCATACCTAATAATGGATCTGATAAAGTCGTAGTTGGAAATGGTGACCATTTACCCATTACAATGATTGACACTTCTGCCCTTCATACTGATACTGCAACTTTCCTTCTACCAAATGTTCTCTATGTACCAACACTACACAGAAACCTTATTTATGTTGGAAAGTTTACAGATGAACACTCATGTTCTTTTGAGTTTTTTCCCCGGGGTTTTCGCATACATGATCTGACCACTAATCAACTCCTGGCTGAAGGAAAAGTGGATAAAAACTTATATCCAATTACTGCTCATGTCACATCTACAACTCAGGCTAATGTCTCTCTACAAACTTCTGCTTCAATCTGGCACAACAGAATGGGTCATCCATCTCATACTATTATTCAGAAGCTGTGTACCACTTCTCAAATTCAGATCACCAACTCTGATACAGAGTCATTATGTCACCCATGTCAATTGGGAAAAAGCAAAAAGTTTCCTTTTCATCCTTATACAAGAGTTACTACTACACCTTTGGAGCTCATCCACCGTGACATTTGGGGTCCTTCTCCAACTGTGTCCAATCTTTGGTATAGGTACTATATAGTATTTATTGATGATTTCAGCAAGTTCCATTGGATTTATCCAATGACCACTAAGGATGAAAGCATTGTGTGTTTCAAACACTTCAAATAGTTGAATGAAAACCTTCTTTCACTCAAGATCAAGACTTTTCAGGCTGATGGAGCTTATGAATTGGTTAAGGTTTCACTAAGGAAGTTCTTAGATGATTATGGTATTGTTGTATGTGCTTCCTGTCCACACACACCTTAGCAAAATGGTGTTGCAGAAAGAAAACACAGACACATAACAAAATGGGCAACACAATGGCTTTTCAAGCATGCATGCCTAAATCCTTTTGGTATGACTCTTTCTTAACTGCTACCTTTGTCATTAATAGAACTCCTTCAAGATTACTTGCTTACAAGACCCCTTATGAGGTATTATTTCACAAAGAGCCTGATTTTTCAATCCTTAAAGTTTTTGGGTGTACTTGTTACCCTTTCCTAGGCCCTTATAGGAAGGATAAACTATGTCCCAAATCAACTAAGTGTACCTTCATAGGTTACAACCCTATGCACAAAGGATACAAGTGCTATGACAATGCATCCAAGAAGACTTTTATATCCATGCATGTTGTGTTTGAAGAAACATCATTCCCCTTTTGTACATGCACTTCAACACATTCAGATATTACACCCAATACCATTACCTTACCCATCTCTATTTCTCATGATCCCTTCAATACCTCTATCACACCTACCCAAACTGATATTTCTTCAAATGATAACACTGATTTACCCATCATCACCCCTACATCACCACCTCTACCAGATGAACCTTCCTCATCTACCCTAACATCTTCTAACCCAATTATACCCCTTCATCCTATGACTACAAGATCTAAAATGGGTATCACAAAAACTAAACACCTACCTGACTTTGTCACCCAC
Source organism: Papaver armeniacum (assembly GCA_023531295.1). Taxonomy (NCBI): domain Eukaryota; kingdom Viridiplantae; phylum Streptophyta; class Magnoliopsida; order Ranunculales; family Papaveraceae; genus Papaver; species Papaver armeniacum. The sequence continues at coordinate 164,725 of JAJJWW010005042.1, forward strand.
TATACAGTTGCTCATCCTCTTCATTTTAGCTTTGTTAGTGAGCTTCAACAGATCAGAGAACCCAAGTACTTTAAATCTGCCTTTCAAAGCCCTGTTTGGAGACCCTCCATGGATGCTGAATATCATGCTCTTCAACAGAACAAAACTTGGTCTCTGGTTGAATATCACCCTTCTATGAATGTTCTTGGATGCAAATGGGTCTACAAGGTCAAACTTAATTCAGATGGAACTGTTGATAGGTGCAAATCAAGGCTTGTAGCCAAGGGGTTTCATCAGGCAGATGGCGTTCATTTTAATGAGACCTTCAGCCCAGTAGTGAAGGCAAGCACAATCAGGGTACTTCTCACCATTGCAGTCTCAAATGGATGGACAATGCGGCAACTAGATGTCTCAAATGCGTTTCTACATGGGGATTTACATGAGACTGTTTACATGCAGCAACCACCTGGCTATGTTGATCCACTTCAACCTAAGCATGTCTGCAAGCTCAACAAATCTATCTATGGGCTAAAACAATCCCCTAGAGATTGGTTTGACAAATTCAATGGCTTCCTAATTAAGGCTGGATTCATTATGAGTGATTATGATCACTCCTTATTTCTCTATTTCTCTGGAGGTGATGTCCTTATCCTACTTCTCTATGTGGATGATATCATCCTCATTGGCAACACTCCATCTCTGCTTGCAAGATTTATATCCACTCTTAGCACATCTTTTGCCATGAAGGACATGGGAGCTTTGCACTACTTCCTAGGGATGGAGATTACTCAGTCTACTTGCAGCACCAACTTACTTCTCACTCAAAGAAAATATACGCTGGAAATTCTAGAAAAGACTGTTATGCTGGACTGCAAGCCCTCTCCCACACCAGTATCAAGTGGCTCTCGCATATCTCTTCTTGATGGTGAGTTACTTACAAACCCATCTGAGTATCGCAGCATTGTTGGTGCCCTCCAGTACTTGACACTCACCAGGCCGGATATCACATTTGCGGTTAATTACGCATCGCATTTTCTTCAATCACCTACATCTGAACTTATGCTTTTGGTCAAAAGGATTCTGCGATACTTAAAATCTTCTCTGGGTTCTGGTATTACAATCTGCTCAGGTGATATTACCACTATCTCTAGGTACTCCGACTCTGATTGGGCTGGCTGCCCTGATTCTAGGAGATCTACCACTGGTTACTGTGTGTTTGTTGGTTCTACTCTTGTCTCGTGGAAGTCCAAGAAACAACCAACTGTCTCCAAGTCATCCACAGAAGAAGAATATAAAGCTCTCTCTTGCCTAGCCTCTGAAGTTATGTGGATCACAACTTTGCTAGAAGAGATTCACATTCAAGTATCAACTCCTTTTCATCTCTTCTGTGACAATATGGGAGCTCGTGCTTTGGCCTTGAATCCAGTGTTTCATGCTCGTTCCAAGCATATTGAACTGACATATCACTACATCAGAGACCTCATTCAAGCAGGCACTGTAGATGTTGAGTTTATTTCTTCAGCTCTCCAACTTGCGGATGTCTTCACCAAAGGCTTACCTCTGCCAATTCTTGATGGTCTTCGTGACAAACTGATGCATTTCTGTGACTCTCCTTCCTCAGTTTGAGGGGGAGTATTAGACAGTACTTTTAGGTTTTACCGTTGTTTTATTACCAGCTGTCTTTTGTTTGCTTTCTTGTAGGAATATCCATAGGTTTATTCCTTTAGGGTTCCTCTCAGATTGTCCTTGTCATTTGACTATATATGCTATGATGTAAGAACTCTTTGGATAAATCTGAAATACAAGAAGCTTATCTCTTTACATTGATATCTCTATTACATCATTAATATCCGTGTTCAATCAATACTTCGCATCATTATAAAAGCTGTGTTCTATCATTGAAACATCAACATCATTTAAGAAAACTGTTTCTCAATAATCTCACAAAAACATGTAACATACAAATTAATAATGCTTGGGCCAAGCATTTCAATGGATATGCGACTTATATTTTAGAGCAAAAAATGTCGGAGACATGAAAAACTTTATCGTATGGAATAAAACCACTTTCGGTAATATTCAAGAACAATCGGGATCTATACAACAACTGACTCGCATGCTACAACAACTTGATACTACTTGAGATAATACAACTAAGGTGAAGTAAATAGAGAAGGAAATAGAAGAATGACATACTCGAGAAGAGGAGTTCCACGAGACAAAAGGCTAGAGATCCTTTTTCATGAAGCTTACCGAGAACACGAAGCACTTTCACTTACAAGCCAACAAACGAAGAGCAAGAAACAGAATTGAATCGTTACAAAGACCAAATGGTAGCTGGTGTAATGGAAAATCTGATCTGGAAACTGTTCTAAACAACCACTTTCAAGGAATTAATGATGAAAGCATCATCATTTCACTACCCACATGTATATCTAAAGAAGATAAATTTTTTTTTTTGAAGCATGATAATTTATTAAATTAAGACGAAATTACACGGGGGTACGTTGTACCCATAGAGTCAATCATTATAAGCTTATATATCTTAAGAAGATAATGTTGCTCTTACCAAGATACCAGATGAAGCTGAGATTGTTCAAGCTCTTAAATGCATGCATCCGTGGAAAGCTCTGGGACTGGATGGTTTTTCTCACGGTTTTTTTTCAAAGTCAATGGTCCATTGTTAAGGAGAATGTTATAAAAATGATACAAAGTTTCTTTGCGTCGGGGAGGATGCTAAGAAAAATGAACAAGACAAATTCATGTTTGATACAAAAAAAAAAAAAATATTGCCTCACACACCAGGAGATTTACCGACCAATAGATTTATGCAACTCAACCTACAAGCTCATCACAAAAATCATGGCAACAAGACTTAAGCAACACTTAGGAAAAATCATATCTCCTATGCAAGCAGCATATTTTCCAGGAAGGCAAGTTGGTGATAATGATGAGTGCCAAATAGTGCATATTTATACACCTTTTTATTGGCATTTTACTCATCTTTTGTGCTCAAGAATCAGATATTATCCCCATTCTGTTTTCTTTGTTTTCAAGAATAAATAATTGTATTAATTAATTTTGTATTTTTAGGTACTAAATAAAGCTCGGAGAATCGAGAGCCAAAAGAGCGAAGAATTGGAGTCAAACATCCGTGGAGCAAGCTTAGCCAAAGCTTGGCGCGCAAATCGGTTGCAACCCAAAGAAGGAAGACTTGGGCTAGAGCTACCCATGACCCGGATCCGAGCCCGCTCACTCGAGCCATCAAGATCTCGTGGCTACATCCAACGGTCGCTCCATCGCTTACATCTATCTCTCGATGATCCCGTATAACACAGATCACACCGAGACCGGCTACCATTCTCGTCCGTTCGAGATCTTCCCGGCCTAAATCCTACGCTCGCTGAGGCACTCCCATCAAACCTCGATGCACCCGCTTCACATCATAGCCCCTATATAAACCCCTTTACCCAAAAACCTAATTCATTTTCTTCCCCTCACCCGACAACACCTCAGACCTCTGCAAAATCTCCTCTCCGAGTCTCCATCACAGAGCGAGCTCTGTTCACCCGACCAGCCACCTTCTCCACCAACTCTACCATCTCCTGACAACCCAAGTCGCACCACCTCACCTCATCACTTTCTAGTCCTTTTGTAGCTTCTCTCCTAGGAGCTAAGAGAGAACTAGACAGAGATAGGTTAGGGTTTTTATTGATACATCAAGGGGAAGCTAGAGTAGCCGATGCAGAGCCGATTGACAGAAGAGGGAGCAGTTGGAGCGACATGGGTGAGAGAAGTTTCCATTTAATTTCTGTTTTTAAATGAAATTAGGGTTTGCTGTTTTGAGTGCGGTGCATGTATAAATAGAAGCAGGGGATGATGATTTTAGACACGCCTGGGTTAGCCAGAGTGTCATTTAGGTTTAATTTTGTGTTTTAATTTAGTGTGAGGGTTTGAGATGAAACCCTAATTCACAGTTGTGTTTAAACTCAGTTGAAATGTTCTTGTATGCTTAATATTTATTAGATAACTTCAATTTTATCACTTCAACTCTTTTCTCTCACAGTGCATACCAAAGCCATGGATGCTTGTTGTAGTTAGGTTAATACTGAGTTGAGAGTGATTCAGCTCTTGTTTCAATTATTAAATGCTAATTCCTTTGATTAGTTATACTTGATTAGATAACTAATGCTCAGGTTAGTACCCTTAATTTGGTATTTGAAGTTTTACATGGAGAAACTCCTTAGTTAAGTGGCAGAATTGACACACTGCCCTTAGCTACTATAGGAACAAGACATTTAACTTAGTTGAAAGCACATACTAGGAATTTAGTGGTGGAATTGATAACTCAAACATACCTTTGTCTCTGTTTTATACCTTAGTTTAGGATCACATTTAAACATCACCGTATCGGCACATTACCATTTTGTTACTCTGTCACCTTTGAATTTCGGTTGAAGAAGCCTTAGATCATATAAGAGCACACCCTCGTCTCGTGGATCGACCCGTACTCTGCGCGTCTCCAATAGACGCCGTGCACTTGCGGTATAACCCGTAGGCCATAATTTATATACACTTCTTCGGGCCTACCAAGTTTTTGGCGCCGCTGCCGGGGACTTGGCGCGTGCCCTGTTGTTCAATTGCTTGCTTTACTGATTTGCTCTCTGTACATATCCATTTTACTTAGTTATTTCATCTGTGATTAATATAACTTAGTTAATTTTTGTAAACCGTATTCGTCATTTAAGAAATTCTAGTATAAACTTGTCATTGCATTGTAGTTTGCATCATAGTTCTTATTAGTTGTCTTAGTTTTGTAGTGTAACTTAGCTTACTTCATGCTTATTTCTCGTAGATTAATCCGTCATTGCACTCGTATCTTGCTCATTGCATATTTAGCCTTGTAGTTTTCGCGATAACTTCATAAATATCATTGCCCCGCATATTAACTCTGTGTGGGTCCAATTATCTCGGTCTACTTGCATTGCATTAACTCAGTCTTTGCCCGGTGCATAGAAAGACTTGATATTCATCTCCTTTGCTTAGCACGCACACTTTTGAGAACTAAGGCTTCTCTCCGAGTTAACAAAGTGCTTGATCTGCTGTGCTATTGTCCGCAAACTCGCTGAGCAAGCCTAAGGAGTGGAAGGAGCAAAACTTGGGTTTTGAAAAAAGGCTGAGCAACTCACACTTGGTGAGTGGCTCGCCATGTCGTGTGCTGACTGTTGTGTTCATGTGCACAAACACTACCCCGTCACGTACCGCAAGAACTCCATTTGAAGCTTGGAGTTGAAATGGGTCACAACTTGGAAAGCCAAGCCATTGGGAGTCAGAACCCGAGCATGAGCCATTAAGATCGTGACCCAGTGAACCTTGCATAACCTTGATGCACACCCTAAGTTATAACCCACCTGAGTACACTCTGAATGCATGATAACTTAGCAGCTCAGCTGTGCATCTGTGCAAACCACTGAGCTTTGCAATCAACTCAGGCTGTTGGTTTGGGCATAATCTTTATTGTTCATATGCTAATACCACATCTGTGAGTGATATACCCCGCTGATACCATTTGTCATGTCATCTTTGTATGCTCAAATCGATTGTATCCTCGTGACTAGCTCCGCATAACCACAAGATAATCATTTGCATCCCAGTAACTCGCACATAGCCAACTCCGTGCTTGACTCGACCAAAGTCATAAGCCGTGACCGCACTTGGCCCTGTCTTTGTGAAGGCTAGCATCTACCTCGCAAAGAGCACACTTTTGTGCTTAGTTCGTGAGATAGTGTGTGAATTGTCTACCAGGTGTGTGTGCTTTTGCCAATCAGGCACAATCTTTGCCTAGCCTATGCACTTGTTTGAACTGCCAAACCTAGGTTGAAAACTTCATATTCTCATGCACATAAGTAGTGGGCTGCACACAACAAGCCCAAACTCCGTACCGGCTATTTAGACTCTGAACTTTGGGTGCCTTAGCAGTGAAGCCCACAACCACCAAGCCATATTCTTGGTCGGGTTTCGCACATAACTAAGCCCACAGTCCAACCTGGGCTTTACATTCTGCCCACACAACCAAGCCCACTCTACACACCCTGGAGCTGGGCTTACACCAAACAACAAGCCCACAAAACCAAACATAAACCAAAACCTGGGCTGCATAAGCTGAAGCCCACTTACTGGGCTAACCATTCTAAACAACCAAGCCCACTCTACACACTTTGCAACAAACTGGGCTTCCCACATAAACCAAATCAACCCATTTAAACCAAATCCCAATAAACCAAATTCCCACATAAACCAAAGCCCATTTTCATGTTATATTTGTTAATGTTTGTACATATTTTCTATTGGGTTGACCCTCAACTCTTTAGATTTGTTAGTAAATTTTTGTAGGACTTGTTATTTTTTTTTCTTTCTTGAATCGGATGGAGTCTTCTTGTGCATTTATTTTTGTGCTAATCCGATATAATCACCACCGAGAATGTTGGATTTTGCCTTGAAGAATGAAGCTCAACCTTGCTCTTGCCGACATCCCAGGTAATCTCTTCCTTTTCTCTTATCAAGATAATTCTCTCGGTATGTGATTTGTTTAAATTTTTTCTAAATGTAGACACATTGAGGACAATGTTTGATTTAGGTTTGGGGTGCATTTGCATATTTTTGCATTTAGAGTTTTTAGTCTTTTTAACCTTTTATTTATATTTTTGCATTTAGAGTTTTTAGTCTTTATTTTACCTTTATCTAAAAAAAAAAAAAAAAAAAAAAAAAATTTCAAAAACTCTTTTTGTAAAAACCTCCAACTTTTAGAGATTTTAGAGTCACTAGCATGCTTTTAGCTATGTTTACATAGAGATTCTCGAAGAAATAATGAGAACTTGGAAGTGCTGAGAACGCAATCGGGTTTTAGCCGATTAGAGCGTTAAAGTTGGATTTAACCATAAGGAGGGCGAATTAGGTCTTTGTTTAGATATTCGGTAGTAGAATTGTGATCACCCATAGTGGAGACTACCCAATTTACATCAAGTGAGGCACCAACCTTCAAATTTTTGCAACTTTCTAGAAAAATTTGTTAGAGTGTGTGTCACCTTACGTAAATTCGGGTAGGAATGGTGAGCTACCCAACTTCGCACCATTTTCAGACTACTTTTGATCTCTTGAGTGCTAGTTTTTGTCAATCATGAGGGTGACGTCTAAAGAAGAAAACTACTTCTAAATACCGATTTGCCGTTAGCATCACTCTCTCTCTCAATCGGCAAGACCCACAGAAACACATCATCGTCAAAGAACCTAGGACGTAATCGAGAATATTGAAAGAAAAGTTGATATAGTCCAAGGTTTACATGCAACAAAGAAAAGAAAATAGGATGAGAATTAATAAAATTTATAAAATCAAGACAATACAAGTTGTGGAAAAATTGAGTGATAAAGTACTTTGTCCATGGAGTTAGTTATTTCATTATTTGTATTTTTATTTTTTATCAAAAAAAAAAAAAAATCAATAAAATCAATAAAAAAAAAAAAAAAAAAAAAAAAAAAAAAAAAAAAAAATATTGTAGTTTATTTTCTTATTTTTGCTACCACCATGGTAAAGAAGAATTTAAAAAAGAAAAATCCAAATAACAAGGAATTTGAGTAGAAAAGTTAAAAATTGTCAAGTTTTGTGAAGTTTAGAAGTTCGTCATCAACAAGTGAAGACCGAAGATTGAAGACGTTTCTATGGTTTCTTATGAGAGAGTGATATTAATTGCCGATCGGGTGAGAAGTGAGTGAGTACTCCCACCCCTTGCTAATGGTTGATTTTCCTTTCTTAGAGATCATTAGAAAAAGATTCTTTTTGTCCACACTTTGTGGAGTCTCGATTTTATTTGGAAGGTTATCCTTCTTACCTACAACGTGTGCAGGATTTTCTCTTTATTCCCTCGCACGCACACATGAGAGACTAAAAGCGATCTTTTTGAGTGCAATTATCATAAACCCTAATGGTGAGGCGAAGTGATATTATGATCACAATCGAATCCGAATTCTTTCATATGGTATGGTTACTTCTCGCTCAAAGACTTAAGGATGAGAATCGTTCTTCGATAGTTCTAACCACGTTACTAGCATGCGAAACTCTATGTCCTCATAGCTTCTTGGAGGCTTGAGACTCTTTTACATTCGAAGTTGGAGAAGGTTTTGTGGGTACACCTCTGTAAACCCTCACGAGACTACAACTCGTCCACTAGGGACACTGGGGGTTTAAAGGCTTAGTGCATACGCTAAATGCATTCGAGAGACTGCGCGGGGGGTATAGTTAGGATTTCTTATTTTTTTGTTTTACTTGAGGACAAGTAAAATTCGGAGTTTGGGGTATTTGATGAGTGCCAAATAGTGCATATTTATACACCTTTTTATTGGCATTTTACTCATCTTTTGTGCTCAAGAATCAGATATTATCCCAGATTCTGTGTTTTCTTTGTTTTCAAGAATAAATAATTGTATTAATTAATTTTGTATTTTTAGGTACTAAATAAAGCTCGGAGAATCTGAGGAGCCAAAAGAGCGAAGAATTGAGTCAAACATCGTGGAGCGATTAGCAAAGCCCGCGCAAATCGGCTTGCAACCCAAAGAAGGAAGACTTGGGCTAGAGCTACCCATGACCCGGATCCGAGCCCGCTCACTCCGAGCCATCAAGATCTCGCCCCGGCTACATCCAATCGGTCGCTCCATCGCTTACATCTATCTCTCGATGATCCCGTGACAACATTGTAGATCACACCGAGACCGCTACCATTCTCGTCCGCTCGATCTTCC
>JAJJWW010005043.1:0-121631 GCA_023531295.1 Papaver armeniacum
GGAGGATGGGTTTTCTTTGTGGAGTCGTGGGAGAAGAAAGAGAAGATGGAAGAAGAAATGGATTTGGTTCGATGGGTATAGGTGATAGGGGGTTTTTTGTGGAGCGGGCGCAGTAAAGAAGATGATGCGAAGGTTGGAGCGAGCGTAGGATGAAGATGCGCGAGATCTGAACAGCTCAGGAAGGATCAGACAGATTTGGTGTTGCACGGGAGCAGCAAACTTCGATGCGCGTGGAGGCAGCGACCGTTGGATGTGGGAGATAGAAATCTCAACGGCTCAGGATGAAACGGGCTCGGATCCGGATCATGGATAGCTCTAGCCCATGTCTTCCTTGTTGGTTTGCAACCCGATTCGCGCGCGAGCTTGGGCTATCTGCTCCATGGATGCTCGACTCCAATTCTTCGCTCTTTGGCTCCTCAGTTTCTCGAACCTTATTTATTACCTAAAAACACAAAATTAATTAATACAAATATTTATTCTTGAAAACAAAGAAAACACATAATATGGGATAATATCTGATTTCTAAGCGCAAAAGATGAGTAAAATGCCAATAAAAAGGTGTATAAATATGCACTATTTGGCACTCATCAGCGACTTCAGGCTTGGCTGTGACTTATTTTGGGAATTCTGATTAGTTTTGGCAACTACTTTACACGGGGGTCGAGCACGGGTCACTTCTACAACTTGGAGACTATAAAAGAAACACTTTTTGACCTAATACGGAAGATCACACATCTCATAATACACTTTTGTTCTTCATCAATATTTTAGGGTTTACCCCTTTAGGGGAAAACCATGAAACGGTGCAATCATGAGAAGCTAAACTTTTGTTGGTTAAGGATGAATTCAAAGTTCCAGCTTTATTAATTATACAAGTTTATTTGAGTTTTAATAATTATCGATTGTCTTTTCTATATCTAGGGTTTATGATTGGTTTCTAGATTATTCAAGTGTACAATTGAATTAATCAATTGATCATTCTATTGCTAGTAGAGGGTTGAGCGATCCTGTAGATGGTGGATTTTCGACAAGGGCTAAAATCGTAAAACCATAATTATACATGCTCCTGATCCAGCAATCAGATGAGTATTGAGGCTCATGTCTCTCATTGAAGCATGAAGCTCATGCCACGAGAATCTCTGACTGAGAATACTGTCTCTCAGAGTATATGTAGATGTGTAGTCTCTCAACTGAGGCAACGACATATCTCATGAATACTGAGCAATTTCAGTAATTACTTATATATAGATTCGAAAGATTGGACGGATCCTAGACAACTTGCATGCTAGTATAGAGCAATAACGTCTTCAGGATGTAACAATTGTTTTTCCTGACTATATAAAAGAAATATGACGCTTCAACAAGCTCATATCACTCAATTCATGAATAATTAATGCTCCTAGACGATCATACTAGTATAGAGCCATCAATTAATTATTCCTAAATCATTAGATTCATTAACTGAATCCTTGGAAAATATTCTATGTTTTCCATAATGTTTCATTACTTCAATTCATGGTTCTTCCCAGCAGAATTCCATGGGTTAGTAATAAATATTCAACACACGGGCATCTGAGCAACTATTGAGTAAGCCTCGACTAAAATGGTGCAAGTGTACTCAGCAATAATACACTAACGAGAATGCACGAACGAGCATTCCAAAATACGAAGGAACGATGAACCTATGCAAAATAGGAACAAAATAGTAAATAATAAAATATTAATCAAGGCGCTGGGAGATTGGGCCCACCGGCCGGCTAATCGTGTCGTGGCCAGTCCCACGCCCAATTCTATATTTTATCATATTTTATTATTTTCCTTGATCTCATGAAAATCCCTTCATTTGAACAAATATCTTTCGTTTTAAGGAAACTCCTCAGTTCCATGGTGTTTCCTTCGCATCAAGGAAGTAATTTAAAATTGGGAAAGGTGTGGGGACCATGTCTACTAGCCGGCCGACTATGCCCTAGTCGTGGCCGGTCCCACACCTCATGATTCCTCATTATTTTATTATTATATCCCTCATCTCATGAAAACTCCTTAATTTCATGATATTTCCTTCAAGTCATGAAAAATAATATAAAATTAGGGAAACTCGTGGGACCGGGCCCTAACCGGCCGGTCATGCCCTAGCCGGTCCCACATGCCCCTTATTTTATTATTATTATTTTTTATGTTTCCCTCATCTCATGAAACTCCTTGATTTCATGATATTTCCTTCAAATTATGAAAATTCCTTCAAATCATAAAATGATACATAAAATTAGGGAAAGCTCACGGAACCGGGCCCTAGCCGGCCGACCATGCCCAAGCCGGTCCCACACGCCCTTATTTTATTATTAATATTATTTGTTTCCTTCATCTCATGGAAACTCCTTCACTTCAAGGAAAACTCCTTTATTTCAACAAACTCCTTGATTTCATGGTATTTCCCTAAAATCATGAAAAATATAATAAAATTAGGAAAAGTGCTATGGGACCGAGGTCATTGGACGTCCGGCCATGCCTTAGCCATAGCCGGTCCCACAATTCATGATTTCTTCATTTTATGATTACTTTTCCTTCATCTCATGAAGTTTCCTCAATTTCAGCAAAAATTCCTGATTTCTTCATATTTTCTCAAATGATTGCTCAAACGCACATCAAAAAATATCAAAATTCTCAGGACTGAGACACGAACACTATTGGTGACACGAGCATACTACCTTGACTGACCAAGGTTGGCTCTTTGGCTTGCAAGAAGCCAGTTCCATATATTTTCATCATTTGACCTGATTTGTTCATATTAGGTTCAAACTCTTCCAAACAATTTTGGAACTTCATAAAACGATCGTCACACGGTCCTGTGATCGACCAGGTCCAGTTTCATGACCCCTTGGTCGGTCCCTAATCTCTTCATAATTAATTAGGTTTTATCACCTAAAGCTCAGGCGAGCATTATTTTAATAAATGATTAAACCAGCATTTAATCATCTTCTCACCAACTGGTCTTCAAGAGACTTTGGTATTTTTGCTCAATCGATCATCTGGGCGCTACATGGTCGACTCACCATCCCATGTAGCCGGTCCCTCCTTCACTCTATGGTTAATTTTTATTAAACCATCAATTGATCAAATTAGGGTTTCGAGTCCAAGGTTCATAATTCTGGATTCGAACATTAATAATTTTACGACGATCCCATGATCAACATTTTATTAATTATACTCGGCTCAGTTGCTAGTATTTTAAAATAATATTTTATTTGGTCATGCTACCAATAATTCATCAAACGAGCAACATTTGCTCAGATGAACAATATTTGCTCAGACTAAGGAATATTGGTTCAATTATCAATATTCAACAATCCATCGAATGGGCAATATTTGCTCACCTTAACTATCAACATTTACGTGAGGATCATACATCTGTCTCAACAGACACGTTCAATTCATTAGTCTCAGAACATTTGCAAATCACGTTCGACTTAGCAATATAAGGACTCATGGTCCCATGAAGTCAACAACTGACTAAATAAATACACGTCTGCCTTGCAGACTCCACAATCACGAGACATCAATCGTGTTACATGGGGGGATATTAACTAGGGTTTTGGTCTAGCGGTCTACGGCACGTGCGTTCATACACACGACGAGAATGTGAGAAAGTCGTGCAATCAGTTGAAGGAGTTAGCAAATTAGTGGATGGAAAATCAACCAAGTCTCCGCACGATGAGCAACTGGTTTTAACACGATTTCCACTTCCCCACTCTTTGACTCCAGCAACTGTCACACTTCATGGGATCAAGGTGTTTACAATTCTAGCAATATAAATAAGTCTCTGAATCATGATTGAATGATAAGACAATCTTACGTCAAACAGACAACAAGAGATTAACATCTCAACGTCTGAGAAATTACTCTCGACAGAGCAAATTCAATCAATCAGAGCTTATCTTATTTCTTCACGCAGAATACATAACACACTTATAATCTTCGATCACCATTGATCTCACACATTTCTCAGCTTCCCTCCTATAGATTGACCCATCCTCTCTTGTGGCCGAATTGACTCTGGAACGGCCATTGTCTTGGTTTAGGCCGGAGTCCTACAGATTGATCTCTCAAATTCAAAGCACTCCCTTCTTACAGTGCATCTGTGTGAGGTTTGACAGTTCGCTCGGTTCAAGGAGTTTCCTCCGCACGGTCGTCTACTCAATTCCGTAAAAACCAGCAACTCGTTTTGCCCCATCTACAGATCCGTAATTCTCGTGCATCTCCTACACAAGTAGAAATCTCAAAACCTTGCAGAGGGATTCTGTAAAGCAATTGCGTGTGAAGACAACACCAGTAAGTGAACCGAGCGTACTGAGTTTAACAGTTGGGATCAACCTAAATTCACAAATCTTAAATTGTTCGATTGGGTTACATCTTGTAAGCGTACCTCAAGTTGGTTCAGTTGGATAGAATCCGATGACAAAGCGTACTTGTTATCCGGTGCCTGCTATTCTACGGTTGGTGATATATGATTCTTACGAAAGGTAAACGAGTATATTATGCGACTCAACGTTTGGTAACGGCGACTGACTCCTTGATCATCTTTCCTTTATTTGTTATTCTTTTTATTTTGCTTTAATCAAATAATTCCCCCCTTTGTGTTTTCCTTTTATTGTAGTTTTGCTATCCAAATAACATATCGATTACACGGCTCTCTGTGAGAACGATCCTTACTACCGCTATAAAACTAGTTAATTAGTGGGTAATATCTTGATTAATTTGTTAAGCTTACGACAGGCATCATTAACGTGCAAAATTCATCTAATTTACTCAATTTTGTGCCGATACACAAAATTTAATTATTTGACCTAATTTTGCGTCAACTTGCAAAATTTGATTTTTGCCCTAAAAATGGAGCATGTAGGATATCTTGATTCCTATTGGTCGAAACTAAACCTAGGCAAGCTAGGAATTAATAAAACAAGCGGCCGGTGGGATAAACCCTAACAGGAGTTGGAAAGCCAAATAAAAGAGGAGCCATAATCGACCAGGCCAGTCACGGAATGGGCTTGACCGTGCCACTTGGACGGACAATTTAACCCATCCTGAGCCTATAATGCCCGACCGACCTTGCTCCATGTTGGCCTCCTTGCACCCCTCTTTCTTATTGGCCAATCACATCACTTCTAGCCTACAAGCTCTGTTTTAAATTGTCGACTAAAGGAGGCTAGTCGAGCTTCTTAATTTCTCAAGAAATAAATCCTGGCCGCCCAAGACAGTCGCAAAATGATCACGAACATCCAACTTGGCCGGTTGCATTAAATAGCCTAAGACCTTATATGCTCGGTAAACAAGGTATCGTCGTGACTACTAGTCACCCACCTATTTCCTCGACCAATCACATTGCTCCTAGCCTATAAGCTTCGATCTAAATCGTCGACCAAAGTAGGCTAGTCGAGCTGTCAATTTATATTTAAATTTAAATCTTGGTCGTCCAAGTCAGTCGCAGAATGATCACGACCACATAACTTGGCCGGTCGATTTAATAAGCCTAACTCCTACCATGCTTGACCGAGCAAGCTCCATGGTAGCTACCTATGGCCCTTCTACTATTTCATCCAATCAGAGCACTCCTAGCCTACATGCTCCGCTCTAAATAGTCGACCGAAGTAAGCAAGTCGAGCTTCCTACTAGGGTCTTAATTAGGTCAAAGACGACCCATAACTATCACAATTCATCTCAGCCGTCCAACTTGGCTAGCTGGTTTGGCCGGCCTAGATCCAATCTTAGGTGACCAATGAGGTGTCGTGATTGCCACCTTACGTCTTAATGGACCGATAACGTCGTTTGTAGCATACGTGTGCAGACACCAATGGCCGACCAAAGAAGGGTGGTCAGGTTACTTTTTTAAACTAAGAAATTTGCGACTAATTCAGGCAGGTTGTATACAATGCTGCTTTACATGCATCGAATATTTTGAGCTGCTTGCTTGAAAACGATGCTTCACATGCATCGCCTACAAATAATGTTTTGAGGGCATCGATTATATAATTTAATTATTTAACCTAAATCACCATGTGCTATTTTTTTAGTACTATTCAAGATAAATCCCATTCCTACGACTTGACTTGTCACTTATGACCACCTGCTGCCATGCTTGTGCGTGATTTGTCAAATTATTTTCCTATATGTAGGCTTTACACAAGTCCTTCGACACATGTTAGTTGAAGGAATAGTCACGTATTCTTTCTTCCACTCTTCATGACCACTTCTCACATGTCATGATGGAAGGCCCACTCATCAACTACCACGCTTCACATTACTAGTCGTGATACAACCTGCTCCATGTCATATGGACCTTACCATGCAGGTAGGCCTAGTTGTGCAAGTAGGCTTTAGCCTTATAGGCACGCCTTAGTCATGCAAATCACGACTAAGAGCCACTATCTACCAAAAATACTCGAGACATCAAACATGTCACAATTGGGGGATGTTCATCAGGGTATTGGTCTAGTTGTTTACAGAATGCGGTGTGCAACACACCCATTACGAGAAAGTGTCATGAAAGGTGGATAGTTGACAAGAGTAGAGGAGTAATGGACGTGAAACCTTCTAGTCTTCCCTCCATGATAGGGATACGGGTTTCATAACTTTCATACGATCTCCACCTTCTTACTCCTTCACAACTTCCACTTCCTATGAGATCAGGGTGTTCGACTATGATTTGATATAAGTAGATTTTTAATCTATTCGATCAATAATGAACGCAAGTATACAGAGAATACAGATAACTTACAGCTTATCATCTTTTGCAACAAGTTCCATTTTCTGAGGTAAGTCATAAACAATCACACCTTACAGAGTCTATCTCTCTGATCTCAACACCTTCTCTGCTTCCCTCCATAAGACTAACCCTTCTCCTTCATTTTGTGACCGAAGCAAGACTAGAACGTCCATTTCTTGGTTTAGTCCACAATTGTACAGATTGATCTCTCGAATCTAAAGTACTCATATGCAGTACATTTGTTTAGGGTCTAGACTCGTTTCTCATCAACCTACCCACTTTTACTTTTTTCTCCAGAATCAGTTTTTACCCTACTACACCGTGATGTCCTTTTCTCAACTACACTTCTATCCTAATCCGAGACTTAACTAATTATAGACTAGAAATCAAGATATAGTTTTGAAAACTAAATTTGACAACAAGCTTGAGATAGCAACACTTGTGAGTTCGACCGAGCAATGCTCTAACAATCTCTCCCTTTGTCAATTTTAGTGATAAAACTATCAATACATATGGAATAAAAAATAAAGCTTCAAAAACTCCTCGAATACATCATGCTTGATTTCCTTGGTTTCTTCAACTCCTTGAATTCTTCGTTACTTCAAGTTGCAATGATTCTGAACGTGTATTGTTGTTGTTGAGATCCGTATCCATAGCTATAACAACTTTGAAACAAATATTATCAATTGTCGTTATACAAAAACATAGTATTATTATCTTCTCCAAAGTTCAATTGTGTCACAACTTTGAAGTAATACTACGGTGATATATTTCTCCCCTTTGATCAATACTTACATCTTTTGCATAATAGGTGAAACCTATATATTATTGATTCACTCCCCCTTACATAATGATCTGTAAACCGTATGGATGTAGTGCGAAACTACTAATTAATTATCCCCCTTTTTGTCAATAAAAATTTCCGAAGGTACGAAAATCATGGGATCGTGATGAATTCAACCAAAAGATACTTCAGGATTTAGAGGGAATTACATATCAACTTTATTTGGATGATATTGTTAGAAGTTGTCGATGTTTTAGGAAGGTTCTAGAATTTTCTAGAATCATCTAGGTGTTTCCTAGGTTTGGTATAGCTAGAGGTTTCATGTTTTGGTTAAACTCAAGGTTTCCTGATTTAGTTAAACTCTAGATTTCCTAGTATAACTCATATACTTGGAAGACAAGTTTGTAACCTATATAAATAGGCGTATAAGTCTAAGGAAATACACACAATACAATTCAGAGAAGATTTCACATAACTAGAGAATTTTAGGGTTTAGAATGTTTTGTTCATAGAGAATTATTTGGGGTTTGTGAACAACATTCTGCTGGTCATAGTTTGTTGATTGATTCATCAATCGTTAAGGTTTAATTCTTTGTAAAAATTTTCTATAATAAGAGTTGATCATAGACGTTTGTGGACGTAGGCATATTGCCTAACCACGTTAAATCTTATGTCTTTGTTTCTGTTTTGGGCATCTGTTCTCTGTTTTCTTTAGTTCTGCGTGATTTAAAGAACCAGTGTCTTGTGAAGAGGTTAATACTAAGGTCTTAATCCTAACAGATATCACATAGTATGAAATACTTAGCGCTCATCTAAGAGATTTAAGATACAAGTATCCCCTGTAAATTCCACATCCACACACCCCACAAAGAATTAACAATTAAGAACCAGTTCATTTAAGAACTCTACCCCATTTGATGTCATTCCCAAGAGAACAATATGAGTGGCCTTACTTTAATAAAAAAGAAGGATGGATTTGTATCCTGAACATTGACTTGAATTAATCTCAACGCAGTTACGAACAAGGAGATAATTTTAATCGTTATGAAAGAAAATCTTTCGGAGTGAATAGTGCAGCAATAACACAGAAGTGTGATCACGAGTAGATCGATACTGTGAGAAAATTCTCAAAGAGTTTTTTTTCTATTTTTAGTTTATAAAAAACATAATAGATTTAACTTTTGAGCATATATGAGATATCAGTTCAATTTACAAAAAGTAAAGGACACATATATCTCATAAGACTTTGCAATATACTAAACCAATAATGATTACATACTGCAATTTCATCTTCCAAAAACTCTAGAATTTAAATAAATAAATCTAAAAACATGCAAGTTGAAAATCGTTGGAAATAGCTTGTGTAATCACAATATTTGATATACCAAACCCAAGTTATCATTCTCAAAAGCAAGAATGAATTATCACAATAAGTTTCCTAGTATTTTAAAATCTTTGAATAATTCGTTATCATCTCCAAACTACTTATCAATAACGGGCATAGGAACATGTGATTCATGAATGAAAGAGTTAGTTCCTGCAAACCTAGTAGGTTGTTGATTGACAAGTGCTTCTTGTAGTTTAAGAGATTTTTGTAAAATCATCTTCAGTCCCTGCACCTCCTTCTTGGTTTTTTAAGTTTTTCGAAAAGAGTTTCAAACCTTTTCATATTAGAGCGATTCGATCTAGATTTCTTCTTATTCTTCCTTTTCCTCTTAAGAGATGAGTCAAAAGGATAGGATATATCTTGTTCCATACTAGTTGGATGAGTATCAACAACCATTGAAGCATAGATTTCACGAGAAGATGTTGTGCTTGGAGTCTCCATAATTCGTAGAAATAAAATGGATTTGTGAAAACACAAATATATTGCTCAACAAGCAAGGCTTCTTGTGAAAGAGATATGAGTCTTAAAGTAGAAGATATTTACCATGCAGGGTTTCGGAACACAAAAGTTCACGTACTAGAGAAGATACATAAAACATAAGAAGAATGAAATATCACTTTTATCCTTCCTTAAGTTTCTACATAGATCAAATTTTTTCAATAGCATTACTTGAGACATTGATTAAGATGAACAAATAAAAGATGGACATCCAAGTAATAATATTCAAATTTTATCCAAAGCCCTGATGTGCACGGTTCTTGTCTCTTTTAATAGCACATGAGACAATATGCACGTTTTAACACAATTAACTTGTGTTGAGGTGAGCATTAGATTGCTCACCACTAGATTCTTGCATGGAATTTATAATATCCTTCTTTACGAGATATTTAGTCCGGACTCTTCTCTTTGTTTTATATTTTACCTTAACCTTGGAATCAATCAATCTTTTAGAAGAGGAAGAGTTAACTTTGCATACCTCAGGATTGGACTTTTGAACAAGTTTAAGCACATTTGCAAAACGACTAGCCCTCCGTTGCAGTTTGTTGATGTTAGAGCATAGCCAAGCGTTGGTATGTCAACTTTGATTGTCATATTTTAGTATCAAAACTCATCTAGAGTCGCTTGATTAAATACTAGAGTCAACTTCGTTTAGGTTAGACTAGAAAGTCTAGGAATGTTGATACATACAAGTATTACTCCGAAGACCTGAAGAATGAAAAGAAGTAACAAATACAACGACGACATCATCCTTCCAATTGAGGTTAGTAATATTGACTTGAACTTGTTTCCATTCCTAAAGTATCTTTCAAGTCGTGTTATATTGAAAACATAACATGTGAAGCTGTATATAAATAAATACTCTAGTGGATAGACATGATCATAATAGTATAATCATAGTATTAAGGAATTATATTACGAAGTATAACGCTTATTGTTAGAGCACTGCTCGGTCGAACTCGCAAGCGTTGCTATCTCAAGCTTGTTTGTCAACTTTAGTTGATCAAAACTATATGCTTGATTTCTAGTCTACTTATAGATATGTCTCGGATTAGGATAGAATGTGTAGTTGAGCTTTATACTTCACGGTGTTCAACAATTGAAGAAGAAGATCTACTGAAGAGCTTGGAGGAACTTCATCAACACAAGGTATGTGGAGACTAAAATTTATCTATCACTCAGAAGTCTATTCTATTCTATCTTCTAATGAGACTAAGTCATATAGATATATAGACTTTTACACTATACACATTTGATATTTCGAGCCGAGTTTATCTCGCTTATTTATTTCTCGAAATACGTGTTGGAAGCTTTTTGCTTTAGCTATATTCATCATATTCTTGACGAGTTTAGTTGGAGACAATTTATTTGTTGGAAACTAAATATTAAGTCAAAAGCTGATCATGTGAAAATTACCTTGAACATCTTACATGATTTGTGTGAGACAGTCATTTGATGTTAGCTCGGGAAGTTTCGTATTGATCATTCGATCACTTGAAAATTACTTGAAGCTAATGGTATGTGTGATATTACCATTGTCCTCTTCTAAGGATGTTTCAATGATTGAAATGGATTTTAGAACGATTACCCATGTCTGGATACAACACGGTATGCATATCCAGTATGCGAAATGTATTGTGATGATTCAGGTCCGGAACTCTTGTTTGCGTACCTAGTATGTGAACGGATTTACCTGAGAATGTCCGGAACTCTTGTTTGCGTACCTAGTACACGAACGGGTTTACCTGAGTTGGGTCCGGGATAGTTGTTTGCGAACGGCTTGACTAGGCCAAGGTCCGGAGCTGCTGTTCGCGTACCTTATTTGCGAAGACAGTGTTAAGTTCTAAAATAGGTTATGTATGATTCTCATACTCATGAATTAAAAAATTTGTGATTTAAGGAATGCAAATTAACTTTGCAAACCATGGCTTAATGTTCATGAATTGATTCTTGTATAAGTACTTTGTATGATTACGAATCAATCCGATTTCGTTTCAATTTGTTCATGAATATTTCTATGAGATAGTGAACAATTGAACAACTCTATTTGAAAGACAATTAGATTCATTTGATTATTTATCATGATTGATTGATCATCATATCTGATCTAGAAGTGTTAGATGAATGTGGTTAAGTTAAAAGTGTTCATATGGCTAACTTCGGTTAACTGTTATTGAGCCAACCCAATATACACGTTTAGGTACGGTTAACCATATCTAAATATAAGTATATTTTATTTGTGTGTAACAAGATAAGACCATCTAACAGTGGAGATTGATTGCTTAATTTCTAAGCAGACTTAGCTTGAATCTTAAATCAGGAGTTCATCTAACGGTGAATATTGAATTCTTTGTTACTAATCTATCTTAGCTTTGATTGTAAGCAACCCTGGTTTGAAAGACTATATAAGGAAGAACTCTAACAACTGGAAAACCTAATCCCTACACATTTATGTGTCCTAGTTGCAAACTAGAGTCGATTCTCCTTTAACCTAAGTTTTTCCAAAACCATTATTAGGTTAACGACTTGAAGACTTCATTTGGGATTCGTGAAGCCAGATCCAACTATTTTCTCTGTAGTTGCTTATTCTGATCTTACGTGTTCTATCGTATTGAGTTTCATCTTCTCTAAGATTTACTCGAGATTTATCTCCGATAGTTAAGATATAAAAATTAATCACAACAGTTCTTCGTCTCAGACTCTTGTGATTCCGCAATAACTTTTTCTGTTAATCAGTTAGGTTGTTGTGAGGTGACCGAGGTATTAGTTGGTTCCTGTTCACCTTGATTTTTGTATCAAAAGACGGAACAAAAAGAATAAAGGATAGACATATCTGTGGGAGACAAATTTGTTTATAAATCTTCGACTTTGGGTCGTAGCAAGTCTTAGTTGTGGGTGAGATCAGCTAAGGGAATCAAGTGCGCAGAATCCGGGGTGGTTCTATAGGCGTAAGGAACGTGACTATACCTTAATCGGTGTGATACTTGGTTTGGGCTCAACTACATTCCAGTCCGAAGTTAACTTGTAGTAGGCTAGTGCCTGTAGTGGCTTAATAAAGTGTGGTTTTCAACGCTGGACTAGGTCCCGAGATTTTTCTGTATTTGGGGTTTCCTCGTTAACAAAATTTGTGGTGTCTGTGTTATTTCTTTTCCGCATTATATTTGTTTATATAATTGAAATATCACAGGTTGTGCGTAGTTCAATCAGTTGATAAATCCGACCTTGATTGTTGGATAGAACTTGATTGACACCTAGGCATTGGTCTTTAGTACCATCCAAGTTATTTCTCATATCAATCAGGTTCACAGATTTCTATCTGTTCGATTTGCTGATTGTATTGAGAAAGAGAGATAAAGCTCTTTGATATATTTCTTGATTGAGTCTCACTTTTAAGTTGGTGCTCTCGGAATTATATTGGAGTTTAGTCCATACAGATTGCCGAACGAATTATTGGTTGTGGTTGTTATACCCCCGCTTATTCACTTATCTTTTGAACTTCGTAGATATGACATCGACGTAATCTTGTATATAGTTTTTTGATTATGTGTATGGGTTTATGGTGAAGATTTTATCCTAGGAAGTGATGTTTTACATTTATTTAAAGGAAGTAGGTTCGTGAACTTGTTTCATAAATTGAAAGGGAAATCAATAGGTATATTGGTTCGGTTATTCATTGCATATTCTTTGGATGACCAATATGTGTGAGTTGGTAGAACCGATCTTAACTCAAGTTTTGTATCTTGGTATAACCGATCACAATACCTAGACTTATGATTTGGTTTGACCAGTTCTGGTAACCGATCCTAAGTAATCACCATGAGGTGGTATGATCGATCCTTGTAATTGGTGTGACCGATCATAAGAGGTTGTGTGACTGATACTTGTAATTGGTATGACCGATCCTAGTGACTGGTATGACCGATCACAAGTAGGTACCATGTTTAGGTCGAACCGATCCATGTGATTGGTATAACCGATCCGAACCCATGTATGTGACTTGGTAGGACCGATCACAACTAACCATTGTGACTTGGTATGACCGATCACATAGTAGTCTTGGAATTTTGGTAGATCCAATTATAAACTTGTTTGGAAGTGTGGTAGAACTCATTCCAAGATGCAAATCCGTTTTTCCATGAATTACATATTTTCTTCATGAACTTGTGTAGTTTCGGAACTTGTGTAGAGATGTCAACATACTTTGAATATGAGCATTAACTCTTATCATTTATTGTTCAAAGATATTCCTAGATACTCAAGGTGATCCTGTACCGAAATAAATTGAGAATCTTTTAATTAAGGTTTTCAGTTTTATATGCTTTAATCACCAGCAATTAATGCTAGCTTTAGAGAATAAAAATTAGTAATGTGCATTTACTAATTGGAGATTTCTATGAGAGATTTCGAAAAATATTGGACTACATTCGTTGGAATTAGGAAAACTGAATTTGGGCATTCATTGCAGATCTTAAGAATATTTTCGTCTTTGGAAATTCCTTGGTTTCCAAACAATCTTGGTCTATAAATACCTAAGTTTGCATTTCTAGCAAACTATCCTAAGAGCCAGGAGCAAACTTCATTTGTTGTTTATGGTGGAATTTGTCTATTCGGAGAGGAAAGTATCCTAATTAGGTGAAATCTCTTACGACCACTCGTTTAAAGACTTACGTGGGATCAAGAAGCTCTCTACGAGTACCATTGGTGAGAAATTAGATAATTGCAGTGTTATTAGTTTTCGATTATTGATTTGATTGACTAACGGTTGTTGAAACTTTGATTGCATCTAGTTTGTTTATGATCGTAGTTGTTAGAGCATAGCTCGGTTGAACCCACAAAGTGTTGGTATGTCAAGTTTGGTTGTCATATTTTAGTGAACCAAAACTCATTTAAAGAGTCGCTTGATTATTTAATAGAGTCGTATAGGTTTACTAGAAAGTTATTAAGATATGAGACTTACAAGTATTACGTGAAGACTTGAAGACTTGAAGAATGTGAAGAAGTAAAGAGCTACATCGATGACATCATACTTCCTCTTGAGGTTAGTAATATTTAACTTGAGTTGTTTCATTCCTAACGTATCTTTCAAGTCGTGCATATTGGAAACATAACTGCGAAGCTGTGAATGATTATACTTTAGTTAGACATGGTATTAAGGAATTACAATACGAAGTATAACGTCTATCTTTTGAACTTCGTATATAAGACATCGACATAATCGTATGAATGCTATTGCGATTATGTATGGGTATGGGTGAAGATTTCGTCCTAGGAAACAATGTTTTTACATTCTTTTAAAGGAAGTACAATTCATAAACTTGTTTTATGAATCGAAAGGGAAATCGCTAGGCTTATTGGTATTGTTATTCATTGCAAATCTCTGGATTACCAATATGTGTGTTTAGTATAACCGCTCATAACTTGTTTATGTATCTTGCTAAAACTATTCACAAGGCCTGACTTTTGTATTGGTATGACTTTTATTAGTGAAACCGATCTTAAGTAATCATCTGAGATGGTATGATCGATATGTTGTAATTGGTATGACCAACTCTAGACATTGGGGAACCGATCCTAGTAAGAGGTGCAACCGATCATAAGTGTGTGGAATCGATCCTTGTAAGAGGTGCAACAAGTCTTAGCTATTGGTAACCAATCCTATGACTTGTGCAACCGAATACAAGTTAAATACCATAAATATGTGGTAACCGATCCTAGTACCTAGTCAACCAATTTTTGGAAAGCTAGTGTGACCGATCCTAGCACCCACATGGAGGTAGAACCGAAACTTATTTTGGTAGAACCGTGAAACCCATTAATGGTGATTTGGTAGGATAATCAATCACATAGTTCTTGGAAGTCAGATGAACCAATTCTAAACTTGTTTGGAAGTGTGGAAAATCGGTTCCAAGATTGTAAATATGAAAAAGGATTTACAAAGTAAAGATGTCGACATACTTTGAACATGTGCAATAACTCTTATCTTTTATTGTTCAAAGATATTCCTTAATAGCTAAAGGAGGATCCCGGATCGAAATAAATTGAGAATCTTTTAATTAAGGTTTTTAGTTTTATATGCTTTTAATTTCCAGCAATTAAAATGCATATCTTTAGAAAATAAAAATTGGTAATGTGCATTTACTAATTGGAGATTTTCTACTGAGATTTCGGTCAATATTTGGACAAAGCATTTCCAGGAATTATGGAAATATATTGCATATCTTGAGAATATTTTCGGTTTTGGAAATTCCTTGGTGTCCAAACTTCCTTGGTCTATAAATATTGAAGTTTGTATTTCGAGCAAACTAATCCTCAGAGCCAGCAAAAATACCTTGTTGTGTTGTTACTGGTGGAGCCATCTATTCGGAGAGGAAAGTACCCTAATTAGGCGAAATCTCTTACGACCGCTCGTTTTAAAGACTTCTTTGGGATTGGGAAGCTCTACGAGTACCGTTGGTGGGAAACTAGATAATTGCAGTTTATTATTAGTTTTCGATTGATTTGATTGACCAATGGTTGTTGAACTTTGATTGCACCTAGTTTGTTTATGCTTGAGAATCTTCTTTTCTGATATAAGATTCACTCAAACTAGATCGAAGTTTCGACGGGGATCTTTACACTGTTTGTAGTTCTAAAGACGTCTTGTGATAATCCATTGTTAACAGACTCCGTTTTTTGTGTGATTTATCACAAGAGATTCAAGTTGATTGTATGCAAGTGTTTATTGAAGATTTAAGAAGATTTGAAGACAAAGAAGATTTCTGATTTGAGTTCATAATCTTTGGTGTGCACAAAACTTGATCGGCTGGGGATCCAACTATAATTTGTTTATCTTTGTGATAAGCTTGATTGATTAGTTGAGTAGATCGGCATCAATATAATTCTTTGTGATTAAAAGTATTGATTGCATAGTCTAAACAATTACTTTGGTAGTTGTTGATAGATTGGTCTAAGAACCTGACAAAGGAGTTTATTGGGATAAACGGAAGAGCCTTTTGTCAAACTCATATCACGTTGTTTGAAAAGATTTGTTACCGAACAGATTTGTTGTTCCTTTACTGTTTGGAATACGAACCAAAGGAATTGTTCCAAGTGCGTGACTTATTACAAGTTGGAGGCGCATGGATACAGACGGAACTAGGTAAACTATAGATTTACTTGCTTGGTCTCAACTATACGAAGTTGGTTTATATTTTGTATAGCGGCTTAATCCTAAGAGTATTCAATTCTGGACAAGGTCCAGAGGTTTTTTCTGCATTTGCGGTTTCCTCGTTAACAAAATCTTGTTGTGTCTTTTACTTGTCGATTTCCGTAATTATAATTGTTTTTATTATAATTAGAAGTAAAATACACAAACGTTAATTCCTATTTACTTGATAGCAATCCTATTGTGTTTGGTTAAGTCCGAATCTATTATCAAGTAAACATACTTCGTTGTTGTATTGTCTCGATCTTGTATCCATAGTCAATCACGCAAGTTATCTTGTTGTCGTATTGCCTCGATCTCGTATCCATAGACGATCACACGAAGTGTGAACCGATTAATTGTATTGTCTCGACTCACTCCATAGACAATCACTTTCGGAGAAAGGACTTATAGGTGGAAAAGTTTTAGATTGAGGTATATTTGGGTACCCTTGTCTTTTCAATTGGTATCAGAGCAGGCAAACATTAAAAGATCTAAAAATCTGTGTTTGGTGAAATCCAACCTATAAGAAAATGAATCTAATGAGTGATTCAGTTAACGTAACGGCAGGATTTGACTACTTCAAAAAATCGTGGTGGAAAACACGAATGAAGTATGTAATACTCTTACTCGTAAATGTTTTAGGAATTGGAATTATATCTATGTATGTCTTGGGTGACTTACATAATCCTTTGATACGATAAAGTTGTATATCATTGTGTTTGATACTAACTGTGACAATGATACAATTTTATATGAGACAGGATGTATCTTGAAAATGCATAAGATTCCTCTCAAAAAATTTCATTATTATATGAACCATGGCTATTGTGTTCTTGAAAAATCTGGAATCTTAAATATATTTTGGATGAACTACCAAAGTATATATATGTACATTTTCAGATCAAAGACTGTCAATGTATCGCTTCCTAGGATGCGATTTTGGAAACCGTGTGTTACAAGGAATGATTTTTCAGTTAATAATTCTATTAACAATGGATTGCTTCATACACCTCACAACTGTTTTAATGAAGCAAGTGATCTTTTGAAATATTACAAGGTTTTTGATTCTAATAGTATTTTTAACAAATATCATATTATGTTTAAATTTATCTCTGCATACTCTATTAGAAAATTCTTGAGTTAATTTCAAATGATGTTATCAAATCCTGGTAATAAAATAGTAAACAGATTTTTGGACAAAAACATAGAATCAATCGGAAATAAAGATCCAGTCCATGAAAAACCGGTTTTCCAAAAGAAAAACCTAGATATAAAATCGGAATTGTCTCCCCACAAGTCTCGGTTTCCGATTTTGGTAGAATTTCCTAAAGCTAGTTATTTCTAGTTTTTGATATCTATTCTTCCTATTAAAGATAATCTCTTGCTATGTATACAAACGTATTGTGGAAGATTGATCGAAACCGTAACTAGGGTTTTTCATATTTTCGCAAGTATGAGGAAGAGGAAATCTAGTGGCACATCCTCTGATGATCGGGTCAGATGGGATGATATTGATAGGATCAGATTTCCTAACAGTATTGATGACAAGCATGATTTCACTCGTTTTGTTGACAGCTTATGTTTTAGGAAATACGAAACTCTCAAGGAAATGGAATTTACCACTGAAAAGAAATTCAATCCAGATGTCCAAGATAAGATGTGAAGTTTGTTCAAGATCGGAACTGGGGAAAGCTTTTTGATTTTGAAAATATTTACCGATATGGTAAGAGTTTTTATACGAATATTCATAATGTTGATCATAAAAATCTTACCTTTGTTACTCTTGTTGGTCGAGGACTCTACTATGTTGATCGTAAAACAATTTCGAATGTTATTAAGTACAATGTGGAATGTAATCACTTGATTACTGGAGTTGAAATTGAACGCGATACCATTTCAACATGTCTTATTGGAAAAACGATTGACTGGGAAAATGATAGATTACCAATAAAAGAAATACCTTTCCATCTTAAGGTATTCAGTAAACTTGCTTTAGCAACCCTATTTGCAAGTACAAGAGATAAGTCAGTTTGGGATAAGATCTTTGCAGAATTCGTCTATTTTCTGTTAAAAGAAGATTCTCAAATTGATCTTTGTGGAATCATTGTCAGCCAAATGATCAAGATATCAGATTCTATCTCATCTTCTGGAATCAAGAGACATCTCGGTTTTCCATGTATTATCACCAAAATTTGTGAATTTATCGCAGGAGATGACTTTGATGATATGGAAAGCATTAATGTTGTGTCTAAAAAGACCATATGTCAAATGATTTGAGGACAATCCAGTAATAAAACAGTTGAAAGGATTTCACCGAATTCTAACAATAAGTCTCTTCTAACTCATCTTGAAACAGCTGGGCTTTGCTGCTCGAAATGATCCAGAAACTATTAAAGGAATTCTAAAGATTGAATCAGAGTTTTGGAACTAAGAATCGGAAATAGAAGAAGAGCATCGAAAAGTACTTGATCACAAGGAATGTTCCTCCCAATAATCATTAGAAAGAGAATAGACATTAGTTTTAACTATTTCAATAAAGTCTATTTTGAATAAAACTATCTTATTTATGAATAAAATTATGGGCCAATGACGTTTGGTACCACAATAGAAGTTAACGAAACACAAAATACCACAACTTAACATAACTAGTTTGAAACCCGTGCTACGCACCGGGATTCTTTGGAATTTCTTACACCATTGGTCATGTCCCTGAGGCGGGACTTCGCCCGCACCCGTCCCAATAAGAGTTTTTATAATCTATTATAGAATTACTATCCAACAGATTGACAATTAATGATTAAAACTTTCTAATAATCAAATGTATAATCCTATTATAATCTAAACATCTCACATAGTTTTGAAAACTAATTTCAAGCAATCTAACAAAACAAGAATCAATTCTACAAATAAAATAAAATAAAAATCATACTTGTTATACTGATTTATATCGATCTCGATATTAGAGACAATAAAAAGAAGGGTTATTTGGTTTTTGGTACTCATATTTTGTCCAGTATTAGTGTTTAGTCTAACATTTGTCCAGCTTTGCATTTGGTACTTGGAAATAACGTTGACCTGCGTTAACCTGGTTAAATTTTGACTTCTGTTTAGAATTTATTAAAAAAGTTTATATAAAATGAAATTATTATATGAGTTTACTATAGTGCCTTCACTTTTCCCACATTTACATATATATACTTCTTCTTCCGCCTCCACAATCAACTGAGTATTAGATACTCCATTAAACAGCGGTAGCAAATCTATTACACAATCAAACAGTAAATTCAAAGTTCATCCATACCCAATTGAAATTCATCCATTACAGAACTATCCACCGATTTCAGCCAAATTAAATCTCCAAAAGAAACTCACAAAATCTCACCAACAGAAACCCCCAAATCTTGGATCAAACCCTGTAACTCATCTCAATCACACCTATTTCATCCCTAATCCAATAACTTTAAAAGAATCTCATGTAGGTTGTATCTTTGTATCTTAATGTTCCTAGTATCATTTAAGTTTTGCATTTCAACTTTCTATAAACCGAACCAAAATTTGTCCAAAATTTTAAGTGTTTATACATAAATTGATATGTTTTCTTACCAATTTTCGTGGAGATGGAGTAACAGAGGAATATTTTTCGATCAACAAAGAATTGATGGAGGAAAAAAATTTCTTCAAACATTTTCCCAATTTGTTCCTGTAAACTTCAAATCATCCTCGAAAAAAACGTCATCTACTCCAGACCCTAGATTCTTCAATTATTCCCCAAACAACCTCCGAACATCAATTAATCAAAAACCCTTTCATTCTCTGACAATCAGCATCTTAACTTACTGATCAATTCCAAACAACTTCGAAGATTCCAAACAACTTCGAAGATAAGTCTACAAACCCTAATTTGATTTCTTCTGATTTCTTTATTTAATCCATGATTGATCTCTTCCCTAATTCACAGCAACATCATCTTAGTCCTTGTTTACATATTTTCGTCCATTGATTCTGCTCGACAATACCTCACTTTCAGTTCACAATCACTCAGATAAGAATAGAGGAAAGAAACGAGAGGAAAAAAGAAGAATGACGAAGAAGAAAGAATATTAGGAACTTATCTTCTTGGTCGACTAGTCACATTATCGGTTAACGGAACTTAGGCTAACGGAAATAGGCCAACCGTTGCCGTTACGGTAGGATGAAATTATCCGCTACGTTATCGGTTACGGTTAATCGGTTACCGGTATAACGGAACTAAACCTAACGACAACCGGGTAATCGGATTCGGCTAACGGTTAACGGTTTTCCATTGACAGGCCTAACCGCGGAAGCAGATTTAGTTTTTATGCGAATGCTATATATACATAGAGAGAGATACCAAATCCAAAACTCACTTTCTTTCCTTTCCATTTCTTTTTGGAAATCGCATATATTCCATAAAAGTAAAGACTTTGTTTTGGAAATGATATATACAATCGATATCTAAAAATATTATTGTTATGATTATTATAATTTTTATATTATTAGAGAATTAATTTATATTTACCAAAAATAAGCTTACAAAAACACTTGTCATAAAAACCAAGATTTTTTATATATTTTACGTCCAAAAATAAGCTTACAAAAACATTTATCATAAAAATTAAGATTTTTCTTTTATTTTTGGAACTTCCTTACCATTAAAATTCAAAAATAAATATAGTTTTTTTTATTATTTTTGGATTTTAATTAGGAATTAAAGATTAATATAGTAATTTTTACATTTTTTATCGCAGCAAAACATATAGTTTCTTTAAATAGTACAAAGCAAATAAATTATGGTGACATTAGATAAATGTACCACCACTACCATCGATTTCGGCACAACATTCGACACAAAAGTTAGCCTTCCAATCACAGCTGCAGGAATTATATAAGAAGAGGTTAATGTTTGCTACAATGCTTTTTTCAAAAAAAATAATTGTATATCTTATATTTTCGATTGTTCATCCGTATAATATGTAGCATCATTTTTCTGGTACCAACATTCTCGAGAGCAAGAAAACTGAATATCTCCTGGGGAAATATTGGGAGGCCAACTTTCAGATGTTCCACCTTGGTAAACATGTTCAGCCACATTACATGTTCAAATGACACAATTCTGTAACCGGCTGATGGCTTGGCAATGCTAAAACCTTTGAATGGAATACACGTTTCTCTCCTCGAATTTCCCTTCTAACAGCTCTATATAATCTTTGCCTACCCTGGCATGCATCTGAGTACCCTGCATTGTGTCCAATGCAAAATTAAAAACTACACTTTATCGGCCCAAAAAAAAAAAAAAAAGCTTTTACCAAGAATGTGCGTCAGAGGTCGACTAACTCACCTCTTGGTCAATGAGATGCAAGTCAAGATTCCATAATTGACTTGTATTTTTGTTTTCAAATCTCCATTTTTTCAGAACTAAAGCCTTCACGACTTTGTGATGTGTCTGATTCCTAACCAGGCGCTTGAAGGGGGTATAAACTGTCCCCGAACCTTTCTTGCCTACATATACACATCAAACATTAAACTTTTGCATTTGCTTGTTACAAATAAAAATTGCTTAGAGAAAAAAAACAGCAACCTAGGAACCTTATAGATGCATATCCAAACTGTGACACTTGAATAGGTTTACATACCATGGAAATCAACTGCCATTGCTCCCTCTTCGATGTGATTTTCTTCAAAATTCATAGTCGATATCTCATGTTCGCTACCTCTTTTTTCACAGAAACAGAAAGTACGTGGGTTTGTGTAGGGCTAAAGAATGATTTGTATCCTTTATATCGATGTTGGAAACTTGGCTCTAAAAAAAAACCTTTACAACTGCTATGGAATTAATTCCTGTTATATGGCAATATAAATAAATATAACACATAAATATGGTTTTAATTAATGTGACTTGAACAATGGTTACAAACTTTACCATATTAACCATTGGCTTTGTTTATATTAGTAAATTAACTGTATTAATGGAACCTGTAAGATTGTGTTCATGTAAATAATTAGATTTTTTCAGATACTCTAATAAATATTAATCTTAAATGTCAACTAATATAGTACTCCCTCTGTCCTAAAATTTATGTCCTCTATTCTATTTTCGTCTGTCCTAAAATACTGTCCAGCTTCTGTTTATAGTCATATTTTTTAGTCAAACTCTCAACTATATCCTTCAAACTTTTAAAATTACAAAATTATTTTAGATATCACCAATCTAAATATTAAATGACATCTTCCTCAATAGGAAACAAATCTACTAAATCAATCCATAAAGATTTTTATTTTTATCTTCTATTTAAATAAATTTCTATAAATAAATATTACAATTACCAATGTATTTTTCTTACATATTCCATGTGCTCCTTTTAATTTTGGTTATAATATATCATTTAATAGGGGTAGTTTTGTACACTCCTCCGGTCTCCTTAATATCTTGACTTTGTCAAAGCGGACTAATAATTTAGGACGGAGGGAGTAATTTTTAGATGTTTTTAGTAATTTTTTAGATACCACTATGGGCTTTTATTAGAAAGTAAAAATCAGAGTATATTACACAACTGGTAATTTTTTGGAGTATAGTAAAAACCAGAGAATATTACACAACTGGCAATTTTTTAGAGTATAGTAATTTTTTAGATCTTTATCATTAATATTACAAATTAATATAGTCATTTTCAGATTTTTTTTCCCTTATAAAACATTCAACAAATACAAATTTCATTATTTTATTCTATTCCATAAATATGTTGAATTAATTTTTTTTATTTTAATCATAAATGCCAAAAATTAATATAGTAGTTTTCTTTGCCATTTCCAGAACTTTTTTTCCTTACAAAAGATTTTACAAATATAAAACTTATTATTTTATTCCATAAATATGTTGAATTGATTTTTGTTATTTTGAGTCATAAATGTACTGAAATCAATATAGTATTTTTTATTATTTTCTAGATTTTTTATAATAACTACATGAAATTATAAAAGATTAATATAGCAATCTTTTTGTCATTTCTATATTTTTTTCTTTTTTTCCTTACAAAAGATTTTAAAATATGAATCTCATTACTTTATCCATAAATACGTTGAATTGATATTTTTTTATTTCATTCATAAATGTAAGAAATTAATATGGTATTTTTCTTTATTTTCTGGATTTTTTATAATAACTCTATGAAATTATAAAAGATTTAAAAAAATACAAATTATTTTATTTTATTCCCTAAATATGTTGAATTGTTTTTTTTTTAAATCATAAATGTCCGAAATTAATATAGTAGTTTTCTTTATTTTTTGGATTTTCACAATAAATACACAAAATTAATATAACAATTTTTCTAAATAATGAGGGTCGTCCGTTGCGTGTGTCCCAACAATCCACCCAATCTACACCGCACATTGTCAAATCAACACACCATATCTAACGAAATTTCATCCGACGAATACGAATGGTTTCTCAATTAGCCAATGAGAGCGCGAGGTTACGCTCACCAACCAATAGGAGGGAGGGTAAGCTCCACCAGTGCTACTTTTATTCTGGAGTGAGGGATGGTATTGAGTTTTTAGGTTGTCGATAGCAATTTGAGTCATCTGACTCAGATATAGTCCATTCAAACCCCAACAAAACCTATAATTACCTTCACATCCTAATTTCAGTGTCGCTCATGTTCCGCTTTAGGTCAGATGTTCTTCCTACTGCCCCCATCCTTCCTACTCGATCTGATGATGGAAACTTTGATCGGATTGTTTTTTCAACATCATCAGAATTGGATGTGATGAAATGGTTTTAGGATTTCTTTATTTTGAAGCTTGATTTATGTTCATGGTTCCTTGGTCGAATTCAAGTTTTATTCTGTTTCAATTACAGCTATGGGATTTTTTTCGTTTTGATTGAATATATTTAGGGTTTTGTCACTTCTTCTTCATCTTAGTTGAATTATTCCTTGTTCTTCAATTCTTGTGAATCTTAGTTTTCATGTTCTTTAAATTTCTTTAGTTCTGTGGAAGTTGGAAACTTTTTGACCAAGAAGACGACTCTGATTCGAGACGCAAGTCGATGATTTCGACTTGATATCGCATGGAAGTCGTGCATAGGGGCGGAAGTAGTGTCATTTTTGCAAAATTGTTTACAAAGTACCCGGATTATATGGCTTAGGGGGATGTGGGTATCACGAGAGGTCGCACATGTATCCAAGAATTCATGGTACTTTTTTAAGAGCCGATACAATTTTACTCGGCTTGTAGATGTTATGTCGAGATGATATCGCACAAGGTTCCAAGAATTCATGGTACTTTTTAAGAGCCGATATAATTTTACTCGGCTTGTAGGCTGTTATGTCGAGATGATGTCGCACAAGGTTCCAAGAATTCATGGTACTTTTGATCATTGATGAATAGTGCTACACAACGGCGATCTAGATATGCCCGAGCTTGTTGAAGATGATGTTGAGGGCAGCTAGATGGAGGAGGTCGACTAAGCCTATGATTGATTGATGTGAGTTCTTGTCATCGATGGACTTGTTTGATACTCAAAATGTCTTGAATATCGCTCCTTTTGATTCTATCTTGCTTGATATTGATATAGTCGAAGTTGTTCGTTATGCTTCTGAGTGTTTACTAGGCATGTCCTCTAAGTCAGATAAACATGGATCATCAAGGACTTCCTTTACCATGTCTAATGATGGTTCTCAATTGGCTGAACCTGAAGACACTAGTGTAGTTAATTCACTGTTCACATAATATGAATTTAGCGTTCTGAGAGAGAAGTCAATGGGATTTGTGGTGTTTTAATGGGGATGTTATACATGGAAGAGTGATGGTGTTGTTGAATGAAGAACAAGAAGGGGTTTTTCCTGTGGTTTCATGGTGGTAGTGGCTGTGAAAGACATGGAAATGATATTGCTGTGGAAGCTACAGTGGTGGATTGATGGAAGAGATGGTAGTCTTTGTAATTACGAAGCGAGAAGGTGATAGTCTTGTTGTTGGTCTTTGAACTCAGGTGAAAGAATGAGTTTTGTTATGGTGGTCTTAAGAGGTTTAAGAAGCTACAGAGATTGGAGGAATGAATTGGTATGAATATAGCCGAGATGGTCTTTGGTGGTTCCGCCAAGGAGGCTGAGTTGCATTTGCATTAGCAAGTAGATGAGCAGCAAGTGGAGTTGAAGCAATTGCTTGAATTAGAGATAGTGATGTTGCATCCGAGTATTGTATGAGTCGGTGTTGGTGGTACTACGAGTCATGGAAAGAAATGCGATGTGTATGTGTTGAAGCAGGTGGGCAGATGTTGTTGCGGGAGGTGATGTCTTATGGCAGTCAGTTCAGGAAGAATCATGGATGGTCATAGAGCTATATTGTGTATCTTTATTTATGTTTAGGAAGAATCATGGATGGTCATAGAGCTTATTGTTCATCAGTTAAAAATATAGGAGTTGATAATATATCCTCATAATGACCTCATCTTAGTCTAATACTAGTGTCTTAGGCTTTTTTCCCATTAAGGCGATGGGGTTTTGATTATTAGCATAAATTATGAAGGCATTGGAGTACTTACTGTTAGGAAATTTCTCTGTTTTAGCTTTGTCACGCTTTATTTTCACTCTACTTTATGTGTCTAGCAAGCTAGTGTAGTGGTGGTAACAACGAACAGTAATAGTAGTAAGGGAACTGAACCAAATCTACGACACACTCTTTTGGTCCTTCTTTTGTTGTAAATTTTTTAAAAATAGATAGAGTAGTGACGAGTTATTTTTCTGAACTTGAATGTGTATTGATTCTTCATCTGTGTTTATAATTACTCAAATATTGCTCATCTCTCATTATTAAGTGTCTTAGATTAAAAAAAGATTATACATTGGGATTAGGATAGTCTTATTTGTATCCAGTTCACATTATTTGAATTTGGTAATAATTCTTTTAGTAGAATTTCCTATGTTATGTGCATACATGCCTTGTTGGTATAATTCTTGTGTGTGAATACACTCTTGGACTATTTCTATAATAGCATAATTAGTTCTTTTTGCGATTTACTCCCTGGATTTGATTAATGAAATTGGTAATGGTTTATTTTCGGGTTAAAGGTATGTTAACAGATTTTGGTGAGGAGATGCATTGCGGTTTCATGAGATACTACACAACTTATTGGATTGGTTCTCGGCGGGATCCTAAGTGCGGTTTCCTTCATTTCTTTGCGCATATCTCTTTCTTTTGATCTTGCTTGGCTTCTAATTTAGGTTGATGCACCTTTACTTGTTTTAGGATCGAATATCGCGACATTAATACCTCGCGAGATCAATCAACAACCGCATTGCGAGGCGTCATGAGAAGAAATAAATGACGCAATAAATGACGACGAGAACATGAGAAAGATGTGAAGACTCAGTGAAATTCGGGAGTGTCGCGAGAATTAATACATGTACACTTGCGATATTTCGCCAGCCATTCCCGAAAATAAAGGACAGCTTAGCTGTCATCCACTGTGTACTACCCTATATAAAGGGTTGAGTAAGTCTGTTGTAAGAGAGATTTCTTTTTGAATTGTTAAGCAAGTCATTAGGAGAGAGAAAGTTTTAGAGTGATTGTAATTCTATAACTCATTTCTATTTCATATTGTAAAGATTCAAGTATTCAATCAATAGGAATCATAATCATTCATCTTAAAATGACTTAATATTCTAGTGAGGGGTGTAGTGTAGGATTCCTGCAACTACACTTGTCCCTTTATTATTAAGGTTGATGTTGTCCTGCAAAAATCTTTTTCACTCTCTTTTATGTGAGATTTTATTTCTGCACCTAGGCATATTTTTTTAGTGCAACATTCTTTTTTTCACCATTTTTAATGTGACAAATTGTTTTTGCACCCTTCATAAGGTTCTGAAACCGTTTTACCAATCTTTTGTAGACTGTGGGATGCATATTTTGGCCACTACGGAGGCTCGGTTGCCATGGATACTAAGATGGGATGTGAGTGTTGGTAAGATATTATCTTGTTTAGGTAGTATTTCCTCTACAACTTCATCTATAAATGTAAGGTTTCGTGACAGGCTTATTTTCAATGCGAAACTTTTTTCACCATTTCCATGTGAAAAATTATTTTTACACCCTTCAGTTGTTGATCATACATATGACGCGGTTGTGGTGCGGGACTTAGAGCAGCCATTGGACTTTACGAGCATGGATTTAATATTGCTTGTATTATGTGGATGGGATCCCGTGCTTTACATTTTACACATACTTATTTATCCTGTCTCAGCCTCCCGGTAAGTACATTTACATTTCGATCCATATCAAAGTAATTAAATGTCGAAGTAAGCATATGCTTACGGAGCATGTCTAAAAGATTTTGCACCTTTTTCTATGTGAAAACCTATTTCTGCACCCTTCTCTGTGTGAAAACTTATTGTTGCACCTTTTTTTGGGAATTACTGTTGAAGTAGTTGTTGAATCCTTATGTACTTAGAGAAGTTTGGCTTGATCGTTGATTACATGGTTCGTACCTTCTTTAATTTTTAACATCCAATGTATTTTAACATCACGTTTTTAAAATGGAGCAGGAAGAGGATTCGGATGGTGGGTTTAGGTGCACAACTGGTGGAGAGAGTATGTAATTTATCTTAACTGTTTGTTTCGATTGTAGCAATTGTATATAAAGTTTTCTGCTGCGTGGGTGCGCTCGCTATAACAGGTTCACTGCACCACATTGACAAGAACCTTCGTGGATGGTGGTTATGTGAAAGTCAAGTCAAATCTGGAGGATGTAAGTCTTTTAAATACTTAATTTTTAATATGTGGCTGCAGTAAGTCGACAAGAAACCAACTCGTATTTAGTTTGTAACTCCGTATAATTTATTTTAGAAAATAAATAAAAATGTGGTCAAATCTGGTCAACGTGAAGTCCAGGTACCAAACTTAAAATTTTGGACAAATGTTAGACCAAACGCTAACTCTGGACAAAATGTAAGTACCAAAAACCAAATAACCCTAAAAAGAACGATGTTCATATAAAATAGGTTGTCAACTTTAAATAGTGCACAATATATAAAGTGCTTCCCGTCAAAGAACATATAATCAAGAAAATGCACTGATATATCTTTCTTTGAAAATCTTATATTTGCGTAAATAATCAATGAACCAATTCAACTGATCTTTCAGGCTCCAACTTCTTATGGTTTAAATGAAAATCAAACTCATTATACGGGTATCGATATCTGATATTAGACAAATTAACAAAGATCATAATATTAATATAAAATCGATTGCCAACTCTAAATAGTGCAAAGCAAATGAAGTGCTTTCCATCCAAGAAGGGGTCCCAATTACAAACTGCAGTATTAACCAATCCAAGAAGTGGTCTCAATTAACAATTGCATTGTATTATGAAAGCGCCAATTATCATTTATTAGATTAATAGTTGGAACCAAATTATTCACCAATAAGTTTGGAACACCCGTTTGAGATTCCTATCTGCAAATTCAATATCAGAAGACGTAATGCACATGCAGGACAGTCCAATCAGTTTAACTGCGATTTATTCTTACTCTTACTACTAATTTGCTTTGTAGGCGTGTGTGCACATATATTCTTCTACTCGAAATTAAACCCTATAATTGTATCCATAGACGGACATTAGTTTTCTTTTTCTTTTATTTTTAAAAGAGATTATTCTAGATTGGATCTAGGGGTAAGTAAGGATGCTTTCAGATTATTTTATTTTAAAAACTTGCAAAGACTAATAATTTTTTATTATTATTTTTGGTATGTAAACTTTACCTTTACATGATTGGTTCATAGCCCTTCATGACCATTTCGTCTAGGAGGGTTCTGCTCTCATTTCCCATCAAACAATTGCAACTTACCTGCAATTTCAAGTTAACCAACAATCAATACCCGAGTCAATGACTCATAACGCATAGAGACAGAGAAAGAGCGAGAGAGGCTTTACATGATGTGCTAATATGCTCTTAACTTTAGCAAGATCCGTATGCGGTTGTGCATCAATGTTGGATATGACTGATATCATCCCAGTGGTTCCAAGTTATATTAAAAAATCATCCTATATGTTACCGTACCATTTAGGGGATTTTGGTACTTTGGGCCATATTAGTGAACTTGCAAAGTAAATTTGTAACGTTTTCACTCAGTTTTCCTGTGATTTTAACTCCGCGATCGTACATCTAGATTTCTAAATAGTAGCTATCTTTCTCTTCGTCTTGTGAAAGGCAGATTCAAAATGCTTCAAATTAATGTAAACAAACTTGGCAACGGAACCCTTGGTAGATAATTAACCCCTTCAAGTTAACCCAAGAAACAAAAATGGATAGATTTTTGAAAAATCTTATTTAGTTAGATAGGGTCGATTAAGATGGGACACCAAAATAATTGATTCTTGAGCAGTATAAGTGGGATCCGGGCGGTCCGGGGGTACCACGCCGGCTCCTCTCTTCTTGAGAATCCATACATCCCTTATCAGTGTATGGACAACTATCTCTCAAGCACAGGTTTAGGTTCGACCTCAATGGGAAAATGGAGCACCTTCCCATGCAGGCATCCTTAAAACAACTTTAATATAAGCAAATCCGGAAATCGTAATCACATACCGATAAAAAAGTGGTATAAAATTTCCTACAGTAAACAACTTTAGCAAAATTTTCAAGGCATGATTGTAAAACATAACGAAATTTCCATGCTTGCTATAGCAATCCAAATAGGGTTAATACGTTATGAATAAGCAGTTTCTTTAGCAATTAGTCTGGCATCTACTCGCATTTACTTCAACTACGGTGCCCACGTCATTCTTTTCATCTGGTTGTGGGTTCACTTTAACATTAGTAAAATAATGCAATTGAGTTGCATCTGGCCGTGGTTTTAATAGCATATAGATAAAGATTGTTTTTACTTAGAATTTTATTTAATCAAGTAATTTTATTGATCTAGCAGTCTACTGGAAGTATCCCACAACAAAAGAAAATAGAAAAAAAGACACTACCAAAGTCGTTCAAGATTGACTTAACTGCAACCACCATCCCTAAATGAAAGAATTGTTGCACTTACAATCCCATTATTGCTGAGAGCAAAATTCCAATCGAAGTTATAGCTTTTGGTTTAAAGATATGCAGAAGTGCAATTGTAATCTCAGTGTGAAAAGTGAAATCAAAATAAAGAAAGAAAACACAGGTTTAAAAAATGATTATACCCTACCATTAAATGAATTTAGAAGTACCTGATCCAAAGCACATAAGAGGCTACGACAATCTTGGCTTGAGATGATCAATGGCATCATCCCCTGCTCTCTCCATGATCAGCCTTACGTGCGCAATAAATTATGAAATTACATCATCGAAAGCATAGGAAAAAACGCAAGCAAGAAAAGAAAAAAAACCAGCGAAAACTAAACATAAAGGAAGAACCGCGGATAGGGTTGTCAACGGCACTTAACTTAATGGATATTGGCTCTGCCGCTGCCGTTTCCATTAAAATTAGCGGTTAACCGATATCCGTTAAGTTCCGACGGAAATATGAAATTCAAAACCATTACCGTTATGTTGGACTTACCGGTTAAGGATAATTTTCCGGTACCATCCGTTAACCCATGAACCCCAAAACTCTGTTCCATCAAGAACCCTAAATTCAATCACCATCACCGATTTCATCCTCTAAAACTTAGATTCATCTGTAATACCACTCCAAAACCTCAATTCATTCATTACCCATTTCAACTCATCATCCTAGAACGTAAATTTCATCATCAATTCATCATCTGAGTTCTTCTTACAAACCTAGATTCTTCAGTTATTCCCCAAACAACCTCCGAACATCATATCAACAACCCTTTTATTCTCTGACTATCAGCATCTTAACTTACTTGATCAATTCCAAACAACCGAAGATTCCAAACAACTTCGAAGATAAGTCTACAAACCCTAATTTGATTTCTTCTGATTTCTTTATTTAATCCATGATTGATCTCTTCCCTAATTCACAGCAACATCATCTTAGTCCTTGTTTACATATTTTCGTCCATTGATTCTGCTCGACAATACCTCACTTTCAGTTCACAATCACTCAGATAAGAATAGAGGAAAGAAACGAGAGGAAAAAAGAAGAATGACGAAGAAGAAAGAATATTAGGAACTTATCTTCTTGGTCGACTAGTCACATTATCGGTTAACGGAACTTAGGCTAACGGAAATAGGCCAACCGTTGCCGTTACGGTAGGATGAAATTATCCGCTACGTTATCGGTTACTGTTAACCTAATACGTATAACGGAACTAAACCTAACGACAACCGGTAATCGGATTCGGCTAACGGTTAACGGTTTTCCATTGTGAGCCTAACGCGGAAGCAGATTTAGTTTTTATGCGAATGCTATATATACATAGAGAGATACCAAATCCAAAACTCACTTTCTTTCCTTTCCATTTCTTTTTGGAAATCGCATATATTCCATAAAAGTAAAGACTTTGTTTTGGAAATGATATATACAATCGATATCTAAAAATATTATTGTTATGATTATTATAATTTTTATATTATTAGAGAATTAATTTATATTTACCAAAAATAAGCTTACAAAAACACTTGTCATAAAAACCAAGATTTTTTATATATTTTACGTCCAAAAATAAGCTTACAAAAACATTTATCATAAAAATTAAGATTTTTCTTTTATTTTTGGAACTTCCTTACCATAAAAATTCGAAAATAAATATAGTTTTTTTTTATTATTTTTGGATTTTAATTAGGAATTAAAGATTAATATAGTAAAACTTATTATTTTATTCCATAAATATGTTGAGTTGATTTTTGTTATTTCAGTCATAAATGTACGAAATCAATATAGTATTTTTTTATTATTTTCTAAATTTTTTATAATAAATACAGGAAA
The DNA here is from genome assembly GCA_023531295.1 of Papaver armeniacum. NCBI lineage: Eukaryota > Viridiplantae > Streptophyta > Magnoliopsida > Ranunculales > Papaveraceae > Papaver > Papaver armeniacum. The sequence goes on from JAJJWW010005043.1 coordinate 32,507, forward strand.
TTATAAAAGATTAGTATAGTAATCTTTTTTTGTCATTTCTATATTTTTTTCTTTTTTCCTTACAAAGATTTTAAAATATGAATCTCATTACTTTATCCATAAATACGTTGAATTGATTTTTTTTTTATTTCATTCATAAATGTAAGAAATTAATATGGTATTTTTCTTTATTTTCGGATTTTTTATAATAACTATATGAAATTATAAAAGATTCAAAAAAATACAAATTATATTATTTTATTCCTAAATATGTTGAATTGTTTTTTTTTATTTTAATCATAAATGTCCGAAATTAATATAGTAGTTTTCTTTATTTTTGGATTTTCACAATAAATACACGAAATTAATATAACAAATTTTCTAAATAATGAGGGTCGTCCGTCGCGTGTGTCCCAACAATCCACCCAATCTACACCGCACATTGTCGATCAACGCACCATATCTAACGAAATTTCATCCGACGAATACGAATGGTTTCTCAATTAGCCAATGAGAGCGCGAGGTTACGCTCACCAACCAATAGGAGGAGGGTAAGCTCCACGGTGCTACTTTTTATTCGGAGTGAGGAATGGTATTGAGTTTTAGGTTGTCGATAGCAATTTGAGTCATCGACTCGGATATAGTCCATTCAAACCCCGACAAAACCTATAATTACGTTCACATCCTAATTTCGGTGTCGCTCATGTTCCGCTTTAGGTCGATGTTCTTCCTCACGCCCCATCCTTCCTACTCGATCGATGATGGAAACTTTGATCGGATTGTTTTTTCAACATCATCGAATTGGATGTGATGAAATGGTTTTAGGATTTCTTTATTTTGAAGCTTGATTTATGTTCATGGTTCCTTGGTGAATTCAAGTTTTATTTTGTTTCAATTCTGACTTTGGGATTTTTTTTTTTTGATTGAATATATTTAGGGTTTTGTCACTTCTTCTTCATCTTAGTTGAATTATTCCTTGTTCTTCAATTCTTGTGAATCTTAGTTTTCATGTTCTTTAAATTTCTTTAGTTTTGTGGAAGTTGGAAACTTTTTGACGAAGAAGACGACTCCTGATTCAGACGCAAGTCAGCGACTCAGACAGTATCGCATGGAAGTCGTGCATAGGACGCGGAAGTAGTGTCATTTTTTGCAAAATTGTTTACAAAGTACCCGGCTTATATGGCTTAGGGGGATGTGGGTATCACAGAGGCCGCACATGTATCCAAGAATTCATGGTACTTTTTTAAGAGCCGATACAATTTTACTCGGCTTGTAGATGTTATGTCGAGATGATATCGCACAAGGTTCCAAGAATTCATGGTACTTTTTTAAGAGCCGATATAATTTTACTCGGCTTGTAGCTGTTATGTCGAGATGATGTCGCACAAGGTTCCAAGAATTCATGGTACTTTTGATCATTGATGAATAGTGCTAACAGTGAAGTTGATCTAGATATGCCCGAGCTTGTTGAAGATGATGTTGAGGGCAGCTAGATGGAGGAGGTCGACTAAGCCTATGGTTGATTGATGTAGGTGTAAATAATCCACAAGGACAGGTGGAATGATCCTAGGCCGTGGCGTACCAGAAAAAAGAATGTATCAAGAGTACCGGATCACCTCTCCGAGTCCGGGCGCAAGAAAAGAGGAGCTGAGACAGGTTTGAAAAGTCGACGAAAAGGGAAAAGTTGTGATGCGATGGACATCGGGTCTTTGGAGCCATAAATGCGCTGACAAGGTTGGTGAAGAGATAAGAAGGACTCGGTCAAGGAAGACTCGGCCAAGGATCCCAAGGGCGACATCGATTACCCCACCAAACGGACGACATCGGCGACGAGATAGCGAGAGCGGACATCACTCGGCTTGACGCACCGCCCGAACAAATAAGAACAATCGGGTGAGACATCGGACTGATCACCCGAGAGGAACATCGAGGAAGCTACGCCAGGCCTAACACCGTAATATCGATGTATCATCACTTGTAACTATAAATAGAGACCATGTAGAGAGGAAGAACCCAAGCAAGAAGTGAGGAAAGAGAGCATACTAAAGGCATTGAGAGAGATAAATCCGTCTTGTAACCTTGAATCGAGTAATAAGATCTTCTTTATACCCCCGTGGACGTAGGTAATCATGCCAGAACCACGTACACCTCGTGTTCTATTGCTTCTCTTGTTTGTCTTGTTTCTTTGTGTATGTGTTTAGTTACCTTTGGATGTAGAGGTAGGATTTTCTACATCTACATTCTGGCGCCGACTAAGGGGACTGTAGGATCATAATATCGCAACGTGCAGGGCTCGCGGGGTTAATAAACAACAACGTCGCGAGGCAGTCGCAGACAGCTAAAATAAATGACGCGATGAATAACGACACACAAAACAATGAGAAAGACATGGAATACGGCGAGGGTTAAGAAGTGTCGCGAGAATAAATGTTTGTACGTCTGCGACACTTCGCGGAACATTTCCGAAATAAAAGGATAGATTAGCTGTCATCCACTGTGTATTACCTTATATAAAGGGCTAAGTGAGTCCGTTGTAAGGGGAGGTCTTTTTGAATGGTTGAGCAAGATATTAGGAGAGAGAAACTTTGGAGTGATTGTAATTTCCTTAACTCTGTTCTAACTTTCTTTGTAAACATTTCAAGAAAATAATCAATAAAATCTATAGCAATTCATGTTCAAAATGAGTTAATTGAGTAGAATCTTGTGAGGGGTGTAGTGTGGGAAATCCTGCTACTACATATGCGCTAGAACAGAGGACCTAATCTTGTTTGGTTCAGGAAAGAAAATCGCAATTAAAGTTGTTTAGATCAAGAAAATGAGAAAGGAAACTCTTAGATCGGATGAAGTAGGGGAAAAAGATATGGCATGTGGCACAGATACAGGAGTAATGATTAGTGAATTTCATGAAAACATCAGAGGAAGAATACACAAACGGGATTTTGAAGGAAAGAAGATTACAGACAGAGAAATGATATCACCTTTGAAAGATTGGGAAAAACAAGAGATAACATTCACGGCGGGAGAGATATCCAAAGAAAATTTGGATCACCCATCTCCATTAGTGATCGCAATTAACGCGTATAAGGAGAGAGAAGAATCGGAGAACACAGCGAAAACATGGGTGGTAAATGGAGTTTTAATTGATACAGGGAGTCTAGTGAATATAATGTTCTATCACACTTACAAAAAGATGGGATATGAAGACGAGGATATGACTTTCGCGGCATACAATATTCAAGGTTTTGGTAAATCCATAACCAAAGTTAGAGGGGAGATAAAAATACATATTCCATTAGGAAGAATCGAAACTCAGGTGACATTGAGTATAGTAGATATGGAATCACCGTATAACTTGTTACTAGGAAGACCATGGGTACATGCAATAAAAGCTGTGGCGTCGACGCTTCATCAATGTATCAAGTTTCCAACACCAACTGGAATAGGCGAGATCAAAGGGGATGCTGCTAAAGGAAGAATGTATTATCAAAATGAAGTAAAATGTTGCGAGGAACAAGTAAACAAACAAAAGAATATATCTAAGCACCGCAAAAAGATGGCGAGGGCGGCTAAGAAAGAAGAAGAATTCAGAGTTTACATGATCAAAGCGAAGGAAGGAAAAGGAATACCTAGCGAGATCTCAGGAGAAGAAGATGATCCCGCGAAGGAACCGAAAGGACCAACCCCTATGGGAGAACCGAAGGCCAGTTACGTCGCGGCGGAGCAAACTAAAGAAGTGAATATTGGAACTAAGGAAGAACCCAAGATGCTAAAGATTGGAACTAACATGGGAGCGGATGAAGAAGAAAGAACGTCGGTCTGCATTTGCGAGATTATAAAGATATCTTCGCGTGGGATATGGATGAAATGCTCAGTATAGATCCATCGGTAGCTTGTCACAAGTTGGAAATTGATAAAAATGTAAAGCCATTCAAACAAAGAATTAGAAAGATAGCAACAAAGATATCACCCTCGAGATAGAAGAAGAGTTGCGAGAAGATGTTGGACGCAGGAATCATTAGACAAGCAAAATATCCCGAATGGATAGCGAATATGGTTATAGTTCCAAAGAAGAACAAAGGAATAAGGATTTGCATTGATTTTCGATTTGAATAAAGCCTCGCCTAAAAGACAGTTTTCCATTGCCGGATATTCCCAGTTGGTCGAATCGGCGGCGAGGAATGAAAGGGTATCCTCATTTGGATGGATACAAAGGTTACAACCAGATCCCACTCGCCGAAGAGGATCAAGAGCATCTTGCTTTCTTCGCTCCAAGAGGATTATCTTTGCTATACTAAAATGCCATTCGGTTTGCGAAATCTTTGGAGCGACGTATCAAAGGATGGTAGAAGAGGTATTCGCGAGAATGGATACATAAAACACTGGAAGTCTATGTAGATGACATGCTAGTAAAAAGTAAGAAGGCAGAAGATCATGTGCGAGATTTGAAAGAAATTTTTGAGCAAATGAGGCGTTTCAACATCAAAGTCAACCCAGAAAAATGTACCTTCGGAGTTGCGTCGGGAAGTTCTTGGGTTACATTGTATCAAAGGAAGGGATACACGTTGACCGGAGAAAGTAAAAGCGATTCGCGACATGCCGACGCCGCGACAGTAAAAGATGTTCAAAAGCTAAATGGATTGTTAGCATCACTAGGAAGGTTCATCTCGCGGTCGTCTGATAAATGTAAACATTTTTTCAGTATTCTAAAAAAGGGATCGAAATTCGAATGGACGGACGAATGTGAAAAGGCTTTACAAGGAATTAGGGAGCATTTAATGGATGTATCCATTATGCGAAAGCGAGTTAACACGGGAGGAATTATTAATATATCTTGCGACTACTTCGCACGCCTTAAGTGCGGATTCTATTGCGAACGGACGCAGGAGTGGAAAAACCAATCTATTATATCGGTAAAACTTTTAATGCCAGTAAAGAAATTATTCAAAGATTGAAAAACTAATCCTAGCGTTAGTCTATGCGTCATTTAAACTTCGCATATATTTTGCACATCTTGTTAGGGTGGTAACAAAGGTACCAATTGAGTCAGTAATGAAAAATTCAAAAAGATCAGGAAGAGTCGAAAGATGGAATGCTCAAATAAGTCATTGCAAACTCAAATATGAAATATTATCTTCAACCAAGTCACAGGTCGTCATGAGACTTTTCGCGAGAATTTCCTTTGGAGGAAGATGAAGCGGTCGATGAAATGATGGATGTAGAGGAAGAACATGGAGATCCAAAAGATTTGTTAACGAGCCAAACCGGTGGGAAATATTAGTGGATGGATCATCAAATGGAGAAGGTAAAGGAGTGGGAATTGTTATGATTTCTTGGGAAGGCAATAAGTTAGCTTTTGCTTTTAGATTGGAATTTGAGTCTACCAATAATGAAACGGAATACGAAGCCATAATACATGCTTTACGATTTGCAATAGAAATGGCGGAGAGTGTGAGAATTACCAGCGACTCGCAATTGGCGATTCGTCAGATAACAGAAAAGTATGCTACAAATGATCCATCCCTACAGAAATACAGGAAGCTTGTAGAGGTGTTGTCAGCACAGATACCGAAAATAAAATGGAGGCACATATCAAGGAGAGATAATGAGACTCGCAGACGCTTTTGCCTTTATATCAAGTATGATGACGGAATCCAATGCGAGGAATATCAAAATACGTACGCTTCTTGGGCGCCATCAATTAATAAAGAAGAGGGACAAGAAGCGAGATATAATGATGGTGGTAGATGAAATGCAATGTCGCGAGGAAGAGGCGGAGAATAGAACTTCATGCGTACTTAATGAAAGGCGAGGTACCAAGAAATAGATTGGAAGCACACAAGTTAAAGAGCCGAGCAACAAATTATGAATTGCGAGATGGCGTGCTTTATCGGCGTTCTTTTGATGGACCTTCGCTTCGATGTCGACAAGGAAAGAAGGAGAAACCATATTGAAGATCTTTGCATAGTGGGGATGCGGAAATCATAGCGGCGGAAGATCTTTGGCATACAAGGCAAAGACACAAGGATATTATTGGCCATATATGCATGAGGACGCGAGAGCAATAGTGGGCAGCTGCGAAGATTGTCAAAGACACGGGAAGAAGATACATGCACCGGGAGCACCATTAAATTCTTCAAGAAGTGTGTGGCCTTTTGGAAAATGGGGTTTAGATATTGTGGGACCATTTTTAAGGGAACAGGACAAAGAAGATACCTAATTGTCGCAAACGGATTATTTCACAAAATGGGCAGAGGTGAAAGCGGTCCAGACATTCGCGATAAAGATGTTTTTACTTTCATATTTGAAAATATTATATGCGGATTTGGGATCCCCGCACAACCGGTATCCGATAATGGGGAAGCGGTTTGAAGGACAAAATATAGAATTGCCGCTTAATGCATTTCAAATAAGATGTGGAAAATCAACTCCATTATATCCACAAGCTAATGGCCAAGCGGAGGCAACAAACAAAACAATTCTTTGATATATTGAAGAAAAAGTTGGAAGGACACAATAGAGGATGGTGCGAACAAGTACCCAATGCGGTGTGGGCCTATAACACAACTAGAAGAGAAGCCACGGGAATGTCTCCTTTTTGCTTAACTTACGGAGTTGAAGCAAGACTCCCAACGAGAGGTCGTGATTCCGACAACCAAAAAGAGGTCTGGGATAAAAATCTTAGCGCAGCAACATTTTAATCAAGTTGGATGAATTGGAAGAAAAACGAGAAAAGGCCTTGCGACACATGGACAATTATCGAAGATTGGCTAGAGAATATAACAAGCGTGTAAAAATACGTGAGTTCCAACCGGGAGACTTGGTGTTGCGAGAAACCCCAATATATCAACGTGAAAGCGGAGGCAAGCTGGCGAGAAAATGGGATGGACCTTATATCGTCAAAGAGGTAGTTGGTACAGGGGCATATAGATTGATGGACCCCGAAGGAAGAGATGTGGGACAAAAATTGGATAGACCATGGAATAGGTTATATCTAAAGAAATATTACCCGTAATAACGAAAGATGACAAAAGGAGCCAAGATGAAGTACTTCTTCGCCAGATATTTGCGACATTCAATAAAGGCAGAGAGAATCTGCGAAGAGATCGCAATAAGAATAACAAAAAGTCATGAATGGCTTAACAAAACAACAAGAGATAAAGAATGATCAAATGAATGAATCGGCGAATATCTCATGAGACAAAATAGCAAATGATGAAGCATGATTGAATAAAAGAATAAATGAATGGGACGAACCTTTATGGCGTACACCTAGTTCGCGAATTATATTTCGTAAGAGGCAAATGTAAGACCTAAAGTGCGTCATATAAGGGGTATCTCTTAACATGGCTCAGGTGGAAGGTTACACCGCTCCCGAAACCTGGTCATGCATTTGGGGCCCATGAAAGCCTATCAGGGAGATACCTTGGATTCCCAACTATATATGTAGGTTATACCCTGGTTGGGCGACCAGAGGTCTCTTCCAAGGAGTCGGTGTATGCACAAGGCGCCGAGGTACACGGTTGAGCCGAGTGCCCGGGATGGATGAACCTACCCTGGCCATTCTTGGCAAGTCTTGGCATGCGCGGCACTCGCCCGAAGAAAACTCCACTTAGGGTGCAGTCTTGTAACCATAAACCATATAGGTATAAGGGATAAGAGGCTGCGAAAACAACTGGTTGTTGTTAAGACCGGATGGGAGGAGCTAGTCTTGTATGGCCGATGTTTCGCCTCCTTGAAGGGGCAACCGGGAGATGATAAGGGCGACGCTCTCCATTAGGGGGGTGTCAAAACAGACGCAAATGTCATAAGGCTATGTTTTCGCAAGAGAACTTAGGCTCGTCATATTTGTGCAATGATCCTGCAGAGGCAATAATAATAACGCGAGGGTAAGGCGAGATCAATGGGTCTTTACACGAAAGTGTACGGACGTCCTGCGATTTCGTCGCACGACGGCAATGTCATGGGGCTTTATATTCGCAAGGATATCTAGGCCTGTCATATTGTCATAATCAAAACATCTGCAGAGGCAAAAATACTTGGAAAATGATAAGACAAGATCAATGGGTCTTTACATGCAAGTGTAAGGACGTCTGCGATTTTGTCGCGATAAAGGTGGCGAGGGGAAGACCTCTAATTAGGGAGGTCTAACTCGGAAGACCACACAAAATTGATAAGGCAAGGTCAATGAGCCATTGCATGAAAATGTAAAGGCGGTCTGCGACCTTGTCGCCACAAGAAGAGATAAAATAAAGACTACCGAAGTGATAAGGCGAGAAAAGTAGGTTTCTTCACTCATGAAGATACCTGCGACCTCGTCGCAATACAAAATTCGACATCAGTGAAGAATACAATGCAAAGATGATAATCATTTCATAAAAATGTAAGCGAATAAGCTTGCGAGATTATAGTCATAATTAAGAAGAAGAAAATAGGAGGATTATCCAACAAGGGATTTAATCTTTCAAAACAAAAGGACGATTCAAAACAAAAGTTATAAAGCGGTTAATTCTCTACATCAATTTTATCATCTTCACCAATAATTTTCTCTCACTTCACCTTCTCAGGTCAATGGATGTTCATCGAAAATATTTTCAACACCTTCATTTCTGGTGATGGATTTTCATCGCCAGCTTTTTCGATCAGATCTTTGTTGACAACTTCAGTATTAGCGATATCTTCGCCGCTTTCATAGTCATAATCACTATCAGGAGAATCGGGGACTTCATCATCACTTACTTCCAAAGGATTGACATGAATAGGATCAAGAGACTTCGACAAACAAAATATCATTCACAAGGACTTCCGCTTTAAGATGGAATTGACGAAGCAGTGCCTTTTGACGATTTTTACTATCAATATCCTTACAATCAGACATATAATCAAACCTTCGCTCTGCACGGTCGCGAGAACGAGCAAGATGAGCGGAGAGTAGTCCATTTTCCTTGCGAATGTTAGAATAATCAGACCTGAGGGTGGAGATAGTGGAGCGAAGCTTTCTCTCAGAGTCTGCATAACAAATACACAAGATCAGAGAAAGTTCTTATTGAACATTATTGGCATTTTTAGGGTAATAAACCATTCATGGAATAAATACATAAATTAAGATAGTCAAATAATTTGACTACCTTCCTTTTGAGAAGTAAGATGTTGAATTAAGCTGCGAAGTTATTCCCCAAACGGTCCATGACATCATCAAATGAATCTCCAACTAAGCCTTTCAATCGAGATCGCAAATTCTTTTCATGGGAAACAAGTATGGAATTTTCGGTCGCCAAAGTAGAGTTGGATTTTTCTAATTTGGCACATTGTTCTTGGAATTGCTTCGCTTTTACACTCAAAGTTATTCTACCTTGAATAAGTTTATCTCTCTCAAAGATAATTTCTTCGAGTTGGTTTTTCAAAGAATGATTGGCTTGCTCTTGTTCTTCACATAATTTTTGGCAAACATCATATTCTTTGCGAGCGCCTCGCCACCTTATTCAACAGAGAACGTTTCTCTTGAGAAAGAGTTCGATTCTCATCTGATAAAGTTTCCAACTCCAAATTAGTTTTAGTCAAAGCATAAGAGAGGCGAGATAAGTCATTACTTAATGAGTCTTGCTTTTGCGATAAATCAAAATTCTCTTTCGATAAGTTATTTATTTGATCAGTTGCATAGGTATGAAGATTATCTAAGAGATTATACTGCTCCATCCAAGAATCTCTTTCAACTCGAACTTCCTCAACGATAGACTCCGTCTGATATATCTCCATTATTCGTTTCTGGTTTAATACTTTGAAGACGAGCAAGGATTTAAGTTGTAAAAAAAAAAAAAAAAAAAAAAAAAAAAAAAAAAAAAAAAAAGGGGCGAGGGCATACCTTTTAATTCTTCATTCTTCTTGCGAAGGTTATCACGATCTAGCGAGATGTTGTGAAATTTTTGATTTTCAAGGTGAAGACTATTGCACTTGCGGTCATAACCGGAGATCATCCTTGACTTACTAATTTCTTGAACCAAAGACGCTTGCGAGACCTTATCGGACCAAGGTGCTTACTTAAAATCTCGCGAGACGTTGGATTTGATAGGATCGCCAGTTTTCTTGGCATCATTCACAAGATCCGAAAGAACCTTAAAGGCCACATCTATACCCTCCAAATTTTCCGCCGTTAGAGGAATTTGCTCTACCAAAAAAGATGAGTCATCCTTTGTCAAAGGAACTTCATGAGAAGAGGAAGTTTCAGGGAGAGAAGTGATTGGAGAAATAGTAGGGACATTGATAGCAGAGGGTGATATACCATCATTTGTAGGAGGACAGTTGTAAGGAACTTGGTCTATGAGGAGTTGAGGCATAGGGATATTATCTTGCGAAGACTTCGCAGCAGGAGATGAAGGTGTGAATGAAGGAAATGGAACACTGGGAGTAACAGGCTTGGGTTGGCGAAGCCTTTTAGGAGTTCTGTCAGTATTTCCATCATCCTACGAGTAACAAGTTAAATAAGAAACAGAGGCAACAATATATTGTTCATAAAAAAGAAATGTTTCTTAAATACCTTGTCACTGCAGCTTTCTTTTGTTAACCATAGATTTTACTCGCGAAGTAGGCTTTGGTTCGTAATAGATTCTTGTTGCGAAGGAGGTTTCGATGGCGAGCCCAAAGAAAGAAGAGGGTCCTTCACGGTAAATTTGGTTTTGGGTTGGTTCTTGCTAAACAACAATGGCAGAAAAAGAACTATGAAGTTAAGCATACCAGTATGATTTCAACAAGAAAAACTAATTTCAAAGCAATCAACCACAAGATCAAACTAGATATGGCAAGATTAACAAACCTGGATGCCATGAGAACAACAAATAGGAGGTAGCAGAAGAAGAGAAGAGTATGAAGAAGGAAAGTAAAGGAGGCAAACACTTGAGAATGATTGAGAATGATGAAGAAGAGGAACACTTGCGGAGACGATGAAGAAGATGAAAGGGAAAAAGAAACTTCTTCACAAGGAACACCCCTATAAATAGATGAAAAAAAAGATATTACAACCGGATAGCATTAAATGCACCGGTAAAAGAGGTAAATATAGACACGTGTAAACGGTCACCATTAAATCCAGGGAATTTTAATAGAATTCGAACATCGCACAACATATTTCCTAACAAAGCGAGAAGAGCTTGCGAAATTGATTATTTTCAGTAACTCATGAGGCAAGAGATGCCACTTCATATATACGAGAGAAGCTTCGAACTTCGCAAAAGAATAGAGGCAAGTACGTACTTTTCAAGTACAGTATTCTTCTGCTCGTTCCTTCATCAACAAAGATCAAAGATTACTACAACAATAGATTTTTCCTTAAAAATCGCTCTTCAAGCAATATTCAAGGAAAAAGAGGCAAGATGTAGGATCATAATATCGCAACGTGCAGGGCTCGCGGGGTTAATAAACAACAACGTCGCGAGGCGATCATGAGCGACTAAAATAAATGACGCGATGAATAACGACACACAAAACAGCAGAAAAGACATGGAATCTGGCGAGGGTTAAGAAGTGTCGCGAGAATAAATGTTTGTACGTCTGCGACACTTCGCGGAACATTTCCGAAATAAAAGGATAGATTAGCTGTCATCCACTGTGTATTACCTTATATAAAGGGCTAAGTGAGTCCGTTGTGAGGAGAGGTCTTTTTGAATGGTTGAGCAAGATATTAGGAGAGAGAAACTTTGGAGTGATTGTAATTTCCTTAACTCTGTTCTAACTTTCTTTGTAAACATTTCAAGAAAATAATCAATAAAATCTATAGCAATTCATGTTCAAAATGAGTTAATTGAGTAGAATCTTGTGAGGGGTGTAGTGTGGGAAATCCTGCTACTACAGGGACCGTATAACATCTCCGGATACCTTGAACTCGGACGCTAGAAGGAAAACTCCGAGCTCCTAAGCCACCTGTGTCTTTGGTTGATGCTAAAGGAGAAACCCCTTGGTCTCGCTATCTTTGTTTCCTTCAGTAACGTCTTGTTGAGTCGATAGAGGTTACCTTTGTGTTCTTGTTTGGTTATCTTCGTTTTCTTTGTTATTTTTGTTTTCTTGGCAACATCTTGTTGAGTCGATAAAGTTAGCCTTGCGTTCTTGCTAGTTATCTTCGTTTTGTTATTTTCGTGTCGAATTGGTATAAGTTCGTTTTCGTGTTTTAACCAGTAGTCTTCATTTTCCAAGCAAAACAAGTTTTCCGCTTAAGCGAAGTCGTCGAAGACCGCTCGTCAAGATAGGTTTGTATGTTTGAGACACCTCGAGAGTTATCGAATGACCCATGAGCTCCCTAAATAGCATCTTTCGATGTTGGTAGAAGCTAGAAGGGGATTCCATCTCGCCGACCGTGATCTGTGGCTTCCAACCCGTTGCAAGAGAGATTCGACAGCTCCTATCGACATCCGGTAAGGATAGTTGATGCTAAACGAAAAGCTCTAAAGTAACGCGTAGGTTACTAGGACTATCTTCTAGGGAGAGATATTGTCGCATCTATCTCCATTTCACACTGTCTTCATTTTAGCAAGGTAAACGAAGCATGATAATGGTGGAAACAGGCTAGCTTAATAGTTGAGTCTAGATCTTGGAAACCATGGCCGGCGGGATTATGGTGAACGGCCTGAGTCTCACCATAATCCTACGCGGAAAGCCTCACAGCATCAGTGAAAAAATTATAGGAACCTTGCGGCCATCAACACGACGGTCGTTAGGGGGCGTCGTGGCCGCCCATCACCGCCGTGAAAGAAACCTTCTGATTCAACGCACGAATGGTTAATGATTTCTGGCGCTGGGAATGTTAGGACAAATAATGATTAATGCTTAGGAAGGGTACCGAAAGCGATATGTCAAGATGACTTTTCAAAATTTGTCCTTTGCGGCAAAACCGATTTGATTCTTTGAGACCAACACACTAGCGTAAAGGGAATCGTACTATAAAAAATCTCTTTCACTCTGCCATTTTGAACTGCTGTACTCACCTTTAACCTTTTCGGCGGTTCGAAGTAAGTCTTTGTCTACTTTCTGACGTAGGAACGAACGGATAGGCGAGCCGAGAACGAGGACGATAGCAAAGGCAATGGCAAGTACCTCCCAGTCGGCGCAGATCCGAGAGAACCGAGTCGCGGCGGGATCCGGCGGGCAAGGGGCAAAGGGACTTACGGACTCAAGCCACGGAGACCGTCGACCTAACGACCGAGGCGAGACTCGGCATTGACCAAAGGCATGACTACGGTCGACGAGGAAGTCGATCTCGGGCCGAGATGACGACCCCCCACCTGGGAGGTTGAGGATTAACCCAAGTCAGATGGGACCGAGGAACGAGGGCAGCATGGAAGACGGGAGAACTGCATCGGATACGGAGGAGGAGGAGGAGGAAGTCCAAACAATACACGAAGAACGAAGAAGAGAAAGACAGCCTACGGAATACCAAAGAGATTTGGAACGGGAGGCTGAAATACTTAGGCAAGTACACTTGGCAGGAGGGAACCCTAATCGAAACGTCCCCCAATAACGGCTAACCGCCCCCGGCTTCGGTTATTCCCCGCAGCGGTCGATCACCCAACCGCCCGATCGTCCCTCCTATCGCTCTCACCACAGGACCCCCAACCGCACCCCTAACACAACGGGACACCAAGTGAACAGCCACTCTAGTCACGAGAGCACCGATGTTACTCGCCATACTGGCCAGCCAAAGAAGACAAGAGGACCTGATGAGAGAATTGCAGAGGAGAAACTTGGCGCTAGAATACGAGAATCACCAGCTCCGAAATAGGAGGACGGGATCGAGGGGATCATCAAGCCGAGGCGCCTCTAGCAACCACACTCCGCCAAGGGACGACCCACCCCCTTCACCGAGCCGAGGACAAGTACCCGATCCTAATCGACCAAGAGAAGGATATGGGCCGTCCGGGGATTCTTCGGCCGACGAGGAAGCAACCAACGAGAGTACGGACGCGTCCACCAAGCAAAAAGATCGAACGACTCGAGCGGATAATAAAGAAACTCCTTTGGAGACAACGAGGATGACAAGTTAGCGAAGTAATCAATGAAGCTCGAGAAGACACCGTTTACTGTGGAGTTTGGACCGAACACCATTCCCACCAAAGTGCACGTTGCCAATCTTCCCATCTAGGTTCGACGGCACGACAGCGTGCGGGAGAACACATCAAGATGTACGGCATGTCCTTACTACAATGGAAAAATCACGATGTGGTCATGTGCAAATTCTTCCACGCTAGTCTAGAAAGAGAAGCGAAGAGTTGGTTTTACACCCCGCCCGATAAATCCAGTTGGGAGCTATGCGGTTTGGTAGAAACCTTTCTCGAGACGTATATGCATAATAAACGTAGCTCGGCCCCGAGTCGATAAGTTATTTACCCCGGCACGAGAGGCGGGAACCAGCTGCGTTCCTTAACGGATAGATGGAGGAAGTTATGCACGGATATAGGGAAGGCCGGTCGACAGCGGATATTCGGCTTCGAGAACTCGCTTAAGAAAATCGGACCCCATCCGGGTGGCGATGTACACGAGAAAAGCCCAAGACGCTAAGGGAGATCCGGAAGATGCGGGAGCACTATATCGCCTTGGAGGAGATCCAGAAGGAGCGCAAGGCGGGGGAATACAAGAGGCGAGCACCACGGAGGAGGCTACCCCAGAGAAGCCACGAAACGATCCAGAAACGCCCGGCGCCCAGCCCCAAGGTGAAAACAAGAAAGTCTGGGTCGAGAGGGGAAAGAAGCCTCGCCACGAGCCAAGGTCATACACCCCGCTCAATGCGCCCTTGGAAGAAGTGTTCAAGGAAGTGGAAAAGAGGAATGATATCAGATTACCCCAAGACTCGGGAATCCAATTCGACGGACGAGGAACCACCCGGAGTTCTCGCCATTATCATCGGTTCCGCGGCCACTCAACCAACGATTGTAGAGAAGTGAAGGACATCGTCCAAAGACTCGATCCGCGATGGGTACCCTACGGCATTTCGTCAAAACACCATCGACACGGCCCGGCCGAGGTCCCGAGACATCAAATAAGAATCAATCGCGCGCTCGGTTCAATTGTAACACCATATCACACTCAAGAACACAAGGATACGATTTAGGGACCAGATCACCTCGAGAATACACAAGAGGGACAGATCGGGTGAGAGAAATCTTTAGCGTGGCCAAAACCCTCCTATGGAGCCGTGGATGATGCAACCGATTACGTTTTGGCGAAAGATGTCCCATTGAACGGACAAGCACATGGAGATCCCTTAGTAATAACCACGATGATTGAGGAATGGGCGTCCGCGAGAATATTAATGGACAGTGGTAGTTCGATCGAAGTTTTGTTCTATGACACTTTCAAGAGGATGGAATTGTCCGATGACATCCCGATCCCATCGACTTATCGAATTTACGGCTTCAACGTGCGGTGACGGTGCCAAAGGGAGAAGTCACTCTCGAGTCTCGGACGGGAAGGATTCCTTGACACATTGACCACCTTTGCGTAGTCGATGTCGCATCACCATATGAGGCGATCTGGGACGACCTGGATCGCAGGGATCAAGGGAGTCGCCTCGGCCTACCACCAGAAACTGCGCTTCCCTTCTTATCGCGGAGTAGTAGAGGTGCTAGGCGACCCCCAAGCGGCGAGACAATGTGTGCAGATAGACATCCAACAGAACGAGGAAAGACGGTCGAGGAAACGCCAAGAAAAGAAGAAGTCTAAGGAAATGGAAGCGGGAGAGGAATTGGAAAAGGTGATGACACAAGCCATCGCCACCTACGAAGCGGCGAGACGGACGTCTTATAGCAATCACGGGAGCCGGCAACCGTCGCGAGCCAAAGCAAAACTTCTCGGTCCTAGAACCAACCCCAAGTCAACTGGGCACCGAGGAAGAGCGAGACTCGGTGAGGATAGGGTCACGCTTAACGAACGAATGCAGTCCCAGCCCATTTGGTAACCCTCCCGAAGGAACACATGGATGTATTCGCTGGCAAATGCACGACATGGAAGGAATCGACCCGCAGGTTTGCTTACACCATCTGGCGGATAGACCCCAAGTTCAAGCCGATTAGACAAAAGATGAGAAGAATCGCACCCGAGCTACAACCAAACGGTAGAGGCGAGTTGAAGAAAGCGTACGCAGCGAGGAATCATCCGAAAAGCCCAATATCCGCAATGGATATCTAATATGGTGATAGTCCCCAAGAGGAATGGGGGCGTCCGACTGCGTCGACTACAAATGACGAATAAGGCATGCCCAAAGGACAGACTTCCCTCTCAAAGATCGACCGGTGGTGGAATCCATTGTCGGGTATAAGGCGATAACACTCATGGGACGGGTACTCAGGATATAACCAAATCCCCCGGCCCCGAAGACCGGGAGCATACATCCTTTTTCACGCCAAGAGGACCGTGTTGTTACACCAAAAATGCCATTCGGGCCGAGAAAACGGGCGCTACATATCAGAGGCTAGTGGAGGACATGTTTGAAGACAAAATACACGACACCATCGAAGTATACGTGGACGATATGCTAGTCAAGAGTAAGGTAGCCGATACCCACATCGACGACCTTAGAGACATCTTCCAGACCATGAGGAGGTACAAGATGAGGGCAAATCCGTCCAAGTGCACCTTTTGGGTCACCTCGAGCAAGTTCCTAGGATACATAATCACCGATAAGGGGATCGGCGAGATCCGAGATAAAATCAAAGCGATAATGTAAATGCCTTCGCTGTAATGATTAAGGGACGTGCAACGGCTGAGCGGAAACTTAGCGGCTCTAGGACGATTCATCTCTCGATCGTCGGACAAGTGCAAGCATTTCTTCGGGACGTTAAGGAAGGAGAGAAGTTTAAATGGACCGAGGAGTGTGAGGAAGCATTCAGGAAAATCAAGCAACATCCGGCGGGCCTCAGGTGTTACGAGACCCGAGCCCGAAGACATACTAACACTTGTATTTCGGGGCAACCGGTCATGCCATCAGTCTTCGTGTTGGTCAAGAACGAGGGAGCAGAGGAAAACAGGGTATATTTCATAAGCAAAACCATGAACCCGCGGAAAAGAACTACACGAGAATCGAACAACTCATACTAGCGTTAGTATTTGCGACCCAAAAGCTTCGGACATACTTCCAAACTCACAAGATCCGAGTGCTCACCAAATCCTCTATAGAGTCGGTACTCGACAACGCGGCCGAGTCGGGGCGGATCTCCAAATGGAGCGCACGAGATAAAGCAATTCGATATCTTTTATGAAATGAGGACAACGGTGAAGCGCAGGCGATGGCTGATTTTTTGCGAGACTTCCCTCTCAAAGTGACGAGGACGAGGTAGAAGACATCCCCGAATGGAGGAAGACCGAGAGGACTCACCCGATTTACTCGAGACCCTGCCCGGCCGACACGATGGGAGGTCTTTGTAGACGGGTCATCCAACAAAGACGGATCGGGTTTAGGACTGGTCTTCACGACACCAAAGGGCAAGAAAATGGTCCACTCTTTTAGGCTTGAGTTCAAAGCAACCAACAATGTCACGGAGTACGGAGCGAGAATACATGCCCCGCGCTTGATTGTGGAGATGGGCATCCAGGAAGTACGATCGACAAGCGACTCCCGGCTAGTTGTGCGGCAAATCAAGGCAATATGCCATACATGACCCTTTGCCGCCAAAAATGGGGGAGCTCGCCCAATCTACATCGGGCAAATACCAAGCATCAAATTCCGACACATCTGCAGTAAAAAGACAATCGGCACTCGGATGATGCCCCGGCATATATCGCTTCCATGTTGACTGACTCAAGCATCGAGGGTATCCGAATCATGAGAATCCTAACGCCCTCAGTACCCGAGAACGTGGATATCGGCGCACAAGTCGCGGCAACCACTACCGATCAATACCGGGCCGATGATTGGAGAAAGCCAATTCATGAATACCTCGAAACGGGGAGGTTGCCCAAGGGGAGGCCTGAGATCAACAAGATCAAGAGCAAAGCCGCCGCGTACGAACTTAGGGATGGCACCCTATACCGAAAATCATACCTAGGACCATTGCTAAAATGCCTAAGTAAAGAAGAGGGGCAGATGATCCTTAACAATTACACTATGGGGTCAGAGAAACCACGGCTCGGGGCCGCAGCCTAGCGGCACGAGCTAAAACCATGGGATACTTCGGGCCGTATATGAACGAGGACGCTTGAAGCACATGGCCACCGTTTGCGACGAGTGCAGAAATTCGGGAAGAAGATACATGCACCGCCGTAACATTAAACTCCGTCATCGGCCCTCGGCCCTTTGCTAAATGGGGAATCGATATCGTGGGACCACTACACGTCGGATCGGGACAAAGAAAGTATTTAATTGTGGCCACCGATTATTTCACCAAGTGGGTTGAGGCAGCTCCGCTAAGGCACATACGGGATAAGGATGTTTTTCGGTTCATGCGGGAACACATCATATGCCGCTTTGGGTCCGGCAGCAATCGTCTCGACAACGGGAAACAATTGCAAGGCAAAAACATCGACCTATTATTCAACACGTACAACATCCGAAAGAGCAAGTCCACGCCTCTATACCCCCAAAGCAACGGACCAGCCGAGATCACAAACAAGACCATCGCCGATAACATGAAGAAGAAACTCGACGGAGAATATGGGGAATGGTGTGAAGAACTCTACAATGTCTTGTGGGCATATAGGACAACTCGCGAGGAGGCACAGGACTGTCGCCCTTCATGCTAACATACGGACCGAAGCCATCTTACCTACGAGGCGATGATACCTACCACAAGGACCGAAGCGTGGAGGCGAAACATCTCGGCGGACCTTATCTTGGCTAAACTTGATGATCTGGAAGAAACGAGAGAGATGGCCCTACAAAAGATGGAAAATTACCAACGAAGAATCCAACGGGAATATAACAAACGGGTCCGACCAAGAGAATTCCAACCGGGGCAGGGTGGTACTAAAGCTCCTACCTAGCTATGAGCGTGACAAGAAGGGCGGTAAGCGGCACCACGCTGGGAGGACCCTACACGATAGTTGAGAAAGGGAGAAGGGGCATACAAGATATCGGGCGGATGGAAAACCCGAGCCACGACCGTGGAACGCGACACGACTCAAAGATCTACCATCCGTGAGATCGGGTAAGATATCTTGTCATCTATTTCCGTGAAAAGCCGCGTGGGGTTGGAAATATGACAAGTGCGCCCGAATGGTCGTTTCGAACCGGGGCGATGGCATTGTGCAAGTGCGGGCGACTTACACTAACACGGACTATTCGAACTCGGGCGATGGCATTGTGCAAGTGCCGAGGTAGTTCGGGGGCCCCGGCGGTTGGAAACCGGTGGCCGATTGTCGAGGCATGAGTACTCGACGAGTCGAGCGGACAACATTGCTCTCTCGCAAGTGGCCGAATCACTTGCCCAAGAAGATTAATCGATAACTTCTTGGGGTATCGATCCTATAGAAACTAGGCAAGACCAACTCCCCTTCCACCAGATCTCGAAAGACGGTGATGAGATGCCTCGGTCGGGACATGGCATCGGGCCCGATGATCCTCCTTGTTGAGTGTGTTCGACGAAACGGCATTTGTGACTAACTTTTGTCTATCCATGCAGGCATAAGAAAGGACAATAACGAGGCTACGATAGAAAAGCCACATACGGGCAACCCAACATAAATAAGAATAATGACGTCGCAAAGATAACAAAGATCGTAGCAAGAAGAGAAAATAAATCGGCGACGCAGCACCCCATAACAAGTTATGCAAGAAGTTAACAAAGTGTTCAAACGAATTACAACCCGAGGAAAAGGGCAGGACAGCGACGCAGCGCTACAAAAGATATGATCACTCTTTGGAAGAAGTAGAACCCGGACAGCCTTCTTGGCGCGGCAACATCGGCTCGCTTCTTATCAAGCACCGCCTTCACTTTGACTTTGACCCGCAAGACGAGCTCCTCACCGAACTTCGCTTTCTCAGCTGCAAGATCCCGCGCTAGCCGCTCCGACGCCGCTTCGGCGTGGCCATTCGATCGAGCGAGATGGGCCTCCTTCCCCTTCAAACGAATGTTCTCCTCCTCCAACAAGGCCACCTTCTTCTGCTCGGCTGCCAAGACAACAAGAACGGTCAGTCACACAACAACAGCAACAAGATAACAACATGAAAAGCACGACACAATGTATACCACCTTCTAACAAAGGGGCAATTATTCTAATCGACTCTTCGGACTCGGTCGAGGCTACACTCGGGCGGACACCTTCGAAGAAAGTTCTAAGTATCGCTGTTCATTAAACTCATTAGTGGGGCAATACTTCTTGTGATCACCCATTCCTCCTCTCGACGAGAGTGGGCAGCCCGCAAACCCGACAATTGAGCACGCACCCAATCCAACTCACCGAGAAACCTTTACGAACTCCTTAAGCTTCTCATGAGCCTCTCGCCTACGCTTCTCGGTAGTGTCTCTCTCCCCAAGATCCGGAGGCGATCCGCATGCAGATCCCGAACCTGAAGTCTTAGCCGACCACATTGATCCTCTAAGTTATCAGCTAATAATGTTTTCTCGGCCGTTATACCTTGGAAGTGAGCTAAGTCTGCCCTTAAGTTATCTATTTCCTCGGGAACATACTCAAACGTCTCGTACCGATAAAGTTTGGATTGAAGATCTTCAATATCGGTTTCTAGACGATCAATTTTGGCATCCTTATTGACTATTCTCTGCTGTAAGTTCGAAACGTGATCCCGTTCTATGTTCGCTTCCCTCTTCAAATGACGATACCTTGTGGCGGCTTCGGCCTCCGCAATAGAGGATTCGGCTGCGCGCAGGAATACTAAGCTCGGGATATTGGCACTACAAGATCAATCATAACTAGTTGCAAGTAAAACGAATACCTTGGGTTTGGCCAACTCCCTCTCCAACCCTCGAGACCGTTCGCGCTCCTGCTGCAACAAAAGACGAAGATTCTCCCTTTCGACGGCCTCCCGACGTTGGATGGCGACGCTCAATAAAGCGCGCGGTTGACATCCTAAAAACAACACCAACATAGTCAGCCCTAAACAAGTACAAAAACGCAACGCCCGAACAGCTCAACTCACCAGAGGTCGAAGGTACTTTTCAGGGCCGGCCTCATACAATGCGACGGCATTGACCTTCTCTTCATCGGACAAAGAGGCGAAATCAGGAGAGATGAGTGCCCCAAGCGAGTTGCACATAGGCCCGAGATAGTGAAGGAGGTGTGCTCAATGGGATTAGGAACCACGGTAGGGAAAGTATTGACGGTTGACCATCGACATTCTCCACATCACGGTCAATCAAATCGCCCCCACCACCACCCGATTTCCCGCCCGACCCAATCCCCCCTCCTTATCAAGAGCATCGTCCTCGTGCGCCAAAAAGGTCTTCTTCATCATCACCATCGAAACAACATACACAAGTGCCATCGGCAAGCACAATCCCTTCACCGTCACTTCCCAGGCACATCCTTCTCCGGGGCAGGCACATCCTCCTTAGGTTCTTTTACCCCTACCCTTAGACTTCCCACCTACAAAGGCAGATGAATCGTCAGACGATTTAAGAGGCGACCTCCCCAGGAAATGTGACAAGGGTAGTCGATCATCGGGATCCTCACCATCCTTCGCCGAGGTACCAGCGGCCTTGTCAACCTTCAACTTCTGCGTATCAGCCGACGTCAGATCCATGCAAGGCAACAAATAGGGGCACGTACATGTACGTTAAATAAAAAACAATAAGTATATTTGTTACCTTCCCTGTATCCTCCTCGGCTCCGCCAATCCTATCCCTCTTCCGATGAACGGAAACCTCGAAGAGTACCCCGGGGACTTAGTCGAAAAACACCACCAAAAACAAAATACTACCCCGTAAGTCTCCGAGCCGATCAACCAAACTAGAGAGACAGAGAGAAATGTACCGACCCGATCAACGTTGACTACCCGTAAAGGATAAAATTCGGCCGGAGGAGGGAGCTTGCCACTCAAAAGTAGGAAATAACCGGCGGAACCCGGTCCCAAGCCGTGTCATTGGTATGACAGGCGTGCTTGTTGGAACTCTTTCCTCGGGGTCTTCATCCAAAAGAAGCCTCCTAACTCCCTCGGGAAGAGTCTTATGACGGTGAGGACCTGGCAGCAAACCCGGCGAGATCGCCATTTGTGGTGGTCCCGCTCCTATAATTATCGGCGAAGCTGGGGGGTATAATCACTCGCCTGAGAAGGATTGAAGGTAGACCAGGCGGTAGGAGCACACTCGCCTCGACTACGCCTCTCCCACTCGGACGGGATGCGGAAAGTGTTACCGTTCCATTGGGCCAAGGCACGACATGGACGAATCTTGGAGAGAGCCTCGACAGAATGGGCGACTAGGATCATATAGAGGGAAACGCAACCCGAGCTCTAGCTGGCCCTCGGTGACAATGGTCGCCTACCGAACGGGGAAACCTCAAAACATCCTCTTTCTTCGTAACACCCCTCGGCCCGACAAGAGCTCGACGTCATACCCGTGAAGACCAAACTCATCCTTCAATTTGTTGAACATATTGCTCGTCCGTTAAGTCCTTAGCGGTCCTCTTGTCGACCCTACAAAGAAACGAAGATGGGTTATCGGGAAAGATAGAATCTAGAGCGCGAGAATCATACTTGGAAGGACTCTCCATGACGAACAGGGGAATCAAGTGATACGCCGTCTTCATCGAAAACACATAACTCATACACCTTCTTTTCGTCATCGAGGAGTTCAAGACGCCATAACACCGATGAGAAAACGGCAAGAGAAGCGAAACACGACCGAAGTTGCGGCGGAAGCGGAGACGGAGAAGACGACGGATAAACGGAGAATGAGGGAAAATATTTGTCGATGGAGGAGTCAAAGAAAGACAACAAAGAAGACGGAGAAGGAACAAAGTTGCGGAGAAACGAGAGGAAGAACGAAGTTGCGGAGAGAACAGAGGAAGAATGAAATTGAGAGAAGGAAATAAGAGGAAGCAAGGTTTAAGCCCGGGCTTATAAACCCCCCGTGGTGACCGGCAGGAGAAGGTGAACCGGTCGCAGATAGCAAGCGAGTGGGGGACAAAGCATGCGTGAAAACCCGGCATGACCGAGGACGTGGGAAGACGAGAGCGGTTGTTCTTCCCCACGTGTTGACCACGAGTGAAAGAAGGGGCATAAATGTAGGTGTAAATAATCCACGTGGGACAGGTGGAATGATCCTAGGCCGTGGCGTACGGAGAAAAAGAATGTATCAAGAGTACCGGATCACCTCTCCGAGTCCGGGCGCAAGAAAAGAGGAGCTGAGACAGTTTGAAAAGTCGACGAAAAGGGGAAAAGTTGTGATGCGATGGACATCGGTCTTTGGAGCCATAAATGCTACCGACAAGGTTGGTGAAGAGATAAGAAGGACTCGGTCAAGGAAGACTCGGCCAAGGATCCCAAGGGCGACATCGATTACCCCACCAAACGGACGACATCGAGCGACGAGATAGCGAGGCAGACATCACTCGGCTTGACGCACCGCCCGAACAAATAAGAACAATCGCCGAGACATCGATCGATCACCCGAGAGGAACATCGAGGAAGCTACGCCGGAGCCTAACACCGTAATCATTGATGTATCATCACTTGTAACTATAAATAGAGACCATGTAGAGAGGAAGAACCCAAGTAATAAGTGAGGAAAGAGAGCATACTAAAGGCATTGAGAGAGATAAATCCGTCTTGTAACCTTGAATCGAGTAATAAGATCTTCTTTATACCCCCGTGGACGTAGGTAATCATGCCGAACCACGTACACCTCGTGTTCTATTGCTTCTCTTGTTTGTCTTGTTTCTTTGTGTATGTGTTTAGTTACCTTTGGATGTAGAGGTAGGATTTTCTACATCTACAATTGATGTGAGTTCTTGTCATCGATGGACTTGTTTGATACTCAAAATGTCCTGAATATCGCTCATTTTGATTCTATCTTGCTTGATATTGATATAGTCGAAGTTGTTCGTTATGCTCCTGAGTGTTTACTAGGCATGTCCTCTAAGTCAGATAAACATGGATCATCAAGGACTTCCTTTACCATGTCTAATGATGGTTCTCAATTGGCTGCACCTGAAGACACTAGTGTAGTTAATTCACTGTTCACATAATATGAATTTAGGGTTCTGAGAGAGAAGTCAATGGGATTTGTGGTGTTTTAATGGGGCTGTTATACATGGAAGAGTGATGGTGTTGTTGAATGAAGAACAAGAAGGGGTTTTTCCTGTGGTTTCATGGTGGTGGTGGCTGTGAAAGACATGGAAATGATGTTGTTGTGGAAGCTACAGTGGTGGATTGATGGAAGAGATGGTAGTGCTGTAATTACAGAAACAGAAGGTGATAGTCTTGTTGTTGGTGTTTGAACTCAGGTGAAAGAATGGGTTTTGCTATGGTGGTCTTAAGAGGTTTAAGAAGCTACGAGAGATTGGAGGAATGAATTGGTATGAATATATTTGAGATGGTGCTTGGTGGTTGCTTTAAAGGAACCGAGTTGCACTGCATTAGCAAGTAGATGAGCAGACTGAGTTGAAGCAATTGCTTGAATTAGAGCCGGTGATGTTGCATCCGAGTATTGTATGAGTCAGTGTTGGTGGTACTACGGTCATGGAAAGAAATGCGGTGTATGTGTTGAAACGGGTGGCAGATGTTGTTGCAGGAGGTGATGTCTTATGGCAGTCAGTTCAGGAAGAATCATGGATGGTCATAGAGCTATATTGTGTATCTTTATTTATGTTTAGGAAGAATCATGGATGGTCATAGAGCTTATTGTTCATCAGTTAGAAATATAAGAGTTGATAATATATCCTCATAATGACATCATCTTAGTCTAATACTAGTGTCTCAGGCTTTTTTCCCATTAAGGCGATGGGGTTTTGATTATTAGCATTTATTATGAAGGCATTGGAGTAGTTACTGTTAGGAAATTTCTCTGTTTTAGCTTTGTCACGCTTTATTTTCACTCTACTTTATGTGTCTAGCAAGCTAGTGTAGTGGTGGTAACAACGAGCAGTAATAGTAGTAAGGGAACTGAACCAAATCTACGACACACTCTTTTGGTCCTGCTTTTGTTGTAAAATTTTTGAAAATAGATAGAGTAGTGACGAGTTGTTTTTCTGAACTTCAATGTGTATTGATTCTTCATCTATGTTTATAATTACTCAAATATTGCTCATCTCTCATTATTAAGTGTCTTAGATTAAAAAAAGATTATACATTGGGATTAGGATAGTCTTATTTGTATCCAGTTCACATTATTTGAATTTGGTAATAATTCTTTTAGTAGAATTTCCTCTGTTATGTGCATACATGCCTTGCTGGTATAATTCTTGTGTATGAATACACTCTTGGACTATTTCTATAATAGCATAATTAGTTCTTTTCGCAGTTACTCCCCTGGATTTGATTAATGAAATTGGTAATGGTTTATTTTCAGGTTAAAGGTATGTGAACAGATTTTGGTGAGGAGATGCATTGTCAGTTTCTTGAGATACTACACAACTTATTGATTGGTTCTCGGCGTAGGATCCTAGGTGCGAGTTTCCTTCATTTCTTTGCGCATATCTCTTTCTTTTGATCTTGCTTGGCTTCTAATTTAGGTTGATGCACCTTTACTAGTCTGCTTTATTATTAAGGTTGATGTTGTCCTGCAAAAATCTTTTTTCACTCTCTTTTATGTGAGATTTTATTTCTGCACCTAGGCATATTTTTTTAGTGCAACATTCTTTTTTCACCATTTTTAATGTGACAAATTGTTTTTGCACCCTTCATAAGGTTCCGAAACCGTTTTACCAATCTTTTGTAGACTGTGGGATGCATATTTTGGCCACTACGGAGGCTCAGTTGCCATGGATACTAAGATGGGATGTGAGTGTTGGTAAGATATTATATCATTTAGGTAGTGTTTCCTCTACAACTTCATCTATAAATGTAAGGTTTCGTGATGAGCTTATTTTCAATGCGAAACTTTTTTCACCATTTCCATGTGAAAAATTATTTTTACACCCTTCGCTTGTTGATCATACATATGACACGGTTGTGGTGCAGGACTTGAGCAGCCATTGACTTTCGAGCATGGATTTAATATTGCTTGTATTATGTGGATGGGATCCCGTGCTTTACATTTTACACATACTTATTTATCTGTCTCAGCCTCCCAAAGAAGTACATTTGCATTTCCGATCCATATCAAAGTAATTAAATGTCGAAGTAAGCATATGCTTACGGAGCATGTCTCTGAAAAGATTTTGCACCTTTTTCTATGTGAAAACCTATTTCTGCACCCTTCTCTGTGTGAAAACTTATTGTTGCACCCTTTTCTGGGAATTACTGTTGAAGTAGTTGTTGGATCCTTATGTACTTAGAGAAGTTTGGCTTGATCGTTGATTACGTGGTTTGTACCTTCTTTAATTTTTAACATCCAATGTATTTTCACAGCACGTTTTTAAAATGGAGCAGGAAGAGGAATCGGATGGTGGGTTTAGGTGCACACCTGGTGGAGAGAGTATGTAATTTATCTTAACTGTTTGTTTCAGATTGTAGCAACCGTATATAAAGTTTTCTGCTGCGTGGGTGCGCTCGCTATAACGGGTTCACTGCACCACATTGACAAGGACCTTCGTGTATGGTGGTTATGTGAAAGGCAAGTCAAATCTGGAGGATGTAAGTCTTTTAAATACTTAATTTTTAATATGTGGCTGTAGTAAGTCGACAAGAAACCAACTCGTATTTAGTTTGTAACTCCGTATAATTTATTTTAGAAAATAAATAAAAATATGGTCAAATCTGGTCAACGTGAAGTCCAGGTACCAAACGCAAAGCTGGACAAATGTTAGACCAAACGCTAACTCTGGATAAAATGTAAGTACCAAAAACCAAATAACCCTAAAAAGAACGATGTTCATATAAAATAGGTTGTCAACTTTAAATAGTGCACAATATATAAAGTGCTTCCTGATCAAAGAACATATAATCAAGAAAATGCACTAATATACCTTTCTTTGAAAATCTTATATTTGCGTAAATAATCAATGAACCAATTCAACCGATCTTTCAGCTCCAACTTCTTATGGTTAAATGAAAATCAAACTCATTATACGGGTATCGATATTTGATATTAGACAAATTAACAAAGATCATAATATTAATATAAAATCGATTGCCAACTCTAAATAGTGCAAAGCATATGAAGTGCTTTCCATCCAAGAAGGGGTCCCAATTAACAACCCAAAGATTAACCAATCCAAGAAGTGGTCTCAATTAACAATTGCATTGTATTATGAAAGCGCCAATTATCATTTATTAGATTAATAATTGGAACCAAATTATTCACCAATAAGTTTGGAACACCGTTTGAGATTCCTATCTGCAAATTCAATATCGAAGACGTAATGCACATGCGGGACACTCCAATCAGTTTAATCTGCGATTTATTCTTACTCTTACTACTAATTTGCTTTTGTAGGCGTGTGCACATATATTCGCTACTCGAAATTAAACCCTATAATTGTATCCATAGACGGACATTAGTTTTCTTTTTCTTTTATTTTTTAGAAGAGATTATTCTAGATTGGATCTAGGGGCAAGTAAGGATGCTTTGATTATTTTATCTTAAAAACTTGCAAAGACTAATAATTTTTATTATTATTTTTGGTATGTAAACTTTACCTTTACATGATTCGGTTCATAGCCCTTCATGACCATTTCGTCTAGGAGGGTTCCCGCTCTCATTTCCCATCAAACAATTGCAACTTACCTGCAATTTCAAGTTAACCAACAATCAATACCCGAAGTCAATGACTCATAACGCACAGAGACAAGAGAAAGAGCGAGAGAGGCTTTACATGACGTGCTAATATGCTCTTAACTTTAGCAAGCTATGTATGCGGTTGTGCATCAATGTTGGATATGACGATATCATCCCGGTGGTTCCAAGTTATACTAAAAAATCATCCTAGATGTTACCGTACGCATCCCCCATTTAGGGGATTTTGGTACTTTGGGCCATATTAGTGAACTTGCAAAGTAAATTTGTAACGTTTTCACTCAGTTTTCCTGTGATTTTAACTCCGCTATCGTACATCCAGATTTCTAAATAGTAGCCTATCTTTCGCTTCGTACTATGAGAGACAGATTCAAAATGCTTCAAATTAATGTAAACAAACTTGGCAACGAACCCTTGGTAGATAATTAACCCCTTATGGTTAACCCGAGAAACAAAAATGGATACATTTATGAAAAATCTTATTTAGTTAGATAGGGTCGATTAAGATGGGACACCAAAATAATTGATTCTTCGAGAGCAGTATAAGTGGGATCCCGGCGGTCTGGGGGGGACCACGACGGCCCCTCTCTTCTTGAGAATCCATACATCCCTTATCGGTGTATGGACACTATCTCTCAAAAGCACGAGTTTAGGTTCTACCGAATGGGAAAATGGAGCACCTTCCCATGCGGGCATCCTTAAAACAACTTTAATGTAAGCAAATCCGAAATCGTAATCACATACCGATAAAAAATTGGTATAAAATTTCCTACAGTAAACAACTTTAGAACAACTGCAGTGGGCGACTAAACCCATTTATTTGGTAAAAGAACTAGACGTAGCGGGACGGATCATCGACCAAATCCCAGACTAAACCCAAATTCCAGACTATATTTGGTCTGGGACCAAAGACTAAACCCAAATATAGTCGGGCGTTGATATAATCCACGCCCCACCACCAAGCGGGTATATAATGTACGCCCCACACCAGGCGAACGTATACTCAACGCCCCACACCAGGCGTGGTTTATACCTCCGCCCCTTCCTTTTTTTTTTTTTTTTGAATGGGGCGGGGTTAATACCTCCGCCCCATCAATCTTTTTTAAGCCTTTTTGAATGGGGCGTGGTTTATACCACCGCCCCATTGTTTTTTTTTTTTTTTTTTAAATTAAATTTTTTTAAAATTTCGAAATCTCCCCCACACCAGGCGAACGTATAATCCACGCTCCACCAAATTTAGTCTTCCGCCCGTAGCGTCACACACCGAGACTAAACCCAAATTTTGGTCTTTTCTTCCTCTTTGGTCTTTGGTTATACTCGCACTAACGCAGGTTGCTCTTAGCAAAATTTTCAAGGCATGATTGTAAAACATAACGAAATTTCCATGCTTGCTATAGCAATCCAAATAGGGTTAATACGTTATGAGTAAGCGTTTCTTTAGCAATTAGTCCTGGCATCTACTCCAGATTTACTTCAACTACGGTGCCCACGTCATTCTTTTCATCCGGTTGTGGGTTCACTTTAACATTAAAAAATAATGCAATTGAGTTGCATCCGGCCGTGGTTTTAATAGCATATAGATAAAGATTGTTTTAACTTAGAATTTTATTTAATCAAGTAATTTTATTGATCTAAGGTCTTCATCGGAAGTATCCCACAACAAAAGAAAATAGAAAAAATACACTACCAAAGTCGTTCAAGATTGACTTAACCGCAACCACCATCCCTAAATGAAAGAATTATTGCACTTACAATCCCACTATTCCGAGAGCAAAATTCCAATCGAAGTTATAGCTTTTGGTTTAAAGATATGCGAATGCAATTGTAATCTCAAGTGTGAAAAGTGAAATCAAAATAAAGAAAGAAAACACAGGTTTAAAAATGATTATACCCTACCATTAAATGAATTTAGAAGTACCGATCCAAAGCACATAAGAGCTACGACAATCTTCCGCGCAGATGATCAATGGCATCATCCTTGCTCTCTCCATGATCAGCCTTACGTGCGCAATAAATTATGAAATTACATCATCGAAAGCATAGGAAAAAATGCAAGCAAGAAAAGAAAAAAAACCAGCGAAAACTAAACATAAAGGAAGAACCGCTAAGCGATTTAGTTTTTATGCGAATGCTATATATATAGAGAGAGATACCAAATCCAAAACTCACTTTCTTTCCTTTCCATTTCTTTTTGGAAATCACATATATTCCATAAAAGTAAAGACTTTGTTTTGGAAATGATATATACAATCGATATCTAAAAATATTATTGTTATGATTATTATAATTTTTATATTATTAGAGAATTAATTTATATTTACCAAAAATAAGCTTACAAAAACACTTGTCATAAAAACCAAGATTTTTTATATATTTTACGTCCAAAAATAAGCTTACAAAAACATTTATCATAAAAATTAAGATTTTTCTTTTATTTTTGGAACTTCCTTACCATAAAAATTCGAAAATAAATATAGTTTTTTTTATTATTTTTGGATTTTAATTAGGAATTAAAGATTAATATAGTAATTTTTACATTTTTTATCGTAGCAAAACATATAGTTTCTTTAAATAGTACAAAGCAAAGAAATTATGGTGACATTAGATAAATGTACCACCACTACCATCGATTTCTAAGACAACATTCGACACAAAATTTAGCCTTCCAATCACAAACAGGGAATTATATAAGAAGAGGTTAATGTTTGCTACAATGCTTTTTTCAAAAAAATAAAATAATAGTATATCTTATATTTTCGATTTGTTCATCCGTATAATATGTAGCATCATTTTTCCGGTACCAACATTCTCGAGAACAAGATAACCGAATATCTCCCTGGGAAATATTGGGAGGCCAACTTTCGAGATGTTCCACCTTGGTAAACCTGTTCACCCACATTACATGTTCAAATGACACAATTATGTAACCTACCGATGGCTTGGCAATGCTAAACCTTTGAATGGAATACACATTTCCCTCCTCGAATTTCCCTTCTAACAAACTTTATGTAATCTTTGCCTACCCTAGCATGCATCTCGAGTACCCCCGCATTATGTCCAATACACAATTAAAAACTACACTTTATCGCAGGTGTCTTATATGAAGGTGATAACCATTTCACCACATCTAAGGTGTTTGAACAAAACTAAAGAATCGAGCTATTCAAATTCAAATTTTTGTTGTAAATGCGATAAATTTCTATCTAGATAGCGAACAGAGAGATTAGACTACCAAATGCGTACTAACTTATTCTCTAGATATATTAATGGGTTAACTTCACAGTGCCCAACAACTTGAGGAAGTTTGAAGGACAAAAAACAACGCTGTCGTACCAGATATTACTGCTATAAAAGTTTTCACTTTTGGTGGTTGTCTTAAGACACATGTTTGCTACTGATGGATCTCGACCTACGTATTAACAATAACATTTTGTACCAATTTCCAATGAATACGAAGAAGGTAAATAATCGAAATCAAAACCACAAGCCCGTAAATGTGCTCAAAACCCTGGTTACGTGATCAAGGTAAAGAAATCGACAAGGCAGAAATCACTTTTGGTGGTTGTCTTGGTTCCCTTAAGATTAACAACTACCTCACAGTCGTCTTCCTCCATACCATCCATCAATTCATCTCCAAATACAGTGGATTAAACCGCTAGAATAGGGTGCAAAAATAAGTTTTCACATTAAAATAAATAGTGAAAATAGAATTCTGCACTTAAAATATGCTTGTACTAAATTTCACATAAAAAATGGTGAAAACAGCAATATGCACCTTCATAAACTAAAGGGTGCAAAAATAACTATCCACGTGAGAAAGGGTGAAAAATCAATTTTGCGATTAGCAACGACACATGAACCTTATTCACCCGATGAAATGAATATTCACCATCGTGAACCTTCTTAGTATCCACCGACGGGGAATAGAGATCTTTTTAGCTGAATAACTCGATTTCCCAGTTCTGACAAGCAGCCATTTGTTCTCTTTCAAAAAATTTTGTTTAACAGTGCTTCGAACGCTTAAATTTTAATTCTAAAATATTACATGCACCCTTCGAAGTTAGCACCATCTGTTAGAGCACTGCTCGGTCGAACTCGCATGCGTTGCTATCTCAAGCATGTTTGTCAATGTTAGTGATCAAAACTATAAGTCTTGATTTCTAGTTTACTTAAAGGTAAGTCTCGGACTAGGATAGAAAGTGTAGTTGAGCTCTAGACTCCATGGTGATCATCATACAAAGACGAAGAACTACTCAAGGAACTGGTGGAACTTCATCGACTAAAAGGTATGTGGAGACTTGAACTTATCTATCACTCAAAAGTCTATCTACTATATCTCATATCTTGAGACAAAAGTCGTATTGCTATATAGACTATGATTATACACATTTGCTATTTCGAGCCGAGTTTATCTCGCTTTATCTATTTCTCGAAATATGTGTTGGTAAGCTTTCGCTTTGGCCAAGTTCATCTTTACTAGTGACAAAAGTCATATTAAGTTTCAATTACTTGAAAATTGCTTTGACGAAAAATGGTTTGTGAAAAACAACTATATAACGTCCTCTAAGAATATTTCAATGATTGAAATGAGAGTTTAGAATATATAACCATTGTTGGATATAAACATTGTGTGATAACTCATACGTGTGTAAGTCGTTATTCCTTGAACCAAAGTATGCGTACTTTGTCGCTCAGGAAAACTGAACCAAAGTCCGCGTACCAAAGACGCGCACCATCGGAAGTTCACGTCCCGTGAAAATCAACTCGGAGTTTGTGAACCGAAACAAACTTATTCCGGTACTTAAGTCCGCGTCAAAGATGCGTACTTAGGTCGGATATTTTCTAAAAACGATTATTCGTGAACTTAAACTTATATAAACTAAGGAATGCATAATTGCAAACCGTGGCTATAAAGTTCAGGAATCGATTCGAGTGAATCAAACCGTTTTGCTTCGATTGTGTCTTGTATACTTCCATAAGATCTAAGCAATTGAACAACTCTCTAACTAGTTCATTTGAGTCATTTGAACTAGTTATGGTAAAGAAGAATATAGTTGATATGAAAGTGCTCATATGGCTAACCATTTGGTTAACTATTGTTGAACCAACTAAGTGTACATGTTTGGGTACGGTTACACAAACCTAAATAAACGCGCGTTTCATTTGTGTGTAACAAGCTAAGTTTCGATCTAACGGTTGAAAGATATTAGCTTGAATCTAATCAGGTTTTCATCTAACGGTGAATATTGAATGCTTTGTTACCAAGGTAACTTAGATTGCAAACCCTGATTTGAAAGACTATATAAAGGAGAACTCTAGCAACTGGGAACCTAATCCCCACACCTCCTGTGTGATACTAGTTGTATAAGCTAGAGTCGATTCTCCTTTAACCTTAGGTTTCTACCGAGACCCTGTAGGTTAACGACTTGAAGACTTCATTGGGATTGTGAAGCCAGACCCAACTATCTTCTTTGTAGTTGCGTGATCTAATTTTTGTTGTTTCTATCGTACTAAGTATAATCGTAAGATTGGCTTGAGATTGATTTCTCCGATAGGCAAGATAGAAAAGTAATCACAAACAAACTTCGTCTCATCGTTTGTGATTCCGCAATATCTTCTTTCGCTATTCGATTAAGATTATTGTGAGGTG
This sequence comes from Papaver armeniacum, assembly GCA_023531295.1. NCBI lineage: Eukaryota > Viridiplantae > Streptophyta > Magnoliopsida > Ranunculales > Papaveraceae > Papaver > Papaver armeniacum. The sequence goes on from JAJJWW010005043.1 coordinate 65,900, forward strand.
ATTGATAATTCTAGGGTGTTCTTCAGGAATATAAGTCCGGGTTATCAATTGGTTCCTGTCCACCTTGATTTATCAAAAGACGGAACAAAAACTCGTAGGTATTTCTGTGGGAGACAGATTTATCTATTATCGTAGACTTTTCTGTGTAATACAGATTTGTTTATTAAAGTCTTCGACTTTGGGTCGTAGTAACTCTTAGTTGTGGGTGAGATTAGCTAAGGGAATCAAGTGCGTAGTATCCTGCTGGGATCAGAGACGTAAGGAGCGCAACTATACCTTGGATCTGTGTGAGATTGATTGGGGTTCAACTACAGTCCAGACCGAAGTTAGTTTGTAGTAGGCTAATGTCTGTGGCGGCTTAATACAGTGTGTGTTCAATCTGGACCAGGTCTCGGGGTTTTTCTGCATTTGCGGTTTCCTCGTTAACAAAACTTCTGGTGTCTGTGTTATTTCTTTTCCGCATTATATTTTGTTATATAATTGAAATATCACAGGTTGTGTGTTGAATCAATCAATTGGGAAATCCAACCTTTGGTTGTTGATTGAAATTGATTGATCCTTGAACATTGGTCTTTGGTACCGTTCAAGTGATTTCTCTTGTATTCAATTAGACTCGTGATTTCTATTTGCTTGAGTAAGTATTGAATCGAGAAAGTGAGATATAACTCTTTGATATACTTTTATTAAGATTGAGTCTGACTGTCGAGTTGATTCTCTTAAAAGTATATTGGAGTTAGTCCATACAGATTGCTAAGCGAAATATTGGGTGTAGTTGTTGTACCCCCGCTTTTTCACCATCAGAACGTACAAATAAGAATACATCACAGGTAAAATTCTAATCATCAAATTTAGATAGCCAACAATTACCAATAAAAACAAGAAAAATAGCAAAGGGAAGGAGAATTGTGTTCAAATAATTAGATTTAGATAGTGATGCGCTGAACATAAATGTGAACTTATCAGTCCCAGCCAAGTGAATATAAATGTCCCCAACAACCTGGCAAAAACGGGAATAACATAGATTATATCATTACCTAAACAAGTTAGAATGGAAATAAAAATCTAAGACTTCCTACTTTTCGACTCACTTTCTCACTTACAGCACTATCGGGATAGGCCTCCAAAACCTTTTCAAAGTTTTCAAAAGTACTTTTCGTGGATGATTGCTTACCATAATAAGGCAATACAAAAGTAGGATAAGAGGGTCCCTCGAATTGGGTCACTTGAGTCCTGCAGGAGCTTCCTTGCGTAGTAGTAGCATACTCTAACAAAAGTTGGGTCAACTTAAGTTGAAGAAGCACTGCAATTTGTAGATTACTTTCATGATTAAAGAGATGAATCTGCATATCAGCAATACTAGTTTATAAGTTCACAACAACAAACACATAGACGGATCTAGATTCTGCAAACAAAACACTTCCATCCAAGTTTAGCAATACAAACCTTCCTCTATTTAGCAATAAAATTTCCATCAAGGATAAACACACAACACGTATTATATAACCGATCACCACATCTATTCGGACAACTGACTACTGAAACCCCTTGTATGTACTAACAGTCGATATTGTTACCACTCTAGCATCCTACAAAGTAACGACCAAGTTAGCTTTGTATCAAAATACCTCATTATACATGCAAGATCACTTCAAATGATTTAAGTTTGTTTCTTACCCGACCAAATGAAAATGGGAGATTGTTCCTGTTCCTAATTAGGGCACAGTGGCAACAATGGGTGAGATAATTTGGAATCAGAAGTTACCAACAACCAACTCGATGTGCCCTCCCCATCTATAACCTACTCAGTAACATACAAGACATAATAAAAAATATCAAATGCAGTTACATGAATGGTAAAAAATTAGTTGTTTGCAAGAACAGCCATCATCCCGATATTACAGTCACAAACAAGACTCACTATTAATCGAAATTTCTTCTGAATTTCAGTAGCATATTCGTCTCTACTGAGCATATGTCTCTCTAGATTGATGTAAATCCTTCATAGTACTTTATCAGGAGCCTCTTTCCCAAATCAAATACTTGAAATATTAAACATGTGCGCAATTTTTAGTTCCAAATTCAGGTCGAGTTAAATCATGGTACAAGGTAACGGGCAACTGCATTATCTAGGACATGGAGATCAGAAGTGACGAGCACCCTAAAACATAGATTATGCCACCTTTCAACCCTATAACAGATTATGGTATAAAGTCAGTCCAAAAGGTAGTCAATGGAGTATATCTTTAGGAAAGTTAACATCTTCTTCTCACTGATTTTATCATACTTCTGCTTTTTTATGCCACCTTTCAACCCTTGCCAGGGAAGGCTGATTATCAGCAGTAAAAAAATGTATTTAAGCATAAGAAGCATAATAAATTCCTATTAAACTCTACCACCACCAGGACTAGTGACTAGAAATTAAGGAACATGAACAATTTTAGGTAGTACTTTCCTCTTATACAAAGGAATAGGAACAATTTTAGGTAGTATTTCCCTCTGAGACAATACATCAGTGCTAACCAAGACCAAAGTAGCAAAACTAGACTGCTATCTGCAGAGACAATGGGTAATCATCTAAAACGGCATCAAGTAACCCAAGTTAGAATTAACTTCAGTCAACAATGTTAGAACCGACTTCAGTCCCAAAAGAGCATATCACCTAATACGAATCATACAAACGTTGCCGGTGCAGCAGTTATGTGACTCTCTTATTACTTTAAGCAAACTGTCATCAAACAACATTCCTAGTAACTTAAACAAACCATGGATTGAAATGAGTAAGAATTAGTTTTGTTTGAGGTTCACTTCACAAGAGTATTAACCTTATGGAGCACCATTTCCCCCCCTGCCAAAGTTCATTGTGAGGTTCATTTATCTTCATCTGTAGAATAACAAAAAAAGATCAGAAGCAAGAACAATACGTAGTAAACTTCTTCATCTCACTAAACAAAAGATTCCAAATAACTTAATGAGTGAAATACGGAAAACCCAAACGAAAAAAGAAATCAAACACAAAAAAAAAAAAACAAAGCCAGTAACAACAAACCACATAATCTTCAAAAGAACTTATTATAAAGATAAAGCATATCAAACCAAAACAAACTAACTGAAGAAAATCGTCAACAAGTAAACTAAATTGGATCAAAAACTGAAATAAAAATTACCGAAAAACTGGATAAAATCGATAAAACTAATCGATCAAAAAACCACACAAAATTAGGTAAAAATCAAATATGATTAAGCAACAAAGTTATGATTTATACCGTCAAAATTAGGATTGCGTATTAACTATCAACAAAGTTGGATTTTCGATTTAGGAACAATTTTTTTCTAGGTTTACGAAATATTTGAAGTTAGGTTTACGAGATCAACGATTGGGGAAGAGGGATTATGTTCGAGAATATCATGGTTTGGATGTGTAAGTTCTTGATTTCTAGTTTTTGTGAAATCGAGAATATCTCATATCACCGCTTCTCGGTTTGAAAGAAGTGGGTTTTGGAAAGAGAAAGAGGGTCCGAGGGAGTGAGAAGTGAGAAAAAAGATCTCATATCTTCGTTATACTCCCTCCGTCCCACTAATAAGTGACCTAGTTACTTTTAGATTTTGTCCCACCATTAAGTGACCTATATCACTAAACAAGGAGATATTCCTAAAATTATCCTTTTAATTGATTATAAGAAATATAAGAAATATGCATAATTTGATAGTCATGTTTATATTCGTTGCGTAGGTGTTTTAAAATGCTTTTCAATGGTATGAAGTTTGCGAACATCCGTGGTGTAGTTTGAGAGATAAATCATTTCAAAATTTCACTATTTATTATCCATAAGGGTATAATTGTAAAAAGCGCTTAAAAACACTTTTCCCCTTGCTTGTCTTAAAAATCGTGCAAACTTGAACTAGGTCACTTAATAGTGGGATGGAGGGAGTATATCAAAGCCGTCTGAAAATAATTAAGATTTTCATAAATAAATAAATAAAATATATTATCCGATAATGTGAATAAATGATTTTGGAAGGGAAATGAATTATGGCTTTGGGTGGGAAATCAAATATTTGAGTGATAGATTTTGGGAGGGGGAATTTTTTAGAATTCAACTCTTGAGAGGAAATCCTAGAAAATCAAAAGTTGGTTCGCAATACCTTCGTCAGAACAGAACTTTGAAAGTAAGACCCTTGTGATACCCCTTTGCCACCCATGTGAGACTTATGTGCGACCACGGTGAGACCCCTATGTGAACCTTGTGCTTTTGAACTTTGCTCCTAATAAACGACCATAGAACATGATTAAATCGCAAAGGCAGCTACAAATGAATGAAAATAAAGCAGATATCGCATTATACTTGTCAATGGCAGGAGGCTGAACAACAAAGGAATGTTGCAGAACTGGATGTAGAACTGTTTGAAACCTTATGAAAAGGTGCAAAAATAAGTTTTCACATTAAAATAAAATAATGAAAATAGAATTTTGCACTTAAAATATGCTTGTAACGATAGTGCAAAAACAGAATTTCACATAAAAAATGGTGAAAACAGCAATATGCACCTTCATAAACTAAAGGGTGCAAAAATAACTATCCACGTGAGAAAGGGTGAAAAATCAATTTTGCAGAAATGCTTTCATAGGATTAGCAGCGAAACGTGAACCTTATTCACGTGGGAATCTCGCTTAGGCCGCACATGGTTCACGTAGGGATCTCGTCGGGATAGCACATGGGTAAGGTCAAAGCACATGGTTCACGTGTGGTCTCACCGGGGTCGCACATGGATCTCACAGGTGTGGCATGGGGGTATTACAAAAGTCGCAAGAGTCTCTTTTACTACATTGTTGAGCCTTGTTTAGCTCCAGATATTAGGAAAGTGTCAACATCTAGCTAGTTCATACATGTTTGATTGACACCATCCAAGCATGAAAACTTCAAACTTACCATAGATGCTAAAGGATGTTGGATTAGGTGATTAGAAGCAAAGGTCAAAGCACATGGTTCACGTGGGGGTCTCACCGGAGTCGCGCATGAGTCTCAAACGTGTCAGCATCTAGCTAGTGCATACTTTTCTGATTGGCACCATCCAAGCATGAAAATTTTGAACTTATTAATCCATAGAGGTGCGGGAACAGGTGATTGGAACAAAGGTCAAAGCATATAGTTCACGTGGGGATCTCATCGGGGTCGCACATGAGTCTCACAGGTGTGGCGATGAGGTATCACAACGGTCGCAATAGCCTCTTTACCGCATTGCTGAGCCTTTTATAGGTCACTCACTTGATTATACGGTATCTTCAACTCGCTTTATTTTTGATGAAAATGGAAACGATTTAGATCTCTAAATGATACTTTTCCTTGATTGTAGACCATTTATTCCTTTGTTGTCCGGTGAGAGAAAGCAAGAATTAGGAAGATAAATCTGCAAGTGGATTAGGAGCAATCCATACACTCATACTCCATCTCATTGTCATAAGAAGCAAAAGCAATAAAGGAGACATTATTAATGCTCCTGGCAAGTCCCCTTACAAAGATCGCAAAAAGTGTTTGTGAACTCGTTTGTCTTTTCCTAACCACTTCTTTTATACAAAGACTTAAAAGTGAAGTGGAAAAAAGGCAAAAGAAGGGATGATTGAATGAAGAAAGATTTTAAACTATAAATATATGCAATTCTAAGTTCCTTGTTCTGGGAACTAGTGTACTACTCTCGTATGTTCTTTAGGTGTCTTGAGTTACTTGTTGTACATATATTAATTTTAGAACATCAATAATAATTTTGAGTTCCCTGTTCTGTAGGGTCTCACGGAAACCATTGAGCATTTGAATGCTTCGACAGTTGAAACTAGATACTGCTATTACATTGGGTTTTTCTTCTACAGTAATCATAGTAACACTTGAGTCAATCTTTGGGTGTAGGGGGTCTGAATATGATATTTATTTCTATCAACATTACAACAAATGGAGAAGTAGTACTCGGTAAAGGAAGTGCAAATCGACTTCAAATGTTCATACAACCGCAGCATTTTGAAGTAGCTGGATAGTAATGTTGGAGATAGTCTAGAAACGCTTCTTTCTTAATACTCTCTTTTTTATTAGTTTTGTGTTAACGGGTTCATGATACAGGGAAGTGCTTGGTGTTCAATGATACACTGAATAAAGGACAAAAAAAAGTGCAAGGATTCATCACACTTCATAAGAGTAAAAGTTAAAATCTTATTGACATATCTTTTCATCCAAAGTCATTCATACTGTGGTCCGACAATCATCTCCAGAACAATATTGCCAATCGTGTGGAGGAAGGAATAACTACATTAGGAGATGGGTGACCGCAACAGAAAATCTGCCTCAAACTATCATACATCTAGCAGAGTTTAGAAAATAATATCAAAGGATTATTCACTATCCAATCATTTCATTTGCTCTTTACCAAATCTTAACCAAAATAAGTTTGTCTCATATAGTCTCTATAAAAAGATGGAGATCCGACTGGAAAAAGATATGAACTAAGCTACATAAATCCCAACTGTTAAGAAAATAGTTGAACTTCAAAACTAACAACCTAATAAGCTTAGCTCCAGAGATTAGTAAAGTGACACCATCTAGCTAATTCATACCTTTTTTATTTACACCATCCAAACATGAAAATTCAGAGCTTATTAACCCATAGAGGCCAGAGGGTGCGGAAACAGTGATGGGAACAAAGGTCAAAGCACATGGTTCACGTGTGGATCTCACCAGGGTCGCACATGTATCTCACAGGTGTGGCATAGGGGTATCACAAGGGTTGCAAGAGTCTCTGTTACTACATTGTTGAGCCTTGTTTAGCTCCAGATATTTGAAAAGTGTCAACATCTGGATAGTTCACACATGTTTGATTGACACCATCCAAGCATGAAAATTCCAAACTTATTAACCCATAGAGGCTAGAGGATGTTGGATCAGGTGATTAGTAGCAAAGGTCAAAGCACATGGTTCACGTAGGGTCTCACTTGAGTCGCACATGTGTCTCAAACGTGTGGCAAGGGGGTATCACAAGGGTCGCACGAGCCTCTTTTAGTACATTGTTGAGCCTTGTGTAGCTCCAGATAATAATAAAGCGCCAGCATTTATCTAGTTCATACCTTTTTGATTGGCACCATCCGAGCATAAATTTTTTGAATAAATTAACCATAGAACCAGGGGTGCGGGAATAGGTAATTAGCAGCAAAAGTCAAAGCACATGGTTCACGAGGAAGTCTAACCGGAGTCGCACATGAGTCTCACGCGTGTAGCTATGGGGTATCACAAGGGTCGCAAGATCCGCTTTTACTACATTGTTGAGCCTAGTGTAGCTCTAGATAAAGTGTCAGCATCTAGCTAGTTCATGATTTTCTGATTGGCACCATCGAAACATGAAAATTTTATTAATCCATAGAGATTAGAGGGTGTGGGAACAGGTGATCGGAACAAAGGTCAAAGCACATGGTACACGAAGGGATCTCGCCGTGGTCGCACATGTGTCTCACAGGTGTGGCGACGAGGTATCACAAGGGTCGTAATAACACATTGTTGAGCCTTGTACAGGTCACTCAATTAGTTTAGCCTTGTATAAGTCACTCCCTTGATTATACACTATCTTCAACTCCCTTTATTTTTAATGAAATGGAAACGATGAAGATCTCTAAATGATACTTTTCCTTGATTGTAGACCATTTATTCCTTTGTTGTCCAGTGAGAGAAAGCAAAAATGAGGAAGAGAAATATGCAAGTGGATTAGGAGCAGTCCATACACTTATACTCCATCTCCTTGTCATAAGAAGCATGGGCAATAAAAAAGACATTATTAATGCTCGTGGCAAGTCCGCTTACAAAGACCGCAAAAAGTGCTTGTGAACTCGTTTGTCTTTTCCTGACCACTTCTTTTGTACAAAAACTTAAAAGTGAAGTGGAAAGAAGGCAAAAGAAGGGATAATTGAATGAAGAAAGATTTCAAACTATAAATATTCCAAATACAGCCATTGCCAATAAATGTTTATAAAAAAAATCGATTACTAATGTTTGTAATTCTAAGTTCCTTGTTACGGGAACTAGTGTATTATTCTCGCCTCTGTTCTATAGGTGTCTTGAGTTCCTTGTTGTACATATATTAATTTGAGAACATCAATAATAATTTTGAGTTCCCTGTTCTGCAGGGTCGCATGGGAACCATTGGGCATTGGAAATGCTTCGATAGTTGAAACTAGATACTGCTATTACATTGTAGCTCTAGTTAATAGTAAAGTGCCAGCATCTAGCTAGTTCATACATTTCTGATTGGCACCATCCAAGCATGAAAATTTTGAACTTATTAATCCATAGAAGCCATAAGGTGCGGGAACAGAGGTGATCGGAACAAAGGTCAAAGCACATGGTTCACGTGGGGATCTCGCTGGGGTTGCACATGAGTCTCACAAGTGCGGCGATGAGGTATCACAAAGGTCGCAATATCCTCTTTTACTACATTGTTGAGCCTTGTGCAGGTAACTCCATTAATTTAGCCGTGTATAGGTCACTCTCTTGATTGTACGGTATCCTCAACTCCCTTTATTTTTAATGAAAATGGGAACGATGAAGATATCTAAATGATACTTTTCCATGATTGTAGACCATTTATTCCTTTGTTGTCTAGTGAGAGAAAGCAAGAATGAGGAAGAGAAATATGCAAGTGGAGTAGGAGCAGTCCATACACTTAAACTCAATCTCCTTGTCATAAGAAGCATAGGCAATAAGGAAGACATTACTAATGCTCCTGGCAAGTCCCCATACAAAGACCCCAAAAAGTGCTCGTGGACTTGTTTGTCTTTTCCTAACAACTTCTTTTATACAAACACTTAAAGTGAAGCGGAAAAAGGGCAAAAGAAGGGATAATATAAAAGGGATAATATAAAGAAAGATTTTAAATTATAAATATTCCAAATACAGTCATCCAAATCCAAATCCTTTTCCAGTAGCAAGTACCGGATCAGCTAGAGAGTATTTCATAAAAGTATAACATAGTTTTTACGCCGGCTTGTCAACCTTGTACAACCCGCACTACGCCAGGCAAATAAATGTTTTATTAAAAAAAAAAATCGATTACCAATATTTGTAATTCTAAGTTCCTTGTTCTGGGAACTAGTGTACTACTCTCGAAGCTACTGCTTATCATACCCTTACACACAAACAACCTTAAAAATAATATATATCTTGCTTCACATGAAAAACCCCATCCAAAAAATGTATTGTTTTCATTTCCACCTTCAGGTCCATATGAGAACCTCACAAAAACCTTCAAAAACAAAAACCCACATCACAAGATAGTTGATTTAACAGGCCGTGTATAGGACATATTCGGTAGTATCAATCTCCAGTGCACATCCACTAACCCATAGTACTTAAGAATCTCGCCTCTGTATATACTACAACAAGTTACTACACCACCATCTCATACACCTTCCATACTACTACAAAAGCACCACCTCCGCCATCTTGGGTACCATCTATTTCAACTATACCAGTCAACACAATACCTTCACCAGCAAAACTACTACAAATTTCCACCAACACTGTCACCACCACCACCAGAATCACCAATAGTACTACCATCCATATTAATTGTACCAACTCAATAAGCACCAGCCTTGTATCCTTACAAGTCACTACCACCACCGTCTCTAGTACCCGCTTCATACTAGACCAATAACTACCACAACCATCTCCATTTCCTGCTCAGTACTATTACAAACCACTGCCTCCACCATCTCCAACATAACATCATGACCAATACTCAACAAAAAAACATGAGATGAGAGATTTCAGGAAAAATAATCAAGATAAGACTTTGTTGATTTCTCTATTTTCATGTTTGGGAGTATTTTAGGTTAGAGTGCTAAAAGAAGCAAATATAATAAGATTAATAATTGTATTTTCTTACAAACTACCTTGTTTTGCTAAATTCAATACCAACAAAATTTCCACTCGCAACGTATCCATTACCAGCTCCAATACTGCTTCCAAGTGCTCCAACTCAATCCCATTTTTGACCAAACCATCTTTTGCTCCAACTTCACTCCCTACCCTACCATCCCACTCTAGATCCATCTCCACTTATCCAGCATTCCAATGAATGCACCTACACAACAGTGGTGAAATGAGAAATATTACAGCTCCTCATACACTCCACTTCTCCTAACAACTTCCATAGAAGAGCTAAAAAGATGTAAAAATCAAAACATATGATAACTATCAGACGTCTGCAAAGATGTGTTTTTAAACTGTCCCTGTATAATCAACCATCTCTATCGGGAATAAGGATGGTTTCACCTCTTCTTGTACATCTTTATTTGAATATCTTGCTTCTATGCGAACTCCTGAAGATGATGCTAGGATCAAAGCTACATAAAAAAAATAGATGGAAACAAACAGAAACCAGTGGGGAAAATTCCTGTTAATACCCCCTGCGTTTTCACTAATTGTGCAAACTTATGTTACTTTCGAACTACAATCACAAAGAAATGTGAATTACTAGACAGTTGGGCAATCCCAATTAACGCTCGTGCGTTTTGATTAATTCTACAAACTCAGGTTACTTCAAAATTGCAATCACAAAGAAATGTGAATTATAATACTCTGTATAGTGTAAGGTCTAGCAAGTATTCAACGGTAACCTGAAATTTACCCATTCAGTGTTCCTCAATGTATGTATCTTGATTTTGCAATCTAAAGTTAAGCTTCTGGATTTCATCCTTTAGCTTTCTCTCCTGTAAAATGAAGTGGTACTGACCTGTTATTACCTTACAGGTTCAAGCTTATAAATGTATTGAAAAGTAAAGAAAAGAAAACCATAGTTTAGGTGAAGGGAATGGCGCTGAATTCATGGATGGGTTTGCAATTGATGCTGGTGAAGGCGATACAGATTCAAGAGCATTAGAATTAGTGCTAGAGAACGTAAAATAACAAGAAAACACACAACTTCACGAAGAAAACCCCCGAACCGTAACTAACAGAACCCTACGGAAGCCAAGAGTAAATGCTCTTTACTATCCGTGAAGCAAACACCTATCAAAAGACCCTCTATGTAGGAATTTCATCTTCAGCAAGTAGATACATACAAATGAAGAAAATCCTTACCTGATGAGAACTACGGAAGTCACATGTGGATTCTCGGTCCTTCTCATTCCATGGAAGCAATCAAAAATATTGAATACCACTTCTGATCCATTGATAAAGTTGATTTCCCAGTAGCTAGACTACATACACCAATAAGATTTGTACCTTGTTCATATTCAGTAACACCCAACGCATAAAAAAATGCAAAGCGAAATTGCAACTTCTTAAAACTATGACCTAGTTTGCAAGGTTTTAAAACATAAGTGTAGCAGCCAAGAGTGTCATCACTCCATATGTGAAGTTTCCAGCAACCTGGTTAAATGAACAAAACTTTCTTCTCTTGTTATCAAAAGCAAGACTAACGGTGTACAAGAGTGACTACTTTCGGTCTACTCAGATGAGAACAGGGAGTAGGACCCTATCAGCCAGCTGCTTCCTTGCCCTATACTTCGTCAACCATTCTAATAATTTCACCTGCGACGGTCTCACCTCTTGGTCATCTTACTTCAACTGTTACCATTTAGGTTAATACTTCCTCCTGATACTTCAACCTATGACATAGATAACTGAAAAATTAGCTCAACAACAATTGAGAAGAAAATACTCTCACCAAAAAGCACTTTCAAGTTAAGAACCAACACAAACATCAGACAAGTAATGTGAAGAAACAAAAGGGTTATCTAGGTTCTCACCACTTCAAATAAAACTGATTACGTACTTCCTAAGGCAATGAAGAACCCACAAATTGCCAAATCCTTTTCCAGGACCTGTATATACAATTGGACACCGTAACACTAAACTAAAATGAGAATTGATAACTAAAACAGAAAACATTGCATTAATGCACCTATCTAGATTGTGCTTGTATTGCTTGGTTTCTTGTACAAATTTTGAAGATAAGACTGTGTTTCCTCTAGGTCTTACCACTACAACTCTACAAGGACTAAAACTAAAACCCAATCAAACAATCAATACAGATATTCCACATATGATCTGATTTTCCATCAAACTGATGGACAAGATGAATAAATGAGTATAGTAAACTGTTAAAGGTTTCAAAATTATGATACATGATATATGTAACTAGAACAGAATTCGGAAATTGATTTTACCTTGGTAAGATCCTCTGCAACGAATAACTAGAACAGATTCAGAAAGACCAGTTTCGTTTAACACAAGACTCGGACACTCACATACCTAAGACAAAGTCATCCAAAATATCAGCAAGATATTGTGGATTGAATCAATATAAACATAAATCACACAAATAGAAATGTTAATTCATGTCTACTAACAAAACCCACTTCACATAACCGCAAACTCTCCTATTAAATCAAAATCTACGATAAAACTTAAAATCCCTAATTCAAAAATCTAAATCAGAAAACTTCAATTCCCCTATTAAATCAAAACCCACTTTATAAAACAGCATAGTAATAAACCACAAGATTAGCAAAACACCCAAATTTCACAATAAAGTATTCGTACAAACCCACGGATATTTATATAAAATAGAAAAAGAAGAAGAGATTACACATATTTGTAAAAATCATAACTCCAGCATCTCTAATTTTAACAGAGATTTCTTGAAACCTAACTCCAAAATCTCTTATTTAAACAGAGATTTGTAGAAACCCTAACTCCAAAATCTCTAATTTAACAAAGATTTGTACAAACCCTAAATTTGATTTGATCTAAGTTGAAGAAAAAAACAACAGAATCATAACTTTGAAACTTTATATTTAACTCAAAAATAAATATTCATCACTGTTGAGATATAAGAGATACAGATATACAGTGAAAGAAGAACAAAGAACCGCAGATATTCCGTCTTACTGGAGTTGAACTGTTTCTCTATGTGGAAACAAATAAGTTTGGGTAATCTGTCAGTTCTCAGCTAGTTGGAGATAAGAGGAAAGACTAATGGAGAGCAAGGTTCGAAAAACGGGTCACGGCTCAGGTCATAGACACCAGGTGTGACCGTTCTAATGCCTTTTCTCAGGTGTGAACACGTTTTGGGCTAAAAACGCGTTATATAGTCCAAAAATGCGTTTTTTTGACGTTTTTTGAAAATAACGGGCGTTGTAACGGTTACATAGGAAATAAAAAAAATTATTGATCTGAATTTCTATGTAATGAGGTTATAACGTGCGTGAAACGTTTTAACGAGTCTAAAAACGTTGTTACAAGGTATTTTAATTTTTTAATACTCCCCACGTCCATAAATAGATGACCTATTAATTTTTAAATTTTGTCCAACTAATAGATGACCTATATCATTAAGAAATTCTAATACTACCATTTTATTTGATTATTGTTAGTATAAGAAATGTGTATAATTCGATAGTCATGTTTATATTCTTTACATAGGTGTTTTAAAATGCTTTTCACTATACAATTTACGAAAGTTTGATAAAATTCATGTCGGTAAATTATAGCCACTAAAATTTCGTCGGCAACAATTAGCTAGGTATACTTGTCCCTTTATTAAATCGCACTTTCCATCAAATGCCAAGAAGTAGGAAGGTTTTAACAAGTCTATATGGTACTAGACTACTAGTTTCTAAAAGTTAATCATTGAATGCTTAAAAAAACTCGGTAAAGTAGGAATTGCATTATGAGTTAGGGTAGAGTCAATCAACCCATTATCGGATTCAATCTAAAATTGCACTTCTTATAAGATGAAATAATTATTAGGTCCAAATCATGTACCCACCACCACTGCATGATGATGCATATATAGTTCTTTCTTTTATTTCATTTTATTTTAAGTTTTAACATGTACCCCCGTGTACCACGTCCAAATCATGTACCCATTTTAACACGTACCCACCACCACGTCCAAATCATGTACCCCTTTTTGTCTTTGAAAGAAGTGAAGAACTAAAGCAGATTCCTTGATTCATGAATTAAAGATTGAAGTTGGTGACCAAAACATGGGTACATGATCACACTATTTTTTTTCTCTTTCATTGGGGAGGCAACGAATAATAGGTCGCGTCAATTTGGTTTTTCATTTCCTTCTTTTAGAAAACAAAATCATGATAACACTGTTTTTTTTTTTCCAGTACTCTTCTTTATGTTCACCCTTTAAAAACACAAGAAGGCATTTTTTTTCCAGTACTCTTCTTCCACTTCCCAATTCTTCCTTCCTCTGTGTTTTGAAGTTTCCAAGTTTCAACTTCCAACTACAAGTTTAAGAGGTAATTTTAATATTTTATTAAAATAAGTATTTACCACTAAATTTATTGTTTGTTTCTATGTAGTTTATTTCTGACATATATTTGATTTTTTTTTCTTCATGATCTTAGGATGATGATGCGGACGTTGAATGTTGTCTTTGAACTATAAATTTTAACTATACAGTACTCTCTTATATCAACATTTAAGTTAGTAGTTGCCTTTTTTTTGTAATGTTTTCATCATTTTCTTCATGTTGTACATATATATATTGTAATTTAGGATGTTTCCATAACTTTATAATAGAGTTTCAAGGAAATAACAAAAAGTCGAAATCAAGATTAGAGGAAGAAAAAAATCAAGACACAATAAAATTTATGCAAAAAAGAAAAAAAAATGAATTGATCATCCAACAGTGAATCACATAAATCAATAATGAAGTCTAATTAATTAAAGCCAACCACTGTCAAGTATAAAGAACATGATTAATGAAGCAAAAATATGCATGAGCTTTAAGTTAATGTTTTAACTTTCATAATGATGAAATTAATTAACTAGCATGATGACATGATGAAATAATTATCATGGTGTTAGTGTTGATGCTAGTTAAATATAACTTCATACATGCATGTTAAAAATTGTGAAATCTAATTAGACGGATTTTAATGTCAATGTTAGTTAAATTTGGTTAAATTTTATTTACTTTATATGAGTGTAATCATTTTAAGAAAGTATGCTCAATAAATAATTTGTACTCAAAAGAGTCAAAAGTTAAAAGAATAATAAAAAATAAATAAAAAATGTCTTCATGATTAAAAGATCTAGCTAGTCTATGTTCCTTTATGCATGCAACCAAATTTCTTATTGTTGCAAGAGTATATTGATTACCTAGCTACAAAATAGACATCTAGAATTTTTTATTTGTGGACACAAATTAAATAGAGGCCAAAAATAATACTAGTGAATAAGAAAAAATTAATAGTTTAATCAATTGTCTTCATTCTCAATAAGTAATTCGTATTCATGCTCAAAAGGGGTCAAAAGTTAAAAGTATAAAAAGAAAAAGAAAAAGCTAATTGTCTTCATGATCAAAAGGTCTAGGCGTCTAGCTATCCTATGTTCCTACATCAACCAAATTTCTTATTGTTTTAAGAATATAATGATTACCTAGCTACAAAATAGACATCTAGAATTTTCTATTTGTGGACAAAATAAAATATAGGCCAAGAATAGTACTAGGAAATTTAATATATGTCATCGATTTCCAACTAACATTTTCTCGTTACGAGATACGATGAAAGGATCGACATCCACGCAAACCGCCAAACGAGATGTTTTTCATGCATATTGCACATTGTAATGCTGCGATGGTAAAAAATTGAAGTGTAATTTTTGTGAAAAGGAAATATCTTCTCGGTATTTCACGCATAAAATTGCATTTAGCACAACAAAGAGGTACGAGTTTCCCCGTGCATGCATGTGCTTGCTTGAAGTGAAAAATCTTGCTAAAGTGGCACTGGAAGAAAAAGAAAAGCAAAAGGCAAAGAAGAGCGAGAATCGATAACGAAGATTCGAGAACAAGTGTATCATAATGAGCCATGGAACCCTGTGTGTAGTATAGATGAAGAAGAGCCAGATTTTCAAGCGAGAAGAAGAACAAGTACCGAGTCACACAAAAAAAAGACTGGGTTTTTAAAGAACCTTTTTGGACGAAAAAAAAAATAAGAATATTCATGCGGAGAGGGTACATCGCACAATCCCAGGGCCTCTCGTTGTAAATACTTTACTATGCGGCCATCACAAGCACCTAGGATGTCCGTGGATATGGGAGGACAACATAACCCTTCTAGGGATTCTCAACCTTCGATGGCAAAATTTGGCAAAAGCAAAACATGTCGGGAAAAAGTCGATTCTTCTGTTGGACGTTTTTTTCTATGCCAATGATATTCCCTTCAATGTGGCTAACTCATCTCAGTACCACGAGGCATTCGATGCAGTTACAAATTTCGGCCAATCCTATAGAGTTCCATCAGCTTATAAGTTGTCGAATCCCATATTAACTTCAGAAAAACAAAGGATTGAAAAAGATGTGGTGTATGTTCAACGACATTACTGGAGAGAATATGGTTGTACACTCATGTCGGATGGTTGGAAAAGCAAAAATAACCGTACGATTGTAAACTTTCTAGTTTACAGTGGTAGTGGAATTACATTTTTGAAAAGTGTCGACATAGAACATAATCGGTTGACAACAGAGTATTTAATTACTTTGTTCAAGCCCGTTATAGATAGATGATGTCGGTCCGAGAAATATTGTTCAATTAGTAATGCGATCAAGGATCCCAATTCAAAGTGCGCAGGTAACTAAGAATAACTTCATTTTATTATATATATATATATATATATATTGGGAATATATTAATCATTAACTTCTTTCTATTTTTGTTTGAATAGGTAAGAGATTGGCATCAGAATATGGCACATTTTTCTGGGTTCCTTGTGCTGCTCACGTATTGGACTTGATGTTGGAAGATGTGGAAAATTCCCCTTTGTTAAAGATGTAATCGGAGAAGCAAGACAAATTAGCAAATTTATTTACAATCATGGTTGGGTTCTTGCTAGATTTCGACAACATTCTGCAGGACGCAATCTATTGCGCCCTGGCTTAACAAGGTTTTCAACGAATTTTATTGCAATCAAAAGCATCATTGATCAACGTAATGCTATCGAGAGCCTCTTTCTAGACAAGTAATTTCTGAAATCGGATGAGGCAAGAACTAAACAAGCTAGAAAAGTGAAGAATATTATTTCAAATGAGATGTTCTGGACGACGTGTCAAAATACATGCATAATGGTTGGTCCTTTATTGAAAATGATTCGTTTCTTGGACTCAGACAAACCCACCATGGGCTATTTGTTCCATGCACTTGCTACATGTGTGGAAACTATACAAATGGGTTTGGGATCAAATCGAAATGCTTCTATCGTGGGTGTAATAAAGAAACGATGGAAAAGTCAGTTGAGTTCTCCTCTTCATGTTGCATCGTATTTTCTCAATCCTTATTACATCTTTAACCTTGACAACTAATCGATCAATAATGATATTTGAGTCAGCGCAAATTTGTCTTACTTGAAGTTATATCAAAAATGGTTAGTGGCCCGCAAGAACAAGCGAGAATGCATGCTAGAGGTACAAAATTACTAATATTATCTCCAAATATGTATAATTAAGTAATTTGAATTTCTAGTAACAATTGTACTTTTCTTTGTAGGCGGGAAGAATGCGAATGATGAAAGGTCAATTTGGATCACCATCGGCACGTATTGCGGCTCAACATGGTGATCCGTGTAAGTTGGTGGTTATCTTATGGTGTGAGTATCCATCCCTCCAAAAGATTAGTAAAGATATTAAGTCAAACAAATATATCGTCTGGATCAGAGAGGAATTGGAGTGTGTTTGAAAGAATCCACACCAAACTACGCAATCGTTTACTTTCATCGAGATTAAATGATCTGGTGTATGTCCAGTATAATTTGAAGTTGGAGCAACAAAGAATTAAAGGTAAAGCAAGGAGACATAACATTGATGTTCACGACGTCCATAGTCTACTGAGGGATGACAATATGCTTGACTGGATAGCGGGGAAGATGAAACACGGTTTTACCTCAAGAAGAACAGTGGTTAAATATGCTGGAAGAGGAGGCCGTTAATAATCCAGAGCATGTCCCTCTACCATACAACTGGCATGATCCGGAAGTTCAAATCTCATACGAAAGGTTACTGGTGAGTGACTTTGTTTATGACTTTGGTAATCTTTCATTTGGGGACAATACACAATGTTATGAGAATGTGAATCCAACATATGATTCTCGTTACACTTCCGATCGCTCTGACCATGGTGTTCAACATATGAATGAAGGATATAATTCTAATAATGATAATAATAATGAAGTAGGTAACAATAATGATGATATTGAAGGAGGTTATGATAACGATAATGATGGTTATTATGATGATGATACTTATGCAAACGAAGATAGCCAGTACCCCGACAACGATGACTATGACGTGGAAAGGAACCGTCGAGAAAATAAAGAATACTTGAAAAAAGGTGGTGGTCGTAGTTGGTTCGCGTAGCTTTTTAAATGACGAATACTAGTTTAACAATCCTATATTTTTTAAATTTGTAGTTTTAATCCTGTAGTTAGTTTCCTTGTATCTTTTAAAAATATTTAATTCGAAGTTTTCAGCTTTCAATCCAGAGAAGAAAAAAAAATCAAAAGAAATGGTAAGAAAGTTATTTACACGGTTATAGCGTGCGTGATAACGGGAAAACAGTTCTAAAAAACGCACGTTAAAATGTTATTTAGAAGAAAAAAAAACATTCAAACTAATTTTAGAAAAACGGTTACAACGTGTATGAAAACTGAAAAACGGTACTATAAAACGCCGTTTTTCCTATTTATCGGCCTAATAAAGGCACGGGGTTTGGGGACCCTCACGGCCACGGTATATGGGTGTGACCGTTTTAGCGATCGTTTTTCTGAGAAATGACGTTTTTAAAACCTTGATGGAGAGAGAGTGAGGGTTAGTTTCGATAATGAATTATATGGCTAGGGTTCTTGTTTTTGATAAGAGAAGCTAAGATGAAGATAGATAGATATTAGAAGTTTGATTGATGGCTAGATGATAGGGTGGGTTTGTCTCGTAGTGGTCGGGGATGGAAGTGATGGACGGAGGTGAAAAGAGAGGTTTTGCAGAGGTTGGAGAGAAGATGAAAATGACGTGAAGGAGTTGTTTGGCTTCTGCTCGAGTAGGAAAAGAATAGAAGGCTAGGGTGTGAGGCGGGAGTAGAAAACGTTGACGTACCGCATGGAGATGCCTTTGGATGCTTAGAAGCTATATCAAATCTGATGGCTCAGGATGTAAACGGGTTTGGGTTCTAGATCTTGGGTTTTATCTCTTGGAAGATCCCTTCTAAGTATGGGTGAGTATTTTATCCGTAATCCACGGACTTAACCGGGACCAACCGTATTTTTGCGAATGGATGCCCGGACCGTTCGCTAGTGGGTTGGACGCGGATGAAATTTTGGAAATCCAACGGATAATGGATTGGGCCCGGATGCAAGCTTGAAAATCCGTTGGATATCCATATCCGTTAGATTAAGGGCATTTATATAGTTTCTAGAAAATATATAGATAGTTTTGGAATTTTTAAGGTGTTTGCTTGGAATTTTTAAGGTCCATGACACTTATATATTTATATATATATAAAATGTGTAGGTTCTATAAGAAGTCATCCATATTGATTTTATTTTTTATTATAAATTTTAACTAACACAAATCCATTGGATTATCCGCACCCAATCCGTTTATCCGTGCATCCATTGGATGAAAATCCGTTGGATGTTGGATTGGAAGCGGATGCCAAATTTGAAATCCGTAGTGAATTGGATTGGATGCGGATGGGGTAAAAACCGGTCCATACCGGCCCATGCTCACCCCTACTTCTAAGCCATGTCTTCTTCAAAGCTAATATCTCAAGCCCACTTCTAGTTTTAGGTCGTGCAAACGACGTTCTTCACTTATGGATAAGGCGCAAACGACACTTTTCACTGTCTTCTAGCGGGAGTATTTGTTGTCTCTCTTCCATTGTCACCAATTCTATGCTCTTTTGGCTTCTCTAATCATCCAAGCTTTATTTATTACCTAAAAACACAAAGTTAATTAGTAAAATTATTTATTCTTGAAAACAATGAAAATACATAATATTGGGATAATATATGATTTTAAAGCACAAAAGATGAGTTAAATGCCAAGAAAAAGATGTACAAAATATGCATTATTTGGCACTCATCACATTTGAATATGTTATGTCTCAAGGGATAAACTTAGTGATTTACTATAAAACTTTAATGTGAACAATTTTATTTTCACCTGTGTTTGAGTGTAAATAATATTTCTTACCTATTTTTTTTTTATGAAAAATTGTATTTTTCAACCTCGATGTTCTTGTGAAAAGTTTAATCTTCACATGTGTTTTTAAATTGAATAATCCATTTTCCACATGTGTTTTTAGTAAAACTCGTAATTTCACCATTGAATTTGCCATTACGAAATTAAGTTTCTTAAGTAGCCATATTTTTATGTCGAAATTAGGATCCAACAAAGATTAAGATCCAACAATATTTAACATACAAGAAGAGTAAACTGTAAACCTGGCAAAATAGAGACTAAAGGTTACCTGGATGTGGAACTGTTTCGAAACCTTTCAAAAGGATGCAAAACCAAATTTTCACACAAAATATTTCGAACTTAAAATGTCACTCTTACTGAACCTTGTATACATAACTTAAAGGGTGCATGAATGACTTTCCACATAATCATTACTTAATTCAATCTAAAAAAAACAAGTATGATCCGCATGATCTTGATCCAACTAATAGAAAACCATCGTGTATAATCTAACGTGTATAAAAGAAATCATGCAGATCAACATTTCAAATACACAGCGGGAAATACTTTTATCGACAACAGTACTTGTATTATTTATTGTTTTTCTTTGTAGTAAGATACTTGTTTAGTATTTTATGCATTGTTACTTTATATTAATATGTCTCAATGAATACATTTAGTGATATACGATAGTTGATGTTGAAAACAAATTTCGCATAAACACCTTGTATTAAAACTTTGTGTTTGGTACTTTGGTTTATATAGAGAAGTTGGATATGTATTTGCTAAGGAGGTAGATTTGATGCGGGACCCGTTAGTTATAATGTATAAACAAAAATAGGTTTTGTAGGTAGTTGATGATGTTAGCATCTTTGATTAAATGTTGAAAAGTAGAATAGGTGGGACCATTATATTTTTGGTTCACATGTTAGATGAATTAAAGTTAGAGAGGGATAAAGATTTTATCTTTTGGATTAAAAATCTTTGATTAAAGGTTGAAAACTAGAATAGGTGGGGACTACTATGTTCTTGGTTCACATGTTATGGAATTAAAGTTAGAGAGAGATAAATTTTATCTCTTGCAAAAGTGAGCTTTAATATCAAATCATCTTTTTGCACACATCAATTAGTACTTGGCATGTCCATTTCAAAAAGTGTCTCTCTTTATTGAGACAACAAACAAGAAACCTCTTGCACATGACTCTCATTTGTATTATTTTTATTGACGATGTCAACATGTTTGACTAAAGGTTGAAAAATATAATAGGTGGGACCACTATGTTTTTGGTTCACATGTTGGCTAAATTAAAATTAGAGAGACATACAGATTTTGTATCTCGGATTGAAAAAGAAAAGTAATTTTTTTTAACTTATATGATATGCTTTATGTTTTTTGGAAAATGAGCTTTTAATATCACATCATCTCTTTACACACATTAATTAATATTTGGCACGTCCATTTAAAAAAATGCCTCTCTATATCGAGACAATAAAAAAGAAACCTCTTACACGTGGCACTCTTTTGTATTATTTTTATTGATGATGTCAACATGTTTGACTAAAGGTTGAAAAGTAGACTAAGTGGGGACCACTATGTTTTTGGTTCACATGTTCGCTAAATTAAAGTTAGAGAGATATAAATTTTATCTCTTGGATTGAATAAGATAAGAACAAGTTTTCTAAACAAGTTTTTAGAAAAGTGAGCCTTAATATCAATGGATAAACTTAGTGTATGGTACTCTGGTTTATACAGAGAAGTTGGATATGTATTTTGTAGGGAGGTAGATTTGACGCGGGACCCGTTAGTGTTAGAGCATTGCTCGGTCGAACTCGCATGCGTTGCTATCTCAAGCATTTTTGTCAATGTTAGTGATCAAAACTATAAGTCTTGATTTCTAGTCTACTATAGCTAAGTCTCGGACTAGGATAGAAAGTGTAGTTGAGCTCAAGAACTCCATGGCAATCATCATACAAGACGAAGAACTACTCAAGGAACTAGTGGAACTTCATCGACTAAAAGGTATGTGGAGACTTGAACTTATTTATCACTCAAAAGTCTATCTACTCTATCTCCTATCTTTGAGACAAAAGTCGTTTTGCTATATAGACTTTGATTATACACATTTGCTATTTCGAGCCGAGTTTATCTCGCCTATCTATTTCTCGAAATATGTGTTGGTAAGCTTTTGTTTTGGCCAAGTTCATCTTTATCTAGTGACGAAATTCATGATATGTTTCAATCACTTTGAAAATTGCTTACTTTGGCGAAAAATAGTTTGTGAATAACAACTATATAATAACGTCCTCTAAGAATATTTCAATGATTGAAATTGAGAGTTTAGATTATATAACCAATGTTGGATATAAGCATTGTGTGGTAACACATATATGTATAAGTCCTTTTTCCTTGAACCGAAGTTTGCGAACTTTGTTGATCAAGAGAACCGGAACAAGAGTTTGTGAACTCAGTCCGCGAATCGGCGAAAGTTCTCGACCCGAGAAAATCTTTGGAGTTTGAGAACTCCTTCAGGAACTTAAGTCCGCGAACTAAGTCTCTGCGAACTTAAGTTGGTTATATCTAAAGACGATTGTTTGTGAACTTATATTTATATTAACTAAGGAATGCAAAATGAAAACCGTGGCTATAAAGTTCATGAACTGATTCGAGTGAATCAAATTGTTTTTGCTTCGATTGTGTCTTGTGTAGTTACATAAGATTTCCTTGCAATTGAACAACTCTCTAACTAGTTCATTTGAGTCATTTGAACTAGTTATGGTGAAGAAGAATATGGTTGATATGAAAGTGCTCATATGGCTAACCATTTGGTTAACTATTGTTGAACCAACAAATGTACATGTTTGGGTACGGTTACACAAACCTAAAATCGTGTATTTCATTTATGTGTAACAAGCTAAGTTTTCGATCCAACGGTTGAAAGATATTAGCTTGAATCTAATCAGGTTTTCATCTAATGATAGGTGTTGTAAACACCTTAATTATTATCGATTGTTTATGATTTCTTTGACACTTTTCTTGTAAATTTTGTGTCTTATGTTTACTTTTGAGTGTTTAGGTATTTTGGAGTTATTTGGAGCAAAAAAGGGAGAAAACGTCCACTTGGAGCATAAAACGCAAAAAGGTCAATTCACAGGCGAGTGATACTTGGAGCCAGCTGGGTTGCGCACGGAAGAGGTGAAGAATGAACTGTCAATTTCCCATAACTGAAAATTAAGTAAGAAAGCAAATGGGTTGTCAGTTCTAAAACTGACAGGCCAAATATCACTGTGTGGCCCTTATCCTAACGTGCGAGGTGTCAATATGAATCCCTTTTCGTACACAAACCTAAAAATCGACGACGCTCATCATTATAGTTTATGTCTCCTGCTCTGCCTGAGCGAGATGGGGGCAGCGTTATTCAGCGAGAAAATAAGAGATATCAAGAGAGTTATTCAGGGAGGAAATGGAAGAAATGATGGGGTTCCTGTAATTGATGAAGCAAGAAAGAAGAGAAATTGAATCTGATGTTTCTATGGTTGTTCATTGAAGTATAGATTGTGGGTTGATTCGGAAATGAAAGTTAGGGTTTTGTGAATCTGATGTTATGGGTCTGTTTGAATTGAGTTTCACCTGGTGCTAATGAAGTTGGTAATGGGTTTGGAGCAGTAAAGAAGATCTGAGAAGTTAGAAGAGAGATTGAAATTGAACAAGGAAGTGAGATGGGTTTTTGCTGGTGGCCATGAATTGTTGAAGGGAGAGTATGAATTGCAGGTAGATGAACTGTGGAATTGGTGGTATAAGTATGAAGGTTTGAATCTGAGATGTGCTAGGAGTTGTGAAGCAATTGATCTGGTGGTTTGATTGCAGAAACCAAGATCCGAAGGTCTGAATTGAAGATTGAGAAGTGGTTGCAGGTGCGGTATTGAAGTGATGCTGCAAATCTGTGAGAAAATCTGCAGTTGGAGATGAATTGGTTGGAGTCTGAGGTGTTGCATGTGGTGACATTAGTTAAGTCTGAATATTGTAGAAGAAGAGTCAGGTCTGCAGGGTTCGAGAACAAGAGAATGATGTGAGCTGCAGGAGATGGATCTGAAGGCATTGGTGAATGAAATTGGTAGGGGGGCCTTGGAACTGGTGATTGAAGATGCAATTCAGGTCTGAGAGGGTAATGCATTGCAAGGAAGCTGTGTAGTTGAGCTGAATTAAAGTATAGATGTATGTTAGGTCTACAGGGAATGTGCTAGCATTGGTGGTGAACAAGAAACTTGTCATGAGCTGCAGGGAATGATATTTTGCTGCAGGTGAAAGAATTGAGCAAGGAAAGCGGCATAGCTGTAGTTGCTGCCACTAAGGCTGATGGCAGAAGGCTGTAGTGCTGGTGGTACAAGAGATGTTACTGAAGGTGCTTGAGTTGATGCACAAGAAAATATATAGCAGCTGTAGTCTGGTGATGATTGAAGTATGGAGCTGTGTTAATGGATTCTGAGTTGCAGGTTGTGATGCTGATGGCAATGCAGTGGTGGAATGGTGTTGCAGGAGATGAGACTGAATCTGAAATTGCAGTACATGTAATGAAGACTGATGATGTAGCCTGTAGCTATAGAAATGGAGTTGTGGATTAGAGGGGAAAGAATGAAGTTGGTGGTTGCAATAAGATCTGAATTTGAGTCACACTTGATGGAGTTTGGTGTTGATGTTGGAATGCAATGATTAGATGCATGCTAGGTTGCAGGTTTGGAGCTGAGCAAGGATTGCAGTCAATAGCTAAATATGTTGTGTGTTGTTTGACTGAGGCTGGTGCTATGGGTTGAAGCAGGCAGTGGTATTGCAGCTGCAATTTGGTTTGGTGTTGAGAGGAGGCAGTGGTGGCAAGAGAATTGGAGTCTGAGATGAACAGGAAGGATGGCTTCCAATGAAGCTGCAGCTGGTGGGTTATGCATCACAGTAGTGCAATGATGGTGCAGCACAATCTCAAGACAGTGCAAATGGCTCAGGCCAAGGCCACTCAGCTCAGCTGAGTCTGACTAGTTATCTAACTCGTCTGTCTGACCTAGATTTGACTCGGTCTGCTTGACCCGAGTTCACTCAGTTGACCCGACCGAGCTGACTCGTTGACCGGTGACCGGGCGGACTTTGCCGGTCACCTGAGATATATTTTCCGGCCAACTTCCGGCCATAATACCAGTTTTCCGGCAACTAGTTTTGGGACATATTTTCACTTGGGTACTCCTCACTTATGGGCTTGGTGTATATCTTGTTATTGGACTTTGGAGATTGGACTTATTTTTAGAAGATGGAGAAAAGCTATAAAAGGGAAAGTTTTCTACAACTTTGGATCACGTATTATTCTTGGAACTTGGAGAGAGCCGCTTTTGTTTACGCTACTAGGGTTTGCTTTTGTTCATCTTCTTCTATTCAATTAATATTTTTATGATGAACTCCACAACTATGAGTAGCTAAACACATATTATTGGTTATGGGATAAAGTTGATTTCTCAACATGTTATTTGAATCTATGAATTAGTTTTGTCTCAATACTTTATTGTTTATGATTCATGATTAATATTGTGATTTGATTGTTTGTTTGGTTGAGTCCGGAATCAATCCGATTTACATCCATCTCTATTGCTAGATTAGGGTTTTCAATACGAAATAGTTGTTTATCCCTGATTCTAAGTAGCATAGTGTGGTTATTACTTTTAGTGATAAATCTTTATAATTGCATATGAATCATAACCTTGGTTAAATTGAATTAGTGCTTTTACACGTTTGATTGCCTTGATTAGTCTTATTCCATCGAACTTAGTGCTTTGGGGGAGTTAAACTTAATTGTGCTTTTACACTTTAGGTTGCTTTCTAGGAAGAATTCACATATGCATCTTTTAATGTGGTTGTGATGAAATCAGGGAATTAGCGGGATATACTTGCGATCAAGGTATCCTAGGACTTTTAATAAATGAGAGATTAAATTATCAATTCTAATCATTGATGAAAATACATGTTTGTGAATGATACTATCCCGTGACCGATATCTTCTCTTTATTGATTATTCAAATTATTTTATTTGCTTTGCTCTATTTTATTGCTTAGATAAAACAAAAATCCCCCTTGGTTACTAAGAAACTGAAATTCTATAACAACAAAAGCCTCTCTGTGGGAACGAACTCTTTCTTATCACGTACTTCATTTATATTTAGTAGAGTGAGAAAGTGAAATTATTTTTGCTCGGCTGACAACCGACCAAATTTTGGTGCCGCTGCCGGGGAGGCATATGGCTTGTTATTAAGTTTTTAGTTTCTTTTTATAATTTCTGCTTTTATCTTTGCTTTTTTTTTTCTTGTCTTGTTTCTCACTTGTTTGCGAGAATTGTTTTCAGGTACCTAATCCCTGGCTTCTAAAGATTGGAACTATCCAAGGTGCGGGATAGCTACTCGAAGAGGCACAATACTCCAACCAAGTCAAGACACAACAGAAGATCAAGAGTTAGAAGTGGGAGAAGAGTTACAACTAGAAGGAGAACAAGAGGTTCCATTCGTAGACGAACCACAAATTGAAGATGAAGAAGCAATGGGTGATGCAAATTGTACACTCAAGGACTTGGCTTCTCATAGGCTTGATACACAACAGGGGTGTATTCAAACAAACTCTACTTTTGAGATCAAGCCGGGGTTGCTTAGAGAATTACCAAAGTTCCATGGCATGGTGAATGAAGACCCAAACAAGCATCTTATGGACTTCCACACCATTTTCATGGCATGCTTCCAGCGGATATTGAGGTGGATGGTGCAATGTTGAAAGTTTTTCATTTCTCTTTGATGTATAGTGCTAAGGATTGGTTGTACTATTTACCTTCCGGAAGTGTCACGACATGGAATGGGCTGAAGAAACTCTTTTTAGAGAGATATTTTCCTACATCAAAAGCTACTCAAATTCGCAAGGAGATTTGTGGGATGAAGCAAAATGTGGGAGAATCCTTATATGAATGTTGGGAACGATACAAGAGATTGGTGGCAAGCTTCCCTCACCACTAATTCAGTGACGCTATGATCATCCAATACTTCTATGAAGGACTCCAATCAAGTGATAGGAATCTTCTTGACGCTGCGGGTGGTGGTACACTAGTGAGCAAGACGGTGGCACAAGCTAGAGAGTTGATTGAAAACATGGTAGCAAACTCCCAACAATTCTTGAGTCGTGGTTCGGATGTGCTTCTTAGGAAAGTAAATGAAGTGAGCGAGGTCAAGGAACTTCGTCACAAATGGGTAACATGACAACAATGATGCAACAAGTTGTAGCCGCGGTGATACCAAGTTCCTCTCAAGCTTATGAAGACGAGCAATCTAATGCGGTCTTTCCAAATCAACAAAGACGGTATGATACCTACTCCAACACTTACAATCCAGGATGGAGAGATCATCCCAATTTTAGCTATGCCAACAAGCAAGGTGCAGTCCAACAAACTACTTTCAACCGTCCGAGTGGATTTCAACCACAACAACAACAATTTCAGCAACCACAAGCATAACAATCAATGCAAAATCAAGGTTCTGATATCGATTCAAAGCTTCAAACAATGATGCAAGGCATTTCCACCATGTTTAAAGAAAGTCAGCAGGAAACTAAGAGTGCTATCAAGGAGTTGCAGACACAAATGGGCTCCATGGCTATTGAGTTGAACCAATTGAAGGCAAAAAATAGTTGGAAACTCCCTTCTCAACCTATTAACCCAAAAGAGGGTGTCAATGCTATTACGTTGAGAAGTGGTACACAACTTGTGCAACCCGAAGTTACTGATTCGGGCAAGGTGGAAACACCAAAGGAACCTGTTTTGGAGGAGAAGAATGATGATTCTCCCCAAAATTCTGAGGTACCTATTCCTAACTCTAAAACTCCGGTTTCTACTTATGTTCCTCATTTACCTTTTCCTCGCAGATTTGCAAGTTCTAAGAAGGCGGAATTAGAAAAGGAGATTTTAGATGTTCTAAAGAAGATCCATGTGAACATACCACTCATTGATGCTATTAAGCAAGTTCCAAAGTATGCAAAGGTGTTGAAGGACTTGTGTACCAATAAGCAAAGGCTAAAAGGTAATGAAGTGCTAAGTGTGGGGGAGAATGCTTCGGCAATCTTACAACACAAACTCCCACTTAAGTGCAAAGATCCCGGTAGTTTTGACATTCCCGTCACAATTGGTAACACTACATTTAACAAAGCTATGTTGGATTTAGGTGCATCCGTTAATGTTATGCCTACATCAATGTATAATTCACTTGATCTTGGTCCTCTTAAAAAGGCTGGAATTGTGTTGCAATTAGCCGATCGCTCTAATGTCTACCCAATGGGTATTGTTGAGTATGTTCTTGTGCAGGTTAATCAACTTGTCTTTCCAACTGACCTTTGCGTGTTAGAGATGAATGAAGGTTCACCGGACTCGTCTCTTCCATTGCTACTTGGGCGTCCCTTCATGAAAACGGCGAAAACTATTATTGATGTGGACAATGGAACGTTAACTATGGAGTTTGATGGAGAAACAATACGTTTCAACATTTTCGAGACGATGAGATATCCTAGTGATGTCCACTCTTGTTTCTCCATTGATGTTATGGATACATTGGCACAACAAGTGTTTGAATTAAATGGTGATGACGCTTTGGAAACCGTGTTAACTACATCCATGGATAATGGTGTAGAGTGTGGTAATGAAGTCAAGGAAGCCCTTGGTGACCTTAATTCACTACAAGGATGCCCGGAAACTCATAATATCTCTTTTATTTCTTTACCATGCAGTGATGGAAAGCTTGTACCTTCAATTGTTAAATCTCCAAAGTTAGAATTGAAACCTCGTCCCGATCACCTAAAGTACTTGTATTTGGGTGATAATGAAGAGTTACCAGTGATTGTTTCTAACAAGCTTAGTGAATTACAAGAGCAAAAACTTCTAAGGGTGCTAAGGAAGTACAAGACGTCCATATGATGGACAATTGCTGATATCAAGGGTATAAGCCCTGCCGTTTGTATGTACAAAATCCGTTTGGAGGACGATGCAAAGCCTAAAAGGGAAGCGTAACGTCGTTTGAACCCTCCCATGATGGAAGTTGTGAAAAAGGAGATACTAAAGCTTTTGGAAGTGGGTGTGATATACCCCATATCCGATAGCAAGTGGGTGAGCCCGGTACAAGTAGTACCAAAGAAATCAGGTGTGACGGTGGTGGAGAATGATAAGAACGAACTTGTCCCAACTCGTGTGCAAACCAGTTGGAGGGTTTGTATTGATTACAGGAAATTGAATGCCACTACGAGAAAAGATCATTTTCCATTGCCTTTTATTGATCAAATGCTTGAACGTTTAGCTTGACACTCTTACTATTGCTTCCTTGATGGCTATTCAGGTTATAATCAGATTGTGATAGCGCCGGAGGACCAAGAGAAAACTACTTTCACTTGTCCTTTCAGTACTTTTGCTTATAGAAGGATGCCTTTTGGCTTGTGCAATGCTCCAGCTACTTTTCAAAGGTGTATGGTAAGTATCTTCTCAGAATATGTTGAAAACATAATCGAAGTGTTCATGGACGATTTTAGTGTCTTTGGTGATTCATTTGACCTTTGCTTGAACAATTTGTCTCTAATCCTTGAACAATGTGTTGAAACAAACCTTGTGCTAAATTGGGAGAAGTGCCATTTTATGGTAACTCATGGCATAGTTTTAGGCCATATAATATCTTCTAAAGGCTTGGAAGTTGATAAATCTAAGATAGACCTTATTCGTGCTTTAACCCCTCCCACTACGGTGAGGGAGATACGCTCTTTTCTTGGTCATGCAGGTTTTTATCGTAGATTTATCAAGGACTTTTCCAAGATAGCATCACCACTTTGCAACTTATTGCAAAAAGATATGGTTTTTAACTTTGATGAAAAGTGTATGGCGGCATTCAATCGTTTGAAAGAACTTTTGATTTCAGCCCCTATCATTAAACCACCGGATTGGAGCAAGAATTTTGAGCTCATGTGTGATGCAAGTGACTATGCGGTTGGTGCGGTGCTTGGGCAACGTGTGGGGAAGATACCTCATGCTATTTATTATGCTTCTAGAACGTTAAATGAGGCCCAACAAAACTACACAACCACTGAAAAAGAGTTGTTAGCCATTGTTTTTGCTTTGGAAAAGTTTCGCTCTTATATAATAGGTACAAAAGTTGTTGTCTTTTCTGATCATGCAGCACTTAGGTACTTGCTAATGAAGAAAAAAGCGAAACCGAGGCTCATACGGTGGATTTTACTCTTGCAAGAGTTTGATATTGAAATCAAGGACAAGAAAGGAATTTAGAACACCGTTGCGGATCACTTGAGCCGTCTTGCTGTGGATAAGGAAGCTATCCCATTGCGTGAAAGTTTCCCGGATGAGCAACTATTCTCAATTGCCTTCGGAGAACCATGGTATGCCGACATTGTGAATTACTTGGTGTCTAAACAAATCCCAAAGAACTTATCTCGTGCTGAGAGGGACAAACTTAAAAAGTTGGGGAACCAATACATATGGGATGATCCATACTTATGGAAACATTGTAGTGACCAAGTAATAAGAAGGTGCGTTCCCGAATCTGAATTTAATTCTATCTTGTCTTTTTGTCATTCCTATGCTTGCGGAGGACATTTTGGGAGTAAGTGAACCGCTCACAAGGTACTTGAAAGCGGTTTCTATTGGCCAACTTTGTTTAAGGATGCACATATATTTTGTATAACTTGTGATAGGTGCCAAAGAACAGGCAATCTAGGTGCACCAAATCAAATGCCACAAACTTTTATTCAATTTATTGAAGTTTTTGATGTATGGGGTATTGATTTTATGGGTCCTTTTGTCAACTCCCATGGGAATTTTTATATCTTACTTGCTGTTGATTATGTCTCGAAATGGGTGGAAGCTAAGGCCACCCCAACTAATGATTCTAAAGTGGTTTCAGATTTTGTGCAAGCTAATATTTTTGCAAGGTTTGGAATTCCAAGAGCCATAATTAGCGATGGGGGTTCTCACTTCAAAAACAGGATTTTACAAAGCTTGTTGTAGAAGTACAATGTGTCGCACAAGATTGCAACACCTCATCCCCAAACAAATGGACAAGCCGAGGTGTCTAACCGAGAGGTGAAATCCATTCTAGAGAAGACGGTGAACCCAACAAGGAAAGATTGGAGCATGCGACTTAATGATGCTTTGTGGGCGTATAGAACCGCATACAAGACACCTATCGGGATGTCTCCCTTTAGGCTTGTGTATGGTAAACCTTGTCATTTACCCGTTGAAATTGAGCATAAGGCGTTTTGGGCTATTAAGCAATGCAATATGGAGATGGATGGGGCTGGAAAGCAAAGGAAGTTACAACTCCAAGAGCTAGAGGAGCTTCGCAATGATGCATTTGAAAGCTCACGCATTTATAAGGAAAAGACGAAAGCATTTCATGATAACATGATTTCTAGGAAACAATTTTGCATTGGGCAAAAAGTGCTTTTGTTTAATTCTCGCTTGCATTTATTTCCGGGTTAATTAAGGTCACGATGGATTGGACCTTTTATTGTTACTAATGTGTTTTCTCATGGTGCAGTGGAAATTCGTAGCATAGCTACAGGGAAAGAACTTAAAGTTAATGGGCACCGGTTGAAACCATATTATGAGAATTTCACTTCCGAAGTAGTGGAAGGAGTTAACTTTGTGGATGTACTCCCTCTGGAGGAGTCACAGAAAGCAAGGAGATAGTCGGGCTGACGACTTTAAACCAAGCGCTAAATGGGAGGCAACCCATCGGATGAGTATTTCTTGTCTTGTATTTATTTCTTGTCTTGTTTTTAGTTTTTTCTTGTCTTGTTTTTATTTTTTTCTGATTTCTTGTCACATATCATGTTAGAATTTCCCACCTTGACTTACTTTGGACGATTCAATTTACATTAAGGACAATGTAAAGTTTAAGTGTGGGGGAGTGGTTAAGCATTTGCATTGTAAATTTTTCATGAAATTTAGAGTCACATAGTATACATGTCGCTAAGATTACATCGAGATTCTCATAAAATTGACTGAACTTAGAGATGACAGAGAACATGATCGGGTTTCTTAATTGTATGAGAGTTAAAGTTGGATTTAACCATGCCAGTGGCAAATAAGGTGCATATTGAATTCGGTATTAGAGTAGTGGTCCCTTATAGTGGAGACTACCCATGTTATATCATGAGAGGCACATGCCTTCAATTCTTTGTACCTGTCTACATATGTGCTTTTAGAGTGTGTGTCACCGTACGTAAATTCCGGGTAGAATGGTGAGCTACCCAGCCTCCCACCAATAGAAGCACTATTTTGATCTCTTGAGTGCTATTTTTATCAACCATGATGGTGACATCGAATTGCTAACTTACATACCACTTGTAATCTTGTTCGCAGTTAGCACCATCCACCTTATCTCTCTCTACACCAACAGGTCCATAGAAACACCATCATCATCAATGAGAGGAGCATCACAAATTCGAAGGAAAGTTGAAGACATTCAAGGTTTACAAACAACAGTATAGAAATGAGCAGAGTTCAGATTCAAGTAAATCAACAAGACAAGGAGAAGAATTTTTATAAGTTGAAGACTATTGTACAAGAGTGAAGATTATCAAGATGAGAATTCGAGAAGTTTATAATATCAAGACATACAAGTTGTGAAGAATTGAGCGGTAAAGTACTTACACCATGGCCTTTGTACTTGCATTTTTATTTTATCTTTATTCATATTTGTTTTTTTGTGTTTATTTCTCTTGTCTCAAAAAAAAAAAAAGACAAGAGAAAATTTCTTTAGGTTCATTATTAGTTTTATTATTTTTTTTTGTTTTGTTTTATTTTTCTTGTCTCAATAAAGAATATAAAAAAAAGAAAAAAAAGAAAAAAAAAAAGAGAGACAAGAAAAATTCAGTGTATCATATTTTGGGTTTGTATAGTTCGTTTTTAGTTATGTATTCTTTCAATAAAGCCAATGGAAAAGGAATATCTACAATGAAGTTTCAAGCAATAAGGATTCAGAGGAAAAGAGTTACATTATCAAGATTCTACGAAGTTCAAGATTTTATCATCAAGAGTTGAAGACCGAAGACGAAGATGAAGACACCGAATGAAGATCGAAGACGTTTCTATGGATGCTGTGAGAGTGGTGCTAGCTGCACGCCGAACAGATAACAAGGTAAGTAAGCATATTCCCACCTTTGTTAAGTGGTTGATTTCCTTTCCTAGAGATCGTCAGAAAAAATGGGTTTTCAAAAATGATAAAAGATATGGGTTTTCAAAACAATTCGGAGGGTTTTGCCTTCCTACCATTCAACGTGTCACAGGATTCTCTCTTCATTCCTACCTGGACACATGTGTGACCCATAAAAAGCTATTTATTATTGAGAGCAACTTCATAAAACCCTTTCTTGTGAGGCAGAGTCGGGACTTTCGATCACTCCGAACCCGGATTTCTTTCGATAAGGGATGGTTATTTCTCTCTCAACTTTTAAGGAGGAGATTGTGTTCATTTATGTGTCTAACTTCTTATGACTAGTGTGCAGAATCTCTATGTCTTCTTAGCGCGTTGGATGCTATCATTACGGAGAACTAGTAAGTTGGAAAAGTAGGTTTTGTGGGTATATCTCTAGTAAACCGTCACGAGATGGAGTTGTATGTATCCTTTAAAATAAGTTTTGTTTGATTTGCTCGAGGACTAGCAAAGTCTAAAATCGTGTATTTCATTTGTGTGTAACAAGCTAAGTTTTCGATCCAACGGTTGAAAGATATTAGCTTGAATCTAATCAGGTTTTCATCTAATGATAGGTGTTGTAAACACCTTAATTATTATTGATTGTTTATGCTTTCTTTGCCACTTTTCTTGTAAATTTTGTGTCTTATGTTTACTTTTGAGTGTTTAGGTATTTTGGATTTATTTGGAGCAAAAAAGGGAGAAAACGTCCACTTGGAGCATAAAACGCAAAAAGGTCAATTCACAGGCGAGTGATACTTGGAGCCAGCTGGGTTGCGCACGGAAGAGGTGAAGAATGAACTGTCAATTTCCCATAACTTAAAATTAAGTAAGAAAGCAAATGGGTTATCAGTTCTCTAAAACTGACAGGCCAAATATCACTGTGTGGCCCTTATCCTAACGTGCGAGGTGTCAATATGAATCCCTTTTCCTATACAAACCTAAAAATCAGCGACGCTCATCATTAGAGTTTATGTCTCCTGCTCTGCCTGAGCGAGATGGGGGCAGCGTTATTCATCGAGAAAATAAGAGATATCAAGAGAGTTATTCAGGGAGGAGATGGAAGAAATGATGGGGTTCCTGTAATTGATGAATCAAGACAGAAAAGAAATTGAATCTGATATTTCTGAGGTTGTTCATTGAAGTATAGATTGTGGGTTGATTCAGAAATTAAAGTTAGGGTTTCGTGAATCTGATGTTATGGGTCTGTTTGAATTGAGTTTCACCTGGTGCTAATGAAGTTGGTAATGGGTTTGGAGCAGTAAAGAAGATCTGAGAAGTTATAAGAGAGATTGAAATTGAACAAGGAAATAAGATGGGTTTTTGCTGGTGGCCATGAATTGCTGAAGGGAGAGTATGAATTGCAGGTAGATGAACTGTGGAATTGGTGGTATAAGTATGAAGGTTTGAATCTGAGATGTGCTAGGAGTTGTGAAGCAATTGATCTGGTGGTTTGATTGCAGAAACCAAGATCTGAAGGTCTGAATTGAAGATTGAGAAGTGGTTGCAGGTGCGGTATTGAAGTGATGCTGCAAATCTGTGAGAAAATCTGCAGTTGGAGATGAATTGGTTGGAGTCTGAGGTGTTGCATGTGGTGACACTAGTTAAGTCTGAATATTGTAGAAGAAGAGTCAGGTCTGCAGGGTTCGAGAACAAGAGAATGATGTGAGCTGCAAGAGATGGATCTGAAGGCAGTGGTGAATGAAATTGGTAGGGGGCCTTGGAACTGGAGATTGAAGATGCAATTCAGGTCTGAGAGGGTAATGCATTGCAAGGAAGCTGTGTAGTTGAGCTGAATTAAAGTATAGATGTATGTTAGGTCTACAGGGAATGTGCTAGCATTGGTGGTGAACAAGAAACTTGTCATGAGCTGCAGGGAATGATATTTTGCTGCAGGTGAAAGAATTGAGCAAGGAAAGCGGCATAGCTGTAGTTGCTGCCACTAAGGCTGATGGCAGAAGGCTGTAGTGCTGGTGGTACAAGAGATGTTACTGAAGCTGCTTGAGTTGATGCACAAGAAAATATATAGCAGCTGTAGTCTGGTGATGATTGAAGTATGGAGCTGTGTTAATGGATTCTGAGTTGCAGGTTGTGATGCTGATGGCAATGCAGTGGTGGAATGGTGTTGCATGAGATGAGACTGAATCTGAAATTGCAGTACATGTAATGAATACTGATGATGTAGCCTGTAGCTATAGAAATGGAGTTGTGGATTAGAACAGGAAAGAATGAAGTTGGTGGTTGCAATAAGATCTGAATTTGAGTCACACTTGATGGAGTTTGGTGTTGATGTTGGAATGCAATGATTAGATGCATGCTAGGTTGCAGGTTTGGAGCTGATCAAGGATTGCAGTCAATAGCTAAATGTGTTGTGTGTTGTTTGACTGAGGCTGGTGCTATGGGTTGAAGCAGGCAGTGGTATTGCAGCTGCAATTTGGTTTGGTGTTGAGAGGAGGCAGTGGTGGCAAGAGAATTGGAGTCTGAGATGAACATGAAGGATGGCTTCCAATGAAGCTGCAGCTGGTGGGTTATGCATCACAGTAGTGCAATGATGGTGCAGCACAATCTCAAGACAGTGCAAATGGCTCAGTCCAAGGCCACTCAGCTCAGCTGAGTCTGACTAGTTATCTAACTCGTCTGTCTGACCTAGACTTGACTCGGTCTGCTTGACCCGAGTTCACTCAGTTGACCCGACCGAGCTGACTCGTTGACCGGTGACCGGGCGGACTTTGCCGGTCACCTGAGATATATTTTCCGACCAACTTCCGGCCATAATACCAGTTTTCCGGCAACTAGTTTTGGGACATATTTTCACTTGGGTACTCCTCACTTATGGGCTTGGTGGATATCTTGTTATTGGACTTATTTTTAGAAGTTGGAGAAAAGCTATAAAAGGGAAAGTTTTCTATAACTTTGGATCACGTATTATTCTTGGAACTTGGAGAGAGCCGCTTTTGTTTACGCTACTAGGGTTTGCTTTTGTTCATCTTCTTTTATTCAATTAATATTTTTATGATGAACTCCATAGCTATGAGTAGCTAAACACATATTATTGGTTATGGTATAAAGTTGATTTCTCAACATGTTATTTGAATCTATGAATTAGTTTTGTCTCAATACTTTATTGTTTATGATTCATGATTAATATTGTCATATGATTTGATTGTTTGTTTGGTTGAGTCCGGAATCAATCCGATTTACATTCATCTCTATTGCTAGATTAGGGTTTTCAATACGAAATAGTTGTTTATCCCTGATTCTAAGTAGCATAGTGTGGTTATTACTTGTAGTGATACATCTTTATAATTGCATATGAATCATAACCTTAGTTAAATTGAATTAGTGCTTTTACACGTTTGATTGCCTTGATTAGTCTTATTCCATAGAACTTAGTGCTTTGAGGGAGTTAAACTTAATTGTGCTTTTACACTTTAGGTTGCTTTCTAGGAAGAATTCATATATGCATCTTTTAATGTGGTTGTGATGAAATCAGGGAATTAGCGGGATATACTTGCGATCAAGGTATCCTAGGACTTTTAATAAATGAGAGATTAAATTATCATTTCTAATCATTGATGAAAATACATGTTTGTGAATGATACTATCCCGTGACCGATATCTTCTCTTTATTGATTATTCAAATTATTTTATTTGCTTTGCTCTATTTTATTGCTTAGATAAAACCAAAATCCCCCCTTGGTTACTAAGAAACTGAAATTCTATAACAACAAAAGCCTCTCTGTGGGAACGAACTCTTTCTTATCACGTACTTCATTTATATTTAGTAGAGTGAGAAAGTGAAATTATTTTTGCTCGGCTGACAACCGACCATCTAACGGTGAATATTGAATGCTTTGTTACTAAGCTAACATTGATTGCAAACCCTGATTTGAAAGACTATATAAGGGAGAACTCTAGCAACTGGGAAACCTAATCCCCACACCTTCTGTGTGATACTAGTTGTATTAGCTAGAGTCGATTCTCCTTTAACCTTAGGTTTCTTATTGAAACCCAGGTTAACGACTTAAAGACTTCATTGGGATTGTGAAGCCAGACCGATACTACTTTCTCGTAGTTGTGTGATCTGATCTTGTTGATTCTATCGTGTTGGGTACAATCGTAACGATTGGCTTGAGATTAATATCTCTGATAGGCAAGATATAAAAGTAGTCACAAACATCTTCGTCCCACAGTTTGTGATTCCACAATATCTTCTTTCGCCGTGTCGATTAAGATTATTGTGAGGTGATTGATAATACTAGGATGTTCTTCGGGAATATAATTCCGGGTTATCAATTGGTTCCTGTTCACCTTGATTTACCAAAAGACGGAACAAAACTTGTAGGTATTTCTGTGGGAGACAGATTTATCTATTATCATACAATTTTATAGTGTGATACATATTTGTTTATTAAAGTCTTCGACTTTGGGTCGTAGCAACTCTTAGTTGTGGGTGAGATCAGCTAAGGGAATCAAGTGCGTAGTATCCTGTTGAGATCAGAGACGTAAGGAGCGCAACTGTACCTTGGATCAGTGTGAGATTGATTGGGGTTCAACTACAGTCCATACCGAAGTTAGTTTGTAGTAGGCTAGTGTCTGTAGCGGCCTTATACAGTGTGTGTTCAATCTGGACTAGGTCCCGTGGTTTCTCTGCATTTGCGGTTTCCTCGTTAACAAAATTCTGGTATCTGTGTTATTTCTATTCCGCATTATATTTTGTTATATAATTGAAATATCACAGGTTGTGCGTTTTAATCAATCAATTGGAAATCCGACCTTTGGTTGTTGATTGGAAATTGATTGATCCTTGAACATTGGTCTTTGGTACCGTTCAAGTGTTTTCTCTTGTATTCAATAAGACTCGTAGATTTCTATTTGCTTGAGAAAGAATTGAATCAAGAAAGAGAGATATAACTATTTGATATACTTTATTAAGATTGAGTCTAGTTGATTCTCTTGAAAGTATATTGGAGTTTTTCCATACAGATTGCTAATCGAAATATTGAGTCTAGTTTAGATTTTATAAACAAAAAGTAGGTTTTGTTGGTAGTTTATAATGTCAACATGTTTGACTAAAGGTTGAAAAGTATAATAGGTGGGACCGCTATGTTTTTGGTTCACATGTTGGTTAAACTAAAGTTAGAGAGAGATAGAGAGTTGATCTCTTGGATTGAAGAAAAAGAACAAGTTTTTAGACTTATGCATATGACATGTTTTTGGGAAAGTGACAATTAGCTAAAACATGACTCATTTTCAGGTGAGCCATATTTTATTCAGATGCGTTTTAAGTAAAACTCATAATCTCACCATTGAATTTGCCGTTACGAAATTAAGATTTCGAAGTAGTCATATTTTTATGTCGAAATTAGGATCTAATAAAGATTAAGATGTGAATGCACCAATGCGATTGTTGCCTGAGCATACAGAATTGACAAGAAAAGACTTGAAGACAAGACAAGACAAGAGTGACAAGACAATTCAAGACAAGACTTGAAGTAGACAAGACTAGACCTCTCTAAAGTGGTATTTAATATTTTTAATTGGACTTACTTGCACTTTTGCTTTTCCCATAAAATTAATGGCAAGACCACACAGGGAGTAGCAGCAACTTGCTTGCTTTATTCTCTTTAGATCTCAATGGGGTGAAGTCAGTCGAACAACCTCATAAACAGTTAATTCCAAAAGCTTGTTCAATTTATTTTTAATTTATTGTCTACTCTAAGAGTTTAACTGATATGCACTTATTTTCTTGTACTGAGATTTCGTGAGTGTTTAAAAACTAAGTAAATTGCATAATGAAAACAAATAAACTTTTTGAGTAGATTGATTGAATACGTTGACACCATGCTCAATAATCCATTAATCACTTCGAACAAGTTAAGCAATACATTTTATTATTCTACTATGATCCCTCTTACCGATGCAAATGTGCAATAGTCCCAAAACTCGTCGGTGATATCATCGGCAGTAATCTCAAACTCAAATACGTTAGGTAGCTCGCGTTGCAAGTGACAAAGTTAGAAGCGGGCTCATTGATGAAAACGTTTCAATCTGCACATTTAGTTTGATTCAAATAAAAAATGATTTTTTTCCCAAAAAAACAATTCGAAACCCGTTTTTGAAAGTTATGAAATCACTAATGGTTGGGAGCTTTTGATAAATACATCAGGGCCAATACCACCAAGATGATAAAATGGTCACTTAAAAATATATTAAAGGATTTACTATTTCACTTGGAGCAAAAATTGCTACAAACTTATTGCACATGAAGCTAGTGACCCACAAACACAACACATGAAACATAGATTAAGAAAAGCCAAAGATGTCACCTTCAAGCATGTTTGAGTGGTCTATGAGCACCTGGTGTCAGATTTCAAATCAAGGTGTAGGCCGCAACAGTAATTAGCTGGTGATATGGATTTGTGACTAATTTGTGAGTAGGACCCGTTAGTTAGGTTTTATAAACAAAAATATTTGACTAAAGGTTGAAAAGTATAATAGGTGGGACCACTATGTTTTTGGTTCACATGTTGGTTAAACTAAAGTTAGAGAAAATAGAGAGTTTATCTCTTGGATTGAAGAAAAAAAACAAGTTTTTAGACTTATATATGACATGTTTTTGGGAAAGTGACAATTAGCTAAAACATGACGCATTTTCATGTGAGTACACATGATTGTTTCCCGCACCCTCTTACACATGATAAATTATTTTCTCTTCTTTATTACTTTTTGTTTTTTTTTGATTTTTGATGGAATTCTCTCCTCTATTCGGTTTCTCACTATTGTTACTTTAAATTTTGTTTCAGATGGTCTGTTCAAATTTTTAGTGTGACAAGCGTTAGGGCAATTTTTTTTTATTTTTTTTAACGAATATCAATTGAAATGGAGAACATAAAATTTGGATGAATCACAGTGAACTTATTACCTTACAATAGAAAGAAAGATATATGACTTATATACTTTATAGGTGTTAGAAATTTTTTACTTACAAGGATGAAACACAAACAAAAAAATGTTGTAGCACTGACTTCAAGGCCTTTCGATTATTTTCGACAAACATTTCGACCCATAGATTGCATTTTTAGGAGAGTACAACAATAAAACTTTAGTGTGAATAATTTTATTTTCACCCGTATTTGAATACAAATAATATTTCTCACTTATTTTTGTATGAAAAGTTGTATTTTCAACCTCGATGTTCTTGTGAAAAAGTTTAATTTTCACATGTGTTTTTATAGTGAATAATCCCTTTTTCAAATGCGTTTTAACTAAAACTCGTAATATTACCATTGAATTTTCCCTTACGAAATTAAGATTATGAAGTAGCCATATTTTTATGTCGAAATTAAGATCCAACAAAGATTAGGATGCGAAGGCATCATTGTGGTTGTTGTCTGAGCATACAAAATTGACAAGACAATTCAAGACAAGACTTCAAGCCCTAGCTAGGTAGTTGATGATGCCAACATGTTTGACTAAAGGTTAAAAGTAGAATGTGAGGGACCACTACTTTTTTGGTTCACATGTTGGCTAAATTAAAGTTAGAGAGATATATATATTTTATCTCTTGGATTGAAAAAGAAAAGAACAAGTTTTTCTGACTTATATGAGATATTTTTGGGAAAGTGAGCCTTAATATCACATCATCTCTTTACACGCATCAATTATTACTTGGCACCTCCGTTTCAAAAAATATCTCTATTTATCGAGACAATAAAAAAGAAACCTCTTACACATGACTCTCTTTTGTATTATTTTTATTGATGATGTCAACATGTTTGACTAAAGGTTGAAAAGTAAAATAGGTGAAACCACTGTGATTTTAGTTCACATGTTGGCTAAATTAAAGTTAGAGAGAGAATACTGAATTGACAAGATAAGACTTGAAGACAAGACAAGACAAGAGTGACAAGACAATTCAAGACAAGACTTGAAGTAGACAAGACTAGTCCTCTCTAAAATGGTATTTAATATTTTTAATTGGACTTACTTGCACTTTTGTTATTCCCATAAAATTAATGACATGACCACACGGAGAGTAGCAGCATCTTGCTCTATTCTCTTTAGATCTCAATGGGGTGAAGTCAGTCGAACAACCTCATAAACATTTAATTCCAAAAGCTTGTTCAGTTTATTTTTAATTTATTGTCTACTCTAAGAGTTTAACTTATATGCACTCATTTTCTTGTACTAAGATTTCGTGAGTGTTTAAAAACTAAGTAAATTGCATAATAAAAACAAATAAACTTTCTGAATAGATTGATTGAATACGTTGAAACCATGCTCAATAATCCATTAATCACTTGAACAAGTTAAGCAATACATTTTATTATTCTACTATGATCCCTCTTACCGATGCAAATGTGCAATAGTCCCAAAACTCTTCGATGATATCATCGACAGTAACCTCAAACTCAAATACGTTAGGTAGCTCGCGTTGCAAGTGACAAAATTACTAGCGGGCTCATTGATGAAAACATTTCAATCTGCACATTTAGTTTGATTCAAATCAAAAAATGATTTGTTTCCCAAAAAAACAATTCGAAACCCGTTTTTGAAAGTTATGAAATCACTAATGGTTGGGAGCTTTTCATAAATACATCAGGGGAAATACCACCAAGATGATAAAATGGTCACTTAAAAATATATTAGGGCTTTTTTATAAAGTACCCCTACACTTCACTTTACACTAAAAAAGTACCCCCGTTTTTTAGAAATTTGTTAAAGTACCCCATTTTATTCAAAAGGCAAATTCCATCCAGTTAAGTGCTAGGTGGCAGTTATCTTTCCAATTAAAAGTCCTATTTACCCCTGAACTACATCTCCTTGGAGGGGAGGGTAAATGATCCGACGATCCTGAAAACGGTGTAACGATCCTGAACCGGGCTCGACGAACCTGAAAGCGTTGTCACCATCCTGAACCGGGATCGACGAACCTAAAAAAATGTCGTAGAAGGTCGATTTTCTTCCAACCAAAAACCCCAAAACACTTGAAATGATAAACCCTTTTGGGGGAATGATGTAACGAACCTGAAAGCGTTGTAACGATCCTGAACCGGACTCGACGAACATGAAAAATGATGTATAAAATCAATGTGGGAATAAGTAAAGGGCAAATATGTAAAGTAAATTAATCTTAACTAACACTAGATGGAAAAACTAACGTGAGGGTACTTTAACAAATTGTTAAAAAACGGGGACAGTTTTTTAGTGTGTATTTTTGTATGAGGGTACTTTTTCAAAATTCCCAATATATTAAAGGATTTACTATTTCACTTGGAGCAAAAACTGCTACAAACTTATTGCACATGAAGCTAGTAACCCACAAACACAACACATGAAACATAGATTAAGAAAAGCCAAAGATGTCACCTTCAGGCATGTTTGAGTGGTCTATTAGCACCTGGTGTCAGATTTCAAATCAAGGTGTAGGACGCAACA
Organism: Papaver armeniacum; assembly: GCA_023531295.1. NCBI lineage: Eukaryota > Viridiplantae > Streptophyta > Magnoliopsida > Ranunculales > Papaveraceae > Papaver > Papaver armeniacum. The sequence continues at coordinate 108,818 of JAJJWW010005043.1, forward strand.
ATAATTATCTGGTGATATGGATTTGTGAGTGGTCACCTCAAAGAGATGAGGAGAGTAAAATATTTGTAATAAAAGCATTAGGTCATTGTAATAAAGTATCAAAATCTTTCTTTAGAGTTAGAAAACTAAAAAATGGAAGTAAATGAATTTCTTTTAGCAAAGAGAAAAATTTATGAAATATGTGAGTCATTTACAAAAAAATATATTAGTAGGTCGTACAACATGCTAAATGTAAACCATATTTTGTTTGAAGATTGTGAAGGAGAAATAAGACAAATAGGTACTAAATTGTTGGAATTGGTAGTTGAAACCAAAAAAAAAAAGAGTTGAAACTAATGGAAATGTACAGGGAAAACTGAAAAGACATAAAGAATAAGCAATTCGCAAAGAAAATGAGCTAGTGGGTACTAATAAGATATAATATGATCTCTTTTTCCTTTATCATGTAAAGTACATCAAGTAGGCTAGAATCACATGTCAGCAAAATTATAGTTAGAGAGAGATTTTATCTCTTGGATTGAAAAAGAAAATAACAATTTTCTGATTTGTATACGACATATTTTTGGGAAAATGAGCTTTAATGTCTTTTACACACATCAATTAATACTTGGCACGTCCATTTCATAAAGTTGTCTCTCTTTACCGAGACAATAAACAAGAAACCTTGTACACATGACTCTCTTTTGTAGTATTTTTATGAAAATTCCAACTTTAAATTATGTTGAAAAAGGTTTTCTTCAACTGTATGTGTGATGCATTCAGATAATTTTTTTTATACCCTCCATATTGAAAATTTATTGACCCCATTAGATCACATTAGATGAGCTTAGATATTTAAAACAAACGATCCATAGATACATTTACTTCATTTACAACATTGTCATTTTCCCAGTCTGTAATATTTACTTTACTTATTTTTGATAAGGGTAGTCTGATCATTTTCACCGTCTGCATAATATTTATTGCACTTATTTTCAGTAAGGGTAATATGGTCATTTTCACGTTATGAAATATTTTCTTTACTTATTTCCGATAAGGGTAGTCTGGTCATTTTCACGTCTCCATAATATTATCGCATTAATTTCCAGTAAGGATAATATGGTCATTTTCACAATCTCCAATATATTTATTGCATTTATTTTCATTAAGGGTAATATTGTCATTGTCATTTTCATAGTCTGTAATATTTACTTTACTTATTTCTAATACTGGTGGTTTGATCATTTTTATCGTCTACATAATATTTATTGCACTTATTTTCAGTAAGGGTAATATGGTCATTTACATAGTCTGTAATATTTACTACTTATTTCCGATAAGGGTAGTCTGGTCATTTTCACAGTCTCCATAATTTTATTGCACCTATTTCCAGTAAGGGTAGTATGGTCATTTCCACAGTCTCCATAATATTTATTGCACTTATTTCCATCAAGGATAATATGGTCATTTTCACAGTCTATAATATTTGCTTTGCTTATTTCTGATAAGGGTAGTTTGGTCATTTTCATCGTCTCCATAATATATATTTCACTTATTTCCAGTAAAGGTGATATGGTCATTTTCACACTCTGTAATATTTACTTTACTTATTTCCGATAAGGGTAGTCTGGTCATTTTCACGTCTCCATAATATTATCGCATTAATTTCCAATAAGGATAATATGGTCATTTTCACAATCTCCAATATATTTATTGCACTTATTTCCATTAAGGGTAATATTGTCATTTTCACAGTCTGTAATATTTATTTACTTATTTCCGATGAGGGTAGTCTGGTCATTTTCACAGTCTCTATAATATTTATTGCACTTATTTCTATTAATGGTAATATAGTATAACTAAGACATTTGAAGATTAATAACAATGATTTTATTGATTAATTCCTTGAATGTTTTTAAGATAAGATAGAAAAGAGCTAAAGAAATTACAATCACCGCAAACTTTCTCTCTCCTAATGACTTGTCTAACACTCTCCAAAGAATCCCCCTACAACTGACTTATTCAACTCTTTATATAGGGTAGTATACAATGGATGACAGCTAAGTTGTCCTTTATTTTCGGAAACGACTTGCGAAATATCGCAAGTGTACAAGTATACAATCTCGCAACTCTCCAAAACTTCGCTAGATCTTCACACTTTTCTCATGTTTTGGCTATCGTCATTCATTGCGTCATTTATTTTACTCTTCTGCGACACCCTCGCAATGTTGTTGTTTATTAATCCCGTGAAGTATTGATGTCGCGATATTCTGATCCTACATCTTGCCTCTTCTCATGTCTTCTCTGCGAAGAAGAGAATGTCATGAGAACCAATATTTTGAAATGCCGCAACTGTTCATCTTTATCTGTTTCAATCCCGTACTTTTACACGGAATTTATTACAGACGTTTCTTCTTCCACTCTTTTCTTGACACGTCTCTTTCAACCGTCTTTTCTTGACCATTCACGTCCCATCTCGCATTAAATGCATTTGTTTCTTCGAGGATTCTTCTCTCTATATATAGTTTTCTCACCCTTCTCTTCTTCTCTTTTACCTTCCCTCTGCAACTTTTCTTCAACTCTCTTCCTCCGCAATTTGCGTTTCTGCTACTGTAAATCTTCCTTTTCTTCTTTCTCTTGATCTTCAATTCTCTAATCATTCCCATATTATAAGAATGGCTCCTTCTGGTCGTAAATATGAAACCCTTTTTGATGAAACTCAAAAGAAATTACAAGATAAGGGTTTCACCTTATCTACTATTCCCAATCAAGAATCTTCATCTATTCTTTCTGCAAAGTTGTTTACTGATCATCGGTGTGATGATCAGAAAATCATAATCTCGCTAGGTCAAATCCTCGCAGGTCTTCCCATTCCTCTGTACGATCCCGAACTGCCCTTGTTCTATGAAATTCTTGCTCATGAGAAATTCTCGCGAGCTATTTATCAATTAAGTGGTGATTGCATCCGTCTAATGCTTGAATTCGCCAATCGCGGCGCTGGTAAGGGATCTCTATATCCTAACTTCGCAAGTTTAGAGATATTCGCCGCGAAATACACGGTAGAAAACTTCTTTGAAAATTATGAAGTAATAAACATGAAAAATGATAAGTCTCGCTGGGGTGCCCGATTGAAAAGAAAAGAGAACGTTTCTGACGATAAGATACTCATGCTATATATTGACTGGCATTCTGGCAAGAAAAACATTCCTCGATACTTTAAAGATGAGAGGTGGTCTGTCTTTCCACTATTTTTGAGCGGACCTTACATTTCTGGTTCCAATATACTCCCTGCGAATCTCGCAAATTATCAGCCTTGGGTATTTAATTGGCCCGAAAAGGCAAAAGAGGTATACTTCCTAATTTTTACTTATTTTACAATCTTCACTTCCTCTTATATCTAATCTTGCGATTTTTTCAGATCATCAAATTAAGAAAGAGCTACAAAAGAAATCCAAAAGCGAGTACTCTGGCGATACTTCGTTCAATCACGGATGAAGTAAGAAATATTTTCCCTTATTATTTTTAACAATATTGTTGCCTCTGTTTCTTATCTTCATTTGTGTGCGAAGGTTGGCGTTGAAGAAATTGACATTCCTGAAGCTGCGAAGGCTAAAGGCAAGAATAAAATCACTCTTCGCAAGGATAAATCTTCTGCTCCATCTTCTAAAAAACGGAAAATCCATCCCTCTTCTCATTCTAATTCCCAAACCAGCGAGAATTCTGATGAAGATGAAAATGAGGTTGATACTTCTTTTGCAAAGGAGAATCATTCGGTCGAATCTGCTATGGCGCAATTGTCTAGTGTCTTCTCCGATTCTATGCAAGGATTGGGAGATGATCGTTTATCTGCTACTTGCGAAGCTCTCGCAAATATTTGCGATGCCCCCCTGATAGTGGATAATGATTCTTTTCGTGGAGTTTCTCGGACAATGACTCCCAGTTTCTTAAATGCACTTAGTGCCTTGGTATGTTCATATTTCTTTATTTCTTTGTGATTTCGATTATAAACCTTATCTTAACAATTCCTTTATTTTCCTTTATAGTCTGGGAGAACTTCCTTTGTTGTTGCCTCAGACCTCGAGAAAAGACGCAACAATCTTGAGAAGAAAAATCTTCAACTTAAGGAGAAGAACAAAGAACTAGAAATTGAAGTTGCGACATCTCGCAAAGGATGAAAAAATTCAACAGTTGGAAGTTGAGTCTTCTTCCCAGAAGGACAAAATATCTACTCTTAAAAGTGTTAATCAGCAACTTTATGGTATAATACCCTTCTCTTTTCTTCATTTCTACTTTGTCATTTATTTTTCTTTGCCTGACTTATCATTTTCGCAGACATTTATAATCTTTCTGACGAAGTCATCCTTCTCCATTCATTCCCTGAACCTATGGATGATGATGCTCTTCTCGCTCATCTCAATGAATCTTTAAGTAGTTCTTCAAACAAGATTAATTCTCTCTTATTAAATGAACTTCGAACCAAATTTCATCTTTTAGAAATTGAACATAGATCTAGTTTAGGTTTAGCCAACCGATTTAAACGTTTATATCTTAGCACCCAGGAGAATAATAATATTCTAAGGAAGAAAATTAGCAGCCTTATAGATGATAAGGATCGCATTGCTAATCAAGGTGCACAAGCATTAGCGAAATTCCAAAAACTCTTCTTGAAGTCCAAATTGAACGAGATGAATCTCTTCGCCAAAATGCCATACTACTAATGAGCGAGAAAATCAAATTCGTTCACTTCTTGTCATAAACAATGATGATGAATTCGCTCGGGCTGCGAAGGTTCTAGATAATGCCAGAAATAACTTAGGTGTTAGCATCGGTCTTCATCCGAGCATACTTGCCTTGGTTAAAGATATGATTTCGAGAGAGAAGGTTGTTTACTATTCTTCATTACTTTTCCGCCTCTTTTTATGAAACTGCTATTAAGTTGCTAACTCATTGTCATTTGTTCGCAGAATCGAGAAGAGGTTTCAAACTAGAATCAAGGAACTTGAGTCCGAGAAAGCACAACTTGCAAAAGACTTCTCTTCGCAATGACAAATATTCTAAGTGAAGAAGCAACTACAAACTACCGTGGCGAATTTCAATAATGATCTTTGTCTGTTTTGCAATCAAACTATTGAAACAGTTTGCAATGACCACAACATTCCTCTTTCTTCATATCCTTGTCTTCTCGATGAAATTCCTGAAAATATGCCTTCCTCAGATGTCTCTGATAGTGATGCAAGCGAAGAAGAGGAATCTGATAAAGAATCTGATGAAGGAGAAGAATAAGTTGAAAGATTGTTCCATTTTCCCTTTTCTCTTCTTGTGATACTTGTACATTTATCCTTCTAACCTTTCATTTTTGTAATCTCTTACTGTAAGTATATCATATGAAAATAAATAACAAGTTTTTACTCGAATCATTCCCATACTTGCCTCTGTTATTTATTTTCACATGAGAGAAATTAAGTCGATAATCTTTAAGTGATGATACTTCTTAATTTCGCAACTGCTGTTGCTAATTCTCCACAAATAAATAAATAAATATAGTCGTATTCACAAGCTTATTTGCTTACTCAATTTCTTGTGTTATCTATTCTTCATTTATGTTGAAATTCATCATTGCGACAAGATCGCAGGACGTCTTTACATTTTCATGTAATGACCCATTGATCTTGTCTTATCATTGTTTTTGTGTGGTCTTATTTTGCCTTCCTAGTTAAAGGTCTTATTTTGCCACCCCTCATATATAGCTAGAGTCGATTCTCCTTTAAGCTTAGGTTTCTTCTTTAAAACTAGGTTAACGACTTAAAGACTTCATTGGGATTGTGAAGCCAGACGGATACTACTTTCTCGTAGTTGTGTGATCTGATCTTGCCGATTCTATCGTTTTGAGTACAATCGTAACGATTGGCTTGAGATTTATATCTCTGATAGGAAAGATAGAAAAGTAGTCACAAACATCTTCGTCTCATCGTTTGTGATTCCACAATATCTTCTTTCGCCGCTTCGATTAAGATTATTGTGAGGTGATTGATAATACTAGGTTGTTCTTCGGGAATATAAGTCCGGGTTATCAATTGGTTCTTGTTCACCTTGATTTATCAAAAGACGGAACAAAACTTGTAGGTATTTCTGTGGGACACAGATTTATCTATTTTGTAGACTTTTCTGTGTGATACAGATTTGTTTATTAAAGTCTTCGACTTTGGGTCATAGCAACTCTTAGTTGTGGGTGAGATCAGCTAAGGGAATCAAGTGTGTAGTATCCTGCTGGGATCAGAGACGTAAGGAGCGCTGTTGTACCTTGAATCGAGTGTGAGATTGATTGGGGTTCAAACTACACCTGCACCAGAAGTTAGTTTGTAGTAGGCTAGTGTCTGTAGCGGCTTAATACAATGTGGTATTCAATCTGGACTAGGTTCCGGGGTTTTTCTGCATTTGCGGTTTCCTCGTTAACAAAATTCTGGTGTCTGTGTTATTTCTATTCCGCATTATATTTTGTTATATAATTGAAATATCACAGGTTGTACGTTTGAATCAATCAATTGGAAATCCTACCTTTGGTTGTTGATTGAAATTTATTGATCCTTGAACATTGGTCTTTGGTACCGTTCAAGTGATTTCTCTTATATTCAATTAGACTCGCAGATTTATATTTGCTTGAGAAAGAATTGAATCAAGAAAGAGAGATAAAACTCTTTGATGTACTTTATTAAGATTGAGTCTAATTGATTCTCTTGAAAGTATATTGGAGTTTGTCCATACAGATTGCTAAGCGAAATATTGGGTGTGGTTGTTGTACCCACGCTTTTTCACTACCCAACAGTAAAGGTGTAGACGATGATGAATCCGCATCACTCGTGTCTAGAACATAAAAATCCACTGGAAATATTAGTCCTTTTACCTGCACCAAAACATCCTCAACAATCCCTTTCGGGTAAACGTTAGATTTATCGGAAAGTTGAATAACTATGCCGGTTTTATTGAGAGGACCAAGATTTAAAGCATCATAAATTGAAGTAGGCATAACATTAATAGAAGCTCCTAAATCTAGCATAGCTTTTATGAACCTCTTTTTACCAATAGTGCATGGAATAGTGAAACTACCGGGATCCTTCAACTTAGGTGTGAGTTTCTTTCGAAGATATGTCGAAGCTTCTCCCCCACACTCATTACCTCATTACAGGTTACCCTGTGCTTGTTAGTGCACAATTCCTTTACACACTTTGCATAGTGAGGAGTTTGCCTAATTACTCCAATGAGTGGTATTGACTTGGACCTTCTTAAAAACATCCCAAATATCCTTATCTTCTTCCACCTTCTTATTAGCTTTGGCAAACCTGCCAGGAAAAGGTAGAGGAGGAATATAAGTAGGAATATGAGTTTTAGAGTTGGAAATAGGTACCTCAGAAGTTTGGGGGAAATCAGCATCCTTTTCCTCCAAAACTGGTTCCTTTGGGGTTTCTTCTTTATACCTGAATCAGTAATTGCAGGTTGCACAAGTTGTGTACCACTTCTCAACGTAATAGCATTGACACCATCAATTGGGTTAAGAGGTTGAGAAGGGAGTTTCTCACCATTTTGTGCATGCAACTGATTGATTTCCTCGGCCATTAAACGAACTTGTGTTTGCAAGTCATTGACCGCACCCTCCGTTCTTTGCATAAAAGATTTCAGCAACTCTTCCATATTAGATCCTTGATTTTGAGGTTGTTGTTGGAATTGTTGTTGTTGTGGTTGACCAACTTGTGCTTGCAACTCTTTAATTGCATTATCCATTTTCTGCTGATGCAAGTCCGCTAGTTGTTGATTTTGATATACCAAGGAAATTAGAGTCTCCATCAAAGTGGCCATCTTTGCCAATTCTGGATTTTGGGCTTGTTGCGGTTGTTGCACTTGTTGTTGGAACTCAATCGAACGGTTGTAAGCAAAACTTGCACTTGCAACTTGCTCGTTACCATAACCAAAGTTGGGGTTGTCTCTCCATCCTTGATTGTAAGAGTTGGAGTAAGTATCAAACCGCTGATTTGAGAAAATAACATTGACTTGCTCTACGTTCTCATAAGCTGGGCGTGATGGTTTTACAACCACCGCTGCAATTTTTTGCATCATTGCCATCATATTGCTCATTTGTTGACGTAATTCAATAATCTCGTCAAGTTGACTAACTCCCTTGATAGGTGGCTCTGATCCACAACTTGAAAATTGTTGAGAATTTGTTGTCATACTCTCAATCAACTCTCTAGCTTGTGTCACCATCTTATTCATAAGTGCACCACCACTTGCAGCGTCAAGAAGAATCCTATCACTAGCTTGGAGACCTTCATAGAAATATTGGATAATCATTGCGTCACTGAATTAGTGATGAGGGCAGCTTACCACCAAGCTCTTGTACCGTTCCCAACATTCATACAATGATTCCCCCACACTTTGTTTCATCCCACAAATCTCCTTACGAATTTATAGTAGCTTTCGACGCAGGAAAATATCTCTCCAAGAAAAGTTTCTTCAACCCATTCCATGTTGTAATACTACCAGGGCGGTAAGTAATATAACCAATTGAAAAGGCGGGGTCTAACAACCACACCCAATATTTCGTTTAGGCAATCTGTATGGACTAACTCCAATATAATTCCAAGAGAATCAACTAGACAGTCAGACTCAATCAAGGAAAATATACCCAAGAGTTGCATCTCTGTTTCTCGATGTAATCAGCGAATCAAACAGATAAAAATCCGCGAGCCTGATTATTATATGTAGTTGCAGGAAATCCTACAATACATCCCTCACAAGAATTCATAATATTCATCTTTAAGATCAACAATCACACTTTTTATTAATTGAGTTAAAGAATTTTACAAAGGGGAAATGAAATCAAGAATACAACTATTGCTCTAGACTTTCTCTCTCCTCAAAACTTTCCCTCCACTCTCTTAAAAGATCTCTCCTCTCTTAGGCCTACTCGGTCCTTTATATAGGACATTACATAATGGATAACAAACTAAGTTTGTCCTTTATTTTCGGATCTGGCTTGCGACATTCTCGCAAGTATTCAAATGTTAAATCTCGCAATGATCCTAAATCTCTCTAGGTCCTCACACCTTTCTCGTGTTCAAGCTGTCGCCATCCGTTGCGTCATTTTTATTACCAATCTGCGATATCTTCGCAGTGTGCTTTTTAACTCTTTCGCAAAGGTATAGATGTTGCGATATTCTGATCCTACATCTTGCCTCTTCTCATGTCTTCTCTGCGAAGGAGAGAATGTCATGAGAATTAGTGCTTTCAAAATGCCGCAACTGTTCATTTTTCACCAGATTTTCCAGCCGACAAGATTCCATGAATTAAGCATAACCGCTTACACGTGTTAAATATTCCCTTATTCACCGGCACATTAAATGCTAACCAGTCATCATTTTCTTGTCTATTTAAGAAGAGATCCATCATAAGAATATTTTCTTTCTTTTACTTCGTCTTCTTCATCTCTACATTCTCGTGAATCTTTTTGTCGTCTGCAACTTTTTACTCTCGTTCATCTTTCTCGTAAATCTTCTCCATCTTTCACACTCTTTGTTCTTATGGAGCCATCAAGGTTTGTTGATTTTCTTTAAACGATCTTTTTGGGATTGATCTCTTCTACTTGAAATTGTCTTATTTGATTTTGTTCATCTTTGAATAATTCCCATATCTTTTCTGCTTTCAAATAAAAGCACCCTAGCACCAAGTTCACAATCCAAAACCCTAATGTTCCCAAGGGTTCGCAGCCAAAAATCGTTGTAAACAAAAGAAAACCTGCGAATTGCAAGGTATTAAGAAACACTTATTCTTTTAATAACAATATTGTTGCCTCTGTTTCTTATTTGACTTGTGATTCGCAGGGTGATGGAAATGGCGATAGGCCCCCCAAAAGATCTCGCCACCTTAAAAATGTTGAAACTTCTGTTCCATTTCCTATGTTTAAGCTTTCAACACCTCCTGCTATACATTCGCAAGCTGAATCCCCTCTCCTTATTCGCGAAAGTGTCGCTATGAGACTTCTCCACAGTGAATCGACCTTTCTATAAATGAAATTCCTCGTGATAACCTTGTTGCGAATGAACCCTTCTCTTCTTCTCATTGTCAATGCCTCTTCTCTTGACATTGCCTCACTTGATTATTAACCTTCATCAAATTTTATTTTCGGATGACACATCTATGACGAAAGATGATTCAACTCTCCCATCTTCTGTCATCATCACTTCTTCATCCGAATCTCTCCCTTTTACTAAAGAAAATTTGGAAGGGATGGATATTGATTTCAAGGTTTTATCAGATATTCTGGATGATGTCAAGAAAACCTCCATTGATCCTATCAAATCTGGTGTCTGCGAAATTTTGAGTAAATATTTTGGCTCTGACAGAATGGTTTCGCAAACATCTTTAGAAAAAGGAAGTTGAAACTTTGAAGAATAACCTCCAAGCCATGACCTTGAAATGTGACACTCTTCTTCTTGAAAATCGAAAGCTTCCGAATGTTTCGCTGGATCGTGACAATCTTCGCAAGAAGAACGAGGAATTAAAAGGTATAACTTTCTCTCTCTTTCTTTATTTTTATTTTTTTTTGAAATCCCTTGTTTCGCCCTTTAACCTTTAAACCGAAACGAAAAATGAAGATATATCGGTTTGAACGTGTGAAGAAGCCCGAATGGATAGAGATGCTTGGATGGATCAATATAACCAATTAGATAATCTTCATACATACTCTGTTGATCAAGTAGATAATCTTACCAAGGAGAATGCTCAATTAGTTGAAGCAAAACTTATTAAGTAGTGAATTATCTCGCCTCTCTTACTCTTTGACTAAAGATAACTGGAGTTGGAAACTTTATCGGATGAGAATGAAACCCTATCTCAAGAGAAGCGAATTCTTTTAAATAAGGTGGCGATCTCTTCGCAACAGACTTAAAATTTGTCAAAAAGTATGCAATGAGCAAGAACAATCTCTCTACATTCGTTGAGAAGTAAACTCAAAGAAGTTCTTGTTGAGAGGGAAAAACTTATTCAAGGTAGAATAACTTTAAGTGTAAAGGCAAGCCAACTCAAGGATCAATATTCCAAGCTAGAAGAATCCTACTCTTCTCTTGCGAAGGAAAACACCTTACTCATTTCTAATGAAAAGAATTTGTGATCTCGTTGAAAGGTTTGGTTGGAGACAAGTTTGACAATGCCATGGACCACTTGGAGAATAGTTGCTTGGCTTTAACCCAATATCTTATCTCGCAAAAGGAAGGTAGTCATAAAATTTGGTTGCCTCAACCATTTTTTCTTTGTTAAGTCTTTTATGATATCTTCCTTGCAAATTATTCGCCTGAATGATTTTCTTTATTCTTTGTTTTTGCAAAATCTGAGAAAAATCTTCGCTCCTCCGTTTCTACTTTGGAATCTAGCTATGCCAAGATTCGCAAAAAGAATGCATTACTTGCCTCTACCCTTGCTCATTCTCGTGATCGGGCAGAAATAAGATTTGATTATCTTGCTTACTCCAAAGATATACAAAGTAGGAATCATCAGAAAGCACTCCTTCGCCAAGTTCATCTCGTGGTGAAGTTCTTGTGAATGATATCTTATTGTCCAAATCTCTTGCTCCTATATCTGTCAAACCTTTGGAAGTAGATGATGATGAAGTTCCTTGTTCTCGATAGTGATTATTATTATGAAAGTGGCGAAGATTTCGCAAATGAAGAGGAAGTTCCTCCTAATGATGAAATGTTGATAATAACCCAAATGAAGAAGAAACCAGAATAAACCGAGAATAAAGGAAGGATCTGTGAAGCTGAGAAAGCAAGCGAAAGTGAGAAAGTTTGGTGAAGGTGATAAAATAAATGTTGAGGCTTGAACTTCTTTTGTAATTTTACTTCTTTGGATTACTTCATCTTTACTTCATCTTTGTAATTGGTGTACTTGATCATCTTTGAGATGTATTTACTCTTTTATTATTCTCGCTACTAGCGAGGAAGATAATGCTTGTTGTTTAACAATTCCCATACTGCCTCTCATTATCTTTCTTGCGATGAAAGATCTGCATAAGTAATAGTTAATTCTTAATTTATTTATTTTTAATCATGTGGTCTTATTTTGCCTTCCTAGTTAAAGGTCTTTGTAGTAGCAGGAAATCCCACACTACACCCCTCACTCCATTTTGCTTAATTAAGTCCTTCAAAGATAGATAATCAAGAAGTTTTATTAATTAGTTCCATGAAATCTCTACACAGGAAAGTAAGATTACACTTAGAAATTAAATCACTCTTAAACTTTCTCTTTCCTAATGACTTGCCCAACAACTCTCCAAAAGATCCCCCCTTACAACAGACCCCCTCAGCCCTTTATATAGGGTAATACATAGTGGGTGACAGCTAAGCCGTCCTTTATTTTCGGGATATCTCGCGAAGTGTCGCAAGTGTGTGACTATTCAATCTCGCGACACTTCTTAACCCTCGCCAGGTTCCATGTCTTTCTGCTGTTTTGTGTGTCATTATTCATCGCGTCGTTTATTTTAGCTGTCTGCGACTTCCTCGCGACATCGTTGTTTATTAACCCCGCGAGCCCTGTACGTTGCGATATTATGATCCTACATCTTGCCTCTTTTTCCTTGAATATTGCTTGAAGAGCGATTTTTAAGGAAAAAATGCATTGTTGTAATAATCTTTGGTCTTTGATGAAGGAACGAGCGGAAGAATACTGTACTTGAAAAGTACGACTTGCCTCTATTCTTTTTGCGATGTTCAAGTTTTGCATCTCCTGTCTCTCCTCATACTTTTCTTGCGAAGGGAAGAATATCATGAGAGCGATGCTTTTGATTTGC
>JAJJWW010005044.1:0-11498 GCA_023531295.1 Papaver armeniacum
GCACCTAAGGTAGGGGAAGTAATTCATATCCCCCAATTAGTTTTATATCCCTCAATTGCTAGCGTTCTTTAATTATTGCCCGGACATATTCCTAGAGATGCATCTAACTATATAGAGGTGATCTCCATATGACCATGTTACACTAAAAGAGTCGTACCACCTGTTTCGTAAATTAACATAGCTCATAATTAATTCACCGATCATTGAGTTTTGAGACACAAATTAAAATTGCAATCCCGTTTGGAATCCTTAAATGACAAATCGGAAACCATATATAATACCTAGATGAAATCCCTTTCTTTTAAGGTGAGCTACATAATACCAAAGCTTCCTCCTTCGTAGCCATCAAATGTGTCAAATTAGCCAAGACAGTCGTTGGATTGTCTAGGCTTCAAGCCATTCAGTATGACTATTCTAGCAATATTACCAAAAAAAAAAAAAGGTTTTACCTATTTTTATCCTCTTCAAGCCATTCGGGTATGACTATTCTAGCAACATACCAAAAAAAAAGAAAAGGTTTTACTTATTTTTCCTAAATCCCATTCATACCATAAAAATCTAACTTTATGTAACTCAATCTAAATTAGGTGAACAAAACTCACCCGTCAAACCTTTAACTTCATCGGAAACTAGGGCTGAGCAAAAAAACCGCGGTTTGGGTGCGGTTGGTTTTGCAAATCCGCGGATTCACCCGCACCGCAAGGTAATAAGAGAACTTAATAAAATTACTAAGGATAAAGCCTAGTTAATAAAGCCGGCGAGTATGTGTTAATAAGAGGTTTTAGTAGGCCCAATTCTCATTTCTCATTCATTTGTTACACATAAACAATGATGCGATGGGATGGGCTTCAAAACATCCTGCTCGTTTATTCATCCTTCCAAGTTCATGTCTCTGACTTCAGCCAAATGAGCTCTACGAAACGACAAGTTATCATGTGAGTTAGACTTCTGTGTCAATAACATAATTTTTTTCCCCTTATAAATCGCGGTTAATCATGCAGGTCCTTATGAGTCGGATCCAGCGAGGTGATTGGGCAGTCACGGTTCAATTTTCCAAATCCACCTTTGACGGTTTGGTTGCGGGTGACCCCTAATCCGCAACCGTCCGTCCGTTGCTCACCCCTATCGGAAACCGTCAACATCTTCCTTTTTAAACCTAATCGTGGTGATTCTCCTCTGCTAACCCGATTAAGATACGCTAGCACCACTGCCCCACCTGCATGTTACCATCACTACCACTGCAAGAGAAGGACAAGAAATATATAGTTGATCTCAAAATTTGTGCTTAATTATTTCTTTCTTTACTGGACATGTAACTTTCCTTGATATTCACTGTTCAATTGGGTTTTCATCATACTCAATTATCCCCTAATCAAACAGTTTTATATAATGGATTTTTATTTTCATTGTACACACTATCAAGGAAAAAAAAAGTTTTGAGATCTCATCTCAAACCCGATTAAGATGGAGATTTTGAAGTTAACTTCCGAACCTAATCAATTTGGCAGCCGACGACGGGTGGTGTGAGAGTACATGTTAATTATGGAGAAAAATAGAGTGAGTCTTGTTCACCCGAATTGAAAAGAGTAAATTTGTATACTTGAGATGGGATTTAGGGAAAACAGGGATGGGAAATAGTTAAACCAAAAAAAAAAAAAAAAAAACTTATTCTTTCATGAAAATTACGAAGAGAACATATACTATGTTTTTATCCAACGGTTCACCGTTAGGAACCTCCCATTTTGTTCTTGTTGATAATATCCTGGTATAGATTTTGGCCCAAGTCGATGGTTGTGTCTGGATGGGGATTCCTTAGCGAAAAATGAGATCACATGTTTACTGTTATGATGTGTGCCTCGTGCCTCATACGTCTTAGCTTAAAGCAGAATAGACAAAAAGTCACGACATTCCCCAATTAGTTTTCAGATCCCACAACCATTACTACTTCTTTACACCTTCTATACCGTTAAGTTTGATTTATTGTCACCTCCACTCTGGCTTCAAGTACAAACAACTAAGGTTGAATGTTTATGAGAGTCTGCAAGTGAGCCAGGTTACGTCAAATTCGTGTTTGAGCATTGCTGATATAACATGGGGAAATGGTACTGCACACGCAGTCATCATGTGTGACTTGGAGTGGAAGGGGGATTTTTTTTTTGAGGAGAAAGGTTAAAATTTGTATTGAAAAAAAAAAAGATATTATAGAAAGGAAATGCACATGGCAGTGTTACAAAGAGCCGAGGAGAAATCTCCAACAACAGAACAAAAAAAGCTTCAAAGCAAGGCTGCTGACAAGCAAAAGCCAAAGTCTAGCAAGCTAAAACCAAAATACAACTCTCTAAGCAAGCAGACCAAAAGCAAGATTAATTGAAAAGGAAGTAGAAGCACCAAACAACTATATCATTTCTTCCTTGTCGACTTTCTGTGACCTCTGCCGAGCTTGTCATTGATAGGCTCGTCCTTCCACCTAGTTTTCCAAGCTCCCTTTCCTTTCTAGATTTCTGAAATTTTTCATTCAACTCATCAATGATGTTCCTGTTTGGCTGTTTCATGTTAGGATCGTTTATCAAAGTTGAAAATTTTCAACCCGTTGCTTATTTAAATCCCTTGAAGCATTCGAAGCCTTGCCATCATCATCTTCTTGTACATCGCCTGGTTCAAAGAGATGCACTAAATCCATATCATCCAAAAATCAGGATTTTTAACAATGGGAATATGGTCCTCAGTAGGGTCTTCTTCTCTATTCGTTGCTCTTTCCTCAAAAGATTCATTTCCAACAGTAGCGCTAGTGTCTAATATGCTAAAAGGATTTGAATGCCCAATTTTCTCAACAGTGGGTACATCTTCCGTTCTCCTTGCATTCTTCTTTTTGCTAGAATAAGCAACCCATTCCTCTTCAATAGGACGAGTCTCATTTTCCAGGATTTCACAATCATTTCTCTCAATCCCAGCTGAAATAGTTTCTTTTAATGATTGAACAAACTCTTGCGCATTCTCCTTTGTGAATAATTCTCGAGATCATCATTCACAATTGAAGCTCCAAATAGAGGCTTGATTTCCCATACCTTTCGAGTTCTCGGTGGGGTTTAATTCACCTGCAGTGGAGATTGATTTGGTCTTGGGAACCCACTTTTTGATAGCTTTTGGAGCATGATTTGATCTGCAATTCTCACTATTAAGACCAAAACTCTTGCAATAAGAACAAGCCTTAGGTTTCCATGGGTATTCAGCCCTATCTGTACTTCTTATCTTCAATTTGAAAGGGAAGTGTAGCTGGCATCACTCGCAAAGGTGTTGAAAACAATAACTACAACATATAAATGCGTAACAACTTCAATTGTTGTGGCAGTAAGCTGCCTTTGGGGATACTGCAAGTGTACAAAGGTTGCAAAGAAATGAGACTAATTTCTTCTGTTAAAAATTGGAATTTAGGCCAAGTACTTGAACTTCGATCTTATTATTTCTTAGCACTCAACTTCTTGATAAAATTCTCTGCTGACATATATAACATTCTTATCATTAAAGAACAGTAATCAAATTAAGCTGGATAACCTTGGCGCTTGAGCTGTATTATATTATAGTTTTACGTAAAAAGTGTTCTTTGTTTTTTAAATTTACCTATTTTTAAATTTAAAATGAAAAAGTAAATGTTATTTTCAACAAGGAAATATATTATACATTCTTTACTTCGATGTTTTATTCTGTTATTCATAAGTGAGGGTCAGTTATATGGTTTGAAAAGCGATATCTAAGTTGTGGCATCAAGATGAAAAAGAAGGGGAATAACACTCATAAATGATAAACTCAATGCTTAAATAATGCCGGTGAAAAAGAAAATGCCCAAGTCGCATGTTCTTACCGATCGAGTTGCTCCCTTGGAAGATGAACGTCATTCTCTGCCGTTTTCCTAGCTGCCTGAAATTTTAACGTTATGACCAAATGATATATTCTAATTTTACATAAATACTCTATAATTTTATCTACATAATTTATAGTCTTAATTTAGCTTACAAAATCTGGATACCATAGCAACCAAGCCGGGCAATAGATGGCATAGACTAAATGCTGTTTTTATCCAAGTTCCCGTTCTCTTCCTACCAATACTCATCCCGTACACTATCGTTCAAATTTATATGCGTCAACAAACCTCCCAACTGCCCCCCTCAGTTTGAAACAGTTGACAAACTTCTTCTCCCTGATGGAAGCTGGGATGTGAATCTTGTTCAAAATCTTTTGGTAACCATATTGCGCAGATCATATTAACTCTGAACACTCATCAGAAGAGGAAGACAAGATTCAATAGAATCTTGATGATACAAGAAAATTCTCTGTCAAATCCCTTTACAAGGCTAAGATAGACAATCTTTACAAAAATGATACTACAACAGGAAATTGGGAGGCAATATGGAATATGATATTGCTCCAGTTATCAAAATCTTTATCTGGAAATATGCTCATGGAATCCTCTCCACTAATGCTAAAATTGCTAGCATTTTGCATTACATTGACCCTATTTGTGCCATTTGCAAAACTGTGGAGGAAACAATGACACATATGTTCCTGTTTATCATTGCCTCCTTTGTTTGGAGGGAAATCATTAGCTCTAACCATACTGAGTTTGATAATACTACAATTTTCATAGAATGGTTGAACTTGGGATGGCAAGTACAAATAGTAACATCTATGCTACTACATGCTGGTTCATCTGGAAAGCTAGGTGTGATCTGATCTTCAAACACATTCAGCCAGATGCAAAACAAACCTCAATTTGCATAAAACAACATTTATGTAACCATAATAGAATTCATCATATGCCAGAGCATATTATGAATACTTTCTCTCTATCCGCTGAGGTTTCTGATTCATCTATGGAAAACAACATTACTCCTTACAATATGAACCAGTCCTCTACAATGGATCATGGAATAATCATCAAAATTTGCGCTCTGCAGGACCCTGAAAATTGGATATATTATTCTGCACTAACTATTATGGATTTTGCAGGAAACAACATTGGTACCAGAGGACATCCAAAACACTCTGGAGTTGGGGGAGCAACAGGAGGGGCAGGCTTAGCTTTTGAATGGGCTAAAGGAATGCATCGCACTAACATACAAATACAAGTTGAAGCCATGGAAGTTGTAGTTCGTTTCAAGTTGCTGTACCACAATGCTGTTAAAGGAAGATTTCACTTAAGCTATCATTAAAGAACCAACAATGAAGAGGAAGATAATGAAACTATCATCAACCCAGTAACCTTTATTTTACACATTCTCAAAGTAATCCATAGGCTACAAAACTTGGATACTTTTAATGTTGCTTTATCTTGTAAGAACAATATTGGCAGGAGGACTATCCCAACTGCTGCCAACCTTTTGTATCAGCCTTAGGTGCTCTCTTTTGGCCTAAGTTTTTCTATAAAAAAAAATTATCCGTCCATAATTGCAACAACAATTTCATTAAGCAGGTTCAAAAGTGCGGATCAGAGCTTTGTTATCTAGATTGTATATTGCCAAATGCCAATCATCATTATATAAACTCTAGACTAAACCAAAAAATAATAATTAGTACAACAAAATATTACAAAAGACAAAACGGTTTTTTTGAGTTTAAAACTTTTCAGAAAATCATCTGTTCAACTAATTTTTTTTAGAAACATACTAAAACTTACAACGTAATATTTGTGAAGAGAAGCCATATAAATGTCTAGCTGCTCAGGTGACGGCATCCAGATCCAT
Organism: Papaver armeniacum; assembly: GCA_023531295.1. NCBI lineage: Eukaryota > Viridiplantae > Streptophyta > Magnoliopsida > Ranunculales > Papaveraceae > Papaver > Papaver armeniacum. The sequence continues at coordinate 5,739 of JAJJWW010005044.1, forward strand.
GAATTCTACTACTTGATAGCCATTGATTTCTTAAAACCCATAACCAACCACGAATCACATTTGAACACAACGATGGTGCACTACAGTCTATATGCTCTGCTGGTTAAGTTTTTTTTGCATCGAATCTGATATATCTCCTGAAAAGAGCTCTCCTAAAATCTCAAGTTTTCTGTCCTCGTTAATTTTTTTTTAATGTTGTCAGTATCCTAAATACAAATGAAGGATGATGGTAGGTTGGGAAACCTACAATAAAATACTGCAAGTGCACAACGTTTAACTAGTAGACTTTTGTTTTTTGAAGCATGAATTTTATTAGAGAAAAGTTTAAATTACAACTTGTCGTGGGTATGTGGTACCCCATGAGTCTGAAATAAAATATGGTGATAAAAGATGGGATTGCACAGTCCCAAATTTTGGTTGAATAGTTTCCAATTTGGCTTCCATCTGCTTGCATGGTTTGCTAATCCGTCGCCGCTTGATTGCCTTCCACCGTAGTTGTGTTGTATGGCGACTTGCGGGATTTTCCTAAGACTACTTTTTATTTCTTCAATTATTCTGCTATGTGCCAAGGTGGCATGGTGGTTGATGTGATGAAACGCAGGAGGTTCTCTCAGTCCGTTTCAAAGAGAATTCTAGGTCATTGTCTCTGTTCTTTTTGTTCTTGAGGCCAATAGTAATGCCCAGGTTTTAACGGTTAGGGCGGTGGTAATTCAGTGGTTGAGACATTGTTATTAACGTTCGTTCATCGAGTCTCTGATGACCGAATCCCGCCTGCAAATCCGGGTGGCCTCACGGCTGCTCCATCGTGTTAATCTTTATCCAGTTGATGTTCATAGTGGACCAACCTACCGATATTGTTGATGTCCTTCTATCCGTTGTTGGGTGGTTGAATGTTGCTGTATCTCCTAGTATGATTGGTGGTGAAGCGTACAGTGCCCCGAAATATTCTTGTTGTAGGTTTTGTGCCCATACTAGGATTTCTTCCGAAGTTTTTTATTTTTGTTGGTAAACTAGATCATTTCTGGATAGCCATAAGGTCCATAATAGAAAACAGAAGGAGGAGATTATAGTTTTTGATGTTGGTTGTTGCAAGATTTGGGATATGGTTGTTTGTAGAGTTAAGGTGAAGGTCGGGTTGGGGTTGGAGTTTGGTGCATTTGTAAGTTGATTGAATAAGTTGTTCCAGGAAGTAGTTGACGTTGGGTAATGAATTAAAAGGTGGCTTGCTAATTCCGTATCAGTATCGCTAACTAGTAGACAATGGCAAGTACAGGTCGTTTCCACGAGGAGTGTGAAAATACTACTACTAACTAACACCAAAAACGAAATAATCAAATAGACGATGTTTAACGATGTTTCAGATAATCGGGACGAAATGAAATAATAATAATTCCGCCAATAAACAAGATAGAGAGTGGGTTATTAGGGTTTTCGATTTCCACCAATTCAATTATAAATTTTTTTACTAATCTCTATTTATTACTCAAGACAAATTTCGAAATCAATCTCATGTCTCGGAAGATGGCATGTTAAAATCGAAAATATAGTTTCTCCGTTGTAACTTCCTTCGCTTCATGTGTAGTGATTCTAAAGCATTACATATTAATCCTAAAGCATATCACGTCAAAGGATTTAACCAAAGCACGAAATATCAATTGAAGAGCATAAATAATCAAGAAAATCACATAATCGATTAAAAACCAATCTATATGAAGAGAAATTACTAGTCAATGAATCATTATTAGAAATATCATCGTAGAGTTTATAAAATTAAATTAGCTTCCATCTAAACCCTAACAATAGTTTTACCAAGACATGGAGAAATGTAAATCAAGAAAGCAAACCCTATTCTCTGTAAAACCGCTCTGCAGCCGCGGCCTCCTCTTCTTTTTCTCTTCTCTGGTCGATTTATTTAAATGAATATAGGTCTTGTGCCAGACACCCACTGAGTTTAGACATGTAATTGCCAAGGCCCAACGAAGTCGCATCTAACTCCAGATTTTTTCCGTCCAAAGCTCGTCATCCACCGGTAGCAAAAACAACACCAATTCTCGGACCAACAAAACAAACACAAAATCATTAGAGACTAAAATTCTTAATGTTTATGTGTGTTTATTGGGATTGAGAAAGAAATCAATTCAACCCCATTATTATATATCTCGTAACCACTGGCTGCACGAGCTCAGCTAATTACCCACGTCATTCATTCAACCAACACCTTTCTTGGAATCTGAGAACCCTTAGTTGTTAGTTAATTGAAGACTAATTAATTATTTCCTAAAGTTAACCATGATATTTTTAGGAAAGGGTTTCCCTAAACTTTGTTATAATTCTTGGTGGCCCGGTTTGTAACCTATATAAATAGGTAATTAGGCCTTGTAGAATGTACATTATGTGAAAAGCGATTAAGAGATCGGTTAAAGATTTCTTGTATAGCTTTTAGGGCTAAGGCTAGGGTTTCGTTGTGAGAGCATATTGGTGAGGAACAAGAGACAAGGTTATCGTCTCGGGTAATTGTTGTGGTGTAACCAAGGATTTGATGGGATTCACACGACGTTGTAATCGTTTTTCTTCATAGTGCATTTGAGTTGGTGCGGCTCAAGTGGACGTAGACAATATATACACATTGTATGTATTGGTCGAACCACTATAAATCTTGTGTCTTGTGAGTTGATTTATCTTTTCGTATTTTCATAGTTGCTTGTGCTTGGTTTACTTATTATTCATCATAATATCTCAAGATCCGTTATTAAAGCGGTTGTCGGTAATTCCCTAAGAAGATCGACAAGCTGGTATCGAGAGCGAGGTTAGAGCTTTAGGGTTTATCGTAGTACGATTGGAGTGGGAGTTATGGGTGATAATAACGAAAGTACGGTAGCTAGGGTTAAAGTTTTTAATGGGAAAAACTTTGCGTTTTGGAAGTCTCAGATGGAAAACTACCTATATGAGAAAGACATTGTTGATCCATTGGGTGGAGTTGCGAAAAATGGACGCGCAAAAGACGATGAATGGAATACTCTTGATCGCAAGTGTGTAGCCGTGATACATAGATGTCTAACGGAGGAAGTCTACAATAACATACAAGAGGAAACTAGTACGAAGGATCTTATGGATAAACTTGAAAATTTGTATCAAAATTCATCGGACCTGGGGAAGATTATGTTGTGTGAAAAATTATTTAATCGAAGATGCAAGAAGGCGAGCGATTTCAGCACATCTTGGGAAGTTTAAATCGATTATTTCTCAGCTTTCAAAAGTTAGTATTACTTTTGATGATGAAGTTCAAGCTTTACGGTTGTTGTCGTCATTACCAAAGAGTTGGGAGAGTTTGCAAGGACCATTAGCAATTTCAGGAGGAGTGTGAAGTTGAAGATTGATGATGTGCGACAAAGGTTAATTAACGAAGAGGAGAGAAGAATAAAACAAGGTTATGTTTCTAGTTCTTCAAGCTCGGCCTTAAGTATGCATGAAGAAGATAGAGGCAGGAGTTCAAATCGGAACAATAACAACAAATCTAGATGGAAGTCTAGAGGGAAGTCTAGGGGGAGATATCAATCCCAGCCTAGAGGTGTTGTTGAGTGTTGGGCGTGTAATAAAGTAGGACACTTAAAGCGCGATTGTCCGGAAAACAAAGGTGCTAATAATGGTGGAAACAAAGGTAATCAAGAAGAGGTCAACGTAGTTGCAGCTGCGAAAGCCGTGAAGGTCCTTGTGGATAACAAGAAGGTGATTACAGAAGGTTTTCTACTACTCTCTGAGGACAAGCAAGATGAGTCTTGGATTATAGACTCGGGGAGCTTCTTTCCATGCGACAAGTGATAAGAGTATTATGATCTCTTATAAGGAAGGATACTATGGCCAAGTATTCTTAGGTGACGGTGAAGCATGCGACATCATTGGTTTGGGTGATGTGATCACGAAAGTCAACTGTTCGACATGGAAATTGAAGGATGTACGACACGTTCCAAATTTGAAGAAGAACTTGGTGTCATGTGAGGCCAAGTTTGTGATGATGACTGTGAAGTTATGTTAACGAAACACAATTGGAAAGTGAAGAAAGGGCTATGGTATTAGCTCGTGGAGTTAGAGTCGGTACTCAATACCAGACTTCATATGGAACTACTTTAGCAGTGGCTAGTAGTGGTGAAGAAACTAACTTATGCCATAGAAGATTATGGCTTTGAGTGAGAAGAACATAAGATTCTATGTTCGGGAGGATATCTACCTAAGGTGAAGTCCGTTGATATGAGTTTTTGTGTTTGTGTTCTTGGAAAGCAAAAACGGGTTAGTTTTCAAAGAGAGGAGGAAGAGACTTGAGAAGCGCAAAACTTGATTTGGTTCACAGAATGTATGGGGACCAATTGATGTTGCATCTCCAACGGATTCCAATATTATGTCACCTTTATTGATGATCACTCAAGGAAGGTGTGGCTTTACTTCATGAAGAATAAGTTGAGGTGTATGAAGTGTTTAAGAAGTAGAAAGCTTTGGTTGAAAGCTTAAACTTGTCCGAAGTTGAAGTGTCTAAGGTCGAGACAATGGTGGTGTGTATGACAAAGCAGAATTCTTGATTATGTGCTACAAATAAAATTCGTTTGGAAGAGGGCCGGTTCAAGGATGCCCTGAGAATGGAGTAGTAGAACGTATGAATTGGCCCGTTGAATGCACGTGCAAGGTGCATGGGGTTGCGGTCTGAGTTTTCCCGAGACCTTACAGGCACATGCAATGAGACGGCTGCTTATCTAATTAACAAGACACCTAGTAGGCCATTAGATATGAAGACACGAGGAGGAGGTTTGGGTGGCAAAAGGTAAATCTTTCTTATTTGAAAGATTTTGGTTGTGTTGGTTATGTTCATCTTAGTCCCGGTGAGAGGTCTAAGATAGGTGCTCAAGCAAAAAGGTGTATATTTCTCGGTTATGGAATTGACTCTTTTGGGTATAAACTTTGGGACTATGAGGGTTACAAAGTTATTAGAAGTAGAGACGTCACTTTTAATGAGAATGAGTTGTACAAGGACAGGAATGCAACACAAGTTGAAGATGTCAGGTCAAGCAACGTCGATAAGGAGTTGTATATCGATATTGATAATGTTTACGGAAGAAGTGTGGAACAAGAAAAGCATGATGTTGCTGATGGCGGAGAAGTACAATTTGAAGAGACTTCTCTGCGGTGGGAGTTATTCCTACAGTTTCACAAGAAGTCGAAGATCGTCAAGAACTCCTAAACCAAACCCAAGGTATGCTTTGAATTATCTATTACTTACGGATGTAGGTGAACGAAGATATTAAAGAAGCACTAGCGGCCCTGATGATTCAGGCAAGTGGCAACTTGCTATGGAAGATGAGATGAATTCACTTAAGGAGAATGACACTTGGGTGTTAGTAAAATTACCCAAGAGGTAAAAAGGCGTTGCATAACAAGTGGGTTTATCGGATGAAGTCGAAAGCAAATGGAGAAATTCGCTACAAGGCAGGTTGGTTGTGAAAGGTTTCCAGCAAAAACTGGTGTTGATTACAACGAGATATTTTCTCCGATTGTGAAGATGACTACTATCGAGTAGTGTTAAGTCTAGTGGCTTCTGAAGATATCTACCTTGAACGGTTGGATGTAAAGACATCTTTCTTCCATGTTGACCTAGATGAAGAAATTTACATGAAGCATCCGAGAAGGATTCATAGTAAAAAGGCAAGGAAGAGATGGTGTGCAAAAGCTAAATAAGAGTTTATGCGGTTTAAAACAACCCCAAAGCATTGTTAC
>JAJJWW010005045.1:0-11526 GCA_023531295.1 Papaver armeniacum
ACTACTATTATCACTATCCTCATTCCTTTAAAACTGCCTAAGAAGAAGAAGATGAAACTTTCATTTTATTGTTGACGATTCACTCACACAATGATTTTCCTCTCAACAGTCAATTTCTTTCAGTACGAACGGCTATAATAAATTGAATACCAAGAGTCGGTTGTTTACGAGTGAGCTATTCATTTTTATTTTGTTTTTCTTAGGGTTTTTAGTTTTAATTATGCTATGTTGTTGGATTTTAGGCTCATAAATTATTATTTTTTTTTTGCGGGTGATCGGAAGTTGTTCACCTACGGTTCCATAGAGCCATCCTTCTCTGCAGTTGTGGTGAATGGAGATGTTTATAGATGATCTACCTCCTATTACACTAGTATCAAGGTAAACTCTTCATTTTTCTGAGTTTGTTTGGGTTGATAGCGTTATTACTGGGTATCTTTATTCAATTGTTTGACCTTAGAATTCCTTCAAATTGGTCATTAGGATATGCTTGCTTACTTGTATTGTATCCAGTGTGAATTTGAGAACCTTAAGCTAATTAGAGAAAACATGGAACTAAGAGTAATCGATTTTAAAAATAGCTATTGTTTGTGTGAGGTCAAAAAGATTTGGGCATGGTGGTTTTGGTTCAAAGGTAGCATAATTTTGTAATTTAGGTTGTATAGTGTGTGGAGGTGCAAGATGCTACTAGTTTCTTTATTTTTACGAATGTATGATGTTTGATTATTCTTTTCTCCTTGGCAAAACAAGTCTTTACATTATCATGGAATTACTTGAATTGCAGGACATTATTACACCCAAGGAACTTTTGGATGTCATCAACATGAGAGCGAGGAACAAATATGATGGAGCATGTTTACAGATTGATGTGGAACCCTGAGCAAGTTTTCAAACCTCGGCAGGTTATGATCCTGACTTGTGATGCGTACAATATCACGATCGAGCGGTTGTGTGCAGAATTTGGCGAGGCAGTAAACCTCAATCTTTGTTATTGAAAATTGGGAAGTCGGTCTTGCTTGCTGGAATTGGTGAAATGGCGAAATCCAAATGTGATCACCTGTGGCTGTTTGATTTGTGGATTTTGTAGCCAACTTAAATCACAGGAATAACACCTGCAGTTTCTTATTATTCTGCAGTAGCTTTGTTGGAAAGGTTAGGGTGATTAAAAATAAGGGTTTGAGATGATTTTGATAATGGAGAAGTGTGAAATCTTAGTTTTTCTCACTCTCTTTCTATTAGATATTTTTGGATAGGTTACATTCGCTTTCTTCATCTCTTTCTTCATATACTAGGTTTAGGAAACCTAATACTAGAGATAAGATTACACTACTTCAGGTGCAAAAGGAAAACATCACATGAACTAACATACTAGTTCATGTGAAAATAAACATCACTGGGACTAATTATATTAGTTCATGTGAAGAATATAGTTTATAATGTTAACTAACAATCCTCCTTAATGTGATGTACTAGAACTCCTAATAATTCTCAAAAGTTTGAAGCTTGCCTTTGGGAAGCGCCTTGAGATATGTCGCCAATTGGTCTTCGTCTTTGCAATGCCCAGGTTCTATCTCACCATCTTCCACTTCTCGAATAAAAAGTGATACTTGAGCTTTATGTGCCTTGCTACCAATGCTCAACCGTATTTTTGGACATTTATATTCTTGATTTGTTATCACAAAAAATTACGGTGCTTTATTCTTATTTCTCTTGGATGTCTTCCAAGATTTTTCTTAGCCATATGTAGCTATTGATTAGAAATGCTCACTTCGCAGTGGATTTTCTCATTGGTTGCTTCTTCGATGCCCAAAAATATGCAGAACCAATAGAAAAATTATATCTAGATGTACTCGTCATGTCATCATCTACACCCTCCCAAGTCGCTATCCTGATAGCCAACTAATTTGACATTTGAATTTCTAGAATACATGATTCCAAAATTCGTGGTTCCTTGAATATACCTTAACAACCTCTTTGCCGCGCCAAGATGTAGATGACTAGGTGAACTCATGAACCTTGAAAGCATACTTGAAGCAAACATGATGTCGGGTCTTGTATGTGTAAGGTACAACAAGTTTCCAATAAGACCTCTATAGTAAGTCTCATCAACTTTTCTTCCTCCATCGTCTTTCTTGAGTTTCTCATTCACTACAAGTGGTGTAGATGTGGGGTTACAACCAAGCATACAAAATTTCTTCAACACCTTTTCGACATACTTGCTTTGAGAAATAAATGACCATCTTCACTTTGATGAACTTCTATACTCAAGGAAGTACTTGAGTAGACCCCATGTCACTCATCTCATATTTCATCATCATTTCTCTTTTGAATTGCTCAATCATATGAGCATCATTACTCGTAAATATTAGGTCATCAACATACAATGCAACAATGAGAATAGACGTACCTTGAGTCTTCGCATATAGTGTAGGTTCACTCTTGATTTTGTTGAAATTTTGCACTTTAAAGTACCCATCTATCTCACTATACCAAGCTCTTGGTGCTTGCTTTAGGCCATACAAAGCTTTCTTCAACTTGTACACCTTGTCCTCCTTCCACCTGTTTAACCTCCATTCTTGAACTAATTATATTAGTCGTGAAGAATATAGTTTGCACACACTATCGAGCTTATTATTCGTTGGATTCTATTAGGCAAATTTAAATGAAAAGATTATCAATTAAGCTCCCATAAGATTGATAACATTAGTGATGGGCATGGAACTTTAGTTAATTTACGCAAATTTCTTTGTTGATTTGCGATTTTTATATCCACGGGATAAGTAAGACCTGTTGCAGTTTGTGTACAAATTATATAATGAAATGAGACTAGGGTAACATTACTTTAGAGCTAAAAACTGGTGATGCTTGATGTAATTCTCCGTCTTCATGGTCTTATGTAGTTTTTGCCTATAAAAATCCCTAATATAAATTGAGCTTAATTTACTATGTGTGTTATTGTTTTGGTCGCCGAAGCTGATCATAGAACACGAAATGTAGCTTCAAAATTGTTGCTTGCACTGGTTTTGCTCTTTTTTTTTTAATATACCATGGAACCCAAGGGGGTGTCCTCCAGGGTGTAGTGATAAGCACGTATGTACTACATTTTATACCCATATTTATATTAGCTAGGACTCAATATTTGGCTAATAATATTATTTTAGTGCTTTTATAGAAAGTACAAGCGAAATCAGATCATCCGGAGAATATAGGTTAAAGGAGGCAGAATGACGTTTGCGACAAAAATGATCAATAACAGAGCCTCAAATGTGGCTGGCCTGGTATGTGTATCAGCACCACTCAAGCCCGGCCCAGTAGTGGTTAAGGAGAAACAGTGGGACGTGCCTCTCACTTACCACATTTCTTTCTGGTTGTGCCTCTCAAATCATACTCGGTTCTCATTTGAGAGAAGAAGTTTGAGCATCAACGTTCGATAGACGATTCAGCTGGGAAATGAAGCAGGAGAGTTAATTGGCAGCAACAATACATTTTGAGGGTTCTGTTTCGCTGGATCAATGGTGTTAATTGGAAGGTTTGAATAGGGTTGTTGCTGTTCATTCTGAGGTCGATTGGAATGTATCTGCCTGTGCTACAAACAGCCGTGAATGGAGATGGATTGAAGCTTCAATCAACTGGTGATATAATTCACGGGAAGAAGATGGAGAAAGGTGCTGGCTTGACTGGTTTTCCGCGGGTTTAAGGGATGTTTTTGGCCTGATTTTTGTACCGCGGAAACATCTAGGGAAATGGTTTTTGCAGTCGATGTTTGTGGATATATGGCTTGGATTTTTATTGTTTTTACAGTACTGGTGGTACGAGGGAACTTGGTTTCTCTTTAGATTTGAAATTGCAGGTGCAACTCGTCATAGAAGGAAGCCAGGAATCAACAATTATACATCTCCTCAAGCACAGAAAATTGCCCAAAAGATGTTTGAGAAATTGACCGAGATGGTGTGAACCGGTGCCGAGTGGGGTTATACGTAGCTGGTGAATTAAAGCCGAGATGGAGTGCATTTGTTGGCTGCAATCGGTGGGAATAGGTATTTGTGTGAATTGGTTCTTCCATTGCTGACAGTGGTGGTTATGCAGTTGGAAGAAGATGAGATTTGGTGATGAATGGCTGCTAACTGGTTGAGTTGTATTGCTTGATCGATGGGAAGAAACTAAGAAGCTGGTGCAGCGAAGACGAGAAAGGAAGGGACGTATTAGACCTGAATGAAGATGGCAGTGATGGTGTTTATGCTGAAAAACTCATGCTTGCAGCCGTGTTCGATGGGTATTCTCCGTGATCGATATGATTTATGGAGTCTGGGATCAGTTGCACCTGCAACAGCTCAACCACGGCCAACTCCATTCCAGTTACGACCACAGCAACAATTGAAGTTCAATCTGTCCTTCTAGATCTCGGCATCTTCTTTACTTCCTCAGCTCCTCTTCTTCATGGCAGCAAACCATCAACGGCTTCAACCCTAATCACCAAACGGCAGTGACGGCATCACTTTCTATTCTCTTCTCGACTTACTAGCCATCGCAACAATGCCTATATCGAGAGCTCAACTGATCCCAGACTCCATAAATCATATCGATCACGGAGAATACCCATCGAACACGGCTGCAAGCATCATTTTTTCAGCATAAACACCATCACTGCCATCTTCATTCAGGTCTAATACGCCCCTGCCATTCTCGTCTTCGCTGCACCAGCTTCTTAGTTCAGGTATATTAATTATATATCCCTACTTTTAACTCCCCTGAAATATATCGCTATGTAATAAATATGTCACTCATTTTTTTTTTTATAACGCTGACATTTAATATTAGATTGCGTATCACATATTTGTATAATATTTTTCTTTATTTCAAAATGGAACAAATTTCTTACATTATCACTTCACCACCACCACTAGCACCACCAACATTCAACTACCATTCCACCACCACTTGGATTCGACAAACCACCACCTACCTCGCCACCACCACTAATATTCCACCACCACTCCTTCACCACCACCATTACACCACCACCGGTCTTCCACCACTAGTCTGTTTTTAGCCATGCCACCACTAGTTAGGTAAATCAGCATGTAGCCACCACAATCCTGCCCCAGCGCCACCACCACCACTTGTCCAAATATTTTTGTATTAACAATAATAGTTTATCCAAATAAAAATAGAACCAACATTATAAGTTTATCTAGTCTAGGGGATCAACAGCGATAATTGAGAGAAAAAGGATAAACGGTAGAAGTTGATCCAATTTTAGTGGATCAACAATGGAAGTTGATCCATGTAAAAGGAATGAACTTGGCGTGAGTCGAACACGCATCATCGAGATAGGTCGGTCAATGCTACCATTGCACCACAATTTCAACATTAATTGGAAGAAAGTTACATGATTTAAACTACAAAGCATGAGTTGAAAGGATCAACAACATTAGTTGATCTAATATAGATGGATCAACAACCATAGTTGATCCAATATCATACTGCTTCAACCCATATAACCACCGTATTTCATTACACGATCATTACATGTAGCTTCATAAACACCAACAACTCCAAGACTAGCTTCAAAACCAATCTAAAACCAACTACAAACAACGAAACCACCATTATACTACTATTTCCATGACTAATTTCTCGTTCGTACCTCTCACCAGAAATGCAGCCACTAACAAATCACATTTCCAACACCACCACCAACACCAAAACAACGAACCAAAATCCAATAGTGCTTTATCCATTTCGATTGGATCAACAATGGATGTTTATACATTTCGATTGGATCAACGGTGGATGTTTATCCAGTAGTTGGATCAACAATGGATGTTTATCCATGCGATGGAAAATGCTACCATTTAACTTGATTTGCGGTTTGAGATCCCCAGCAAAACCATCAAACAGCATCTATAATCCATAAGCGACACCACCATTGTATGCTCTGAAATGCAACCAATTCGAACCATCGGAACCACCATGAGCTCGAGCCCATTGATTTGTTCGAAATCACAAAATCAAATCTAATTTTAGATCCAATCTCACAAATTACCACCACCAACAATTATACTCAGCTTCTACACTACCCACCTTGTCTATAGCACCAATTTCATTAACCCAAATTATTACAATCATTATTCTAACCTCTTCACTCCTTTTTTCCTCCATCACTTACCAACACCATCTCGTGACCACCACTATCATCAAATAGCAGAACAATGATTCGATATCCTCCTTCTTGCCACCACCACCATCATCAAATAAAGAGGGCGGTGATTTAACATCCTCCACCACCCGGATCTAAGTTTGGAAGGCTATTTTCTCGTTGATTGTCCGTGATTTGAGTTGTATACCTAAATCAAGTAGAAATCAATATAAAACATTTGTTTAAGAGTTGGGTGTGGTGATGTAGGTGGTGGATTAGGTAGTGAAGGTGATAATGGCGGTGATGAAAGATAGAGGTTGCTTGTGGCAATGAAGATGGATTACGGAGCTCGATTTGTTTTCTATGGATGAGAAATAAAGAAGATAAGAAGAAGCGGAAATTGATAAGGTATATAGGTTTGGGTATATTTGGAATCCTATATTGTGGATGGGCTACTTTGATGGGCTTATAGATAGATGAAGGACAAAAATTATTATGTGATAAGGATATTTGTATAGGCGTGAAAAGTAGGGACAATAATTCAGTACCACCACCACCATTGTATGCTCACGAAATGCTTCCAATTCGAACCATAAGGAACCACCATGAACTCAAACCCTAGCTTCAATTTATTCAAAATCACAAAATCAAATCCTAATTTTAGATCAATCTCACAAATTACCACCACCAACAATTATACTCAAGCTTCACCACTACCCACCACATATCTTAGCTTTTGATTTCATTAACCCCATTATTACAATCGTGTTAACCTCTTCACTCCTTTTTTCCTCCATCACCACCAACACCATCTCAGTGACCACCACTATCATCCAAATAACGAGAACAATGATTCGATATCCTCCTTCTTGCCACCACCACCATCATCAAATAAAAGAGCGGTGATTTAACATCCTCCACCACCCGAGGATCTAAGTTTGGAAGGCTATTTTCTCGTTGATTGTCCGCCGATTTGAGTTGTATACCTAAATCAAGTAGAAATCAATATAAAGCAGTGATTTTTAAGAGTTGGGTGTGGTGATGTAGGTGGTGGATTATTAGTGACAATGTGGTGATAAAGCGGTGATGAAGATAGAGGTTGCGAGCGGCAACGAAGATGGTTACGGAGCTCGATTTGTTTTCTATGGATGAGAAATAAAGAAGATAAGAAAAAAGCGAGAAGTCAATAAGGTATATAGGTTTGGGTATATTTGGAAGTCACTTATATTGTGGATGGACACTGATGGGCTTTATAGATAAAGAAGGACAAAATTATTATGTGATAAGGATATTTGTATAGACCTTCAAAAGTAGGGACAATAATTCAATTACCACAATCGAAATAGCAAAGAGAAGAGAAGATGTATGTTGGCTGAGATGATTGTGGTCAGTTAGCTCGAACTGGATGTTATTAATGGCATGGAACGATTGCAGGAGGAAGATTAGATGTTGTCCGAAACTGGGTCTCATATGGTAGTTGTTTGTGAGAACTAATGGAAGTTATTTGTGCTCGAAATGGAGAAATCATGGATCGATCGATGGCGATAGTTGGATGGTTAATAGCCGGTGATGTTTTGCAGTTGGAGCTGAACTGAAGTTTAGGGAGAAAAGAACGGTGCTGCGGTCAGACGAGGTGAAGTTTCTTGGCCTGAATTGCAGCTGTTTTCTCGAGAGTGAGATGGTAGTCGCTGGAGCAAAGAAAGGAAAAAAAATTGTTGCTGTCAGGTTGCCTTAAAGATGACGATGACTGGAATTGGTGCTTGATGTGAATTGTGTTCGACAGTGCAACATATGGAGAATAAGATAGATGAGATTATTGAAGATCTCTACAACAACAGAGACATCAACAGACGGTATTTTGGGGTTCGTTTGGGTATGGTTGGTTTGGATCGTGAACTCTTAGTCGTGTTGGAGCATTAATCGGCTGGAAACTGGGAAGCAATACTTGAAGATGAAATGTGTTGTTGAACCGGTGATTGGAGTTGGAATCGGTGATGGTCAGGACTCGGGCAATGGAAAATGTAGCCATTTTTGGCAGGAGTTGGGTTTCGGAGATCATGGTCAGTGAGACTGGGCCTGAGCAATTCGTTAGGTCATAATTGGATACCGTCGCAACAACACCTATAAGAGGTAAGAGAAACAGAAACAGACGGGGCTGGACGGCCGCAACTGGAACAGAGAAGAGGGTTTTCATTTCTTGAGTTTTGGTGGCCGCGATTTGGAGGATTCACCCGACTGCAGAGCACATAGCAAAGAGAAGAGGAGATGACGATCCTTTCGGTTTAATTTCTCCATATTGTCTTATTTGTTTTTATGGCTTTTGAGAAAGCCGTGTGTTGCTAGATTTTTCGTAACTAGGGTTTATATTGAAACCACTCGGGGTTTTAGGCTATTTTGGTTTGAATAATATTAAGCAAAGACCATTATGATTTGATTTGATTAATTCCATGATCTTATTAATTGATTAATCGAAATATAGGTTGTTGCTTCACCGGTTTTGTATAACCTTTGTGCACAATTGTTAGGATAACAAATATATCTGTCTACTTATTTGATATTATCTTGGGTTAAATCTTTTGATGGGGTATACTTAGAATAGCCGGGTATAATTTGTGAACTTTATAATTAGTTTCGTATAACTTTCCTTAATGCAATTTGATGGTGCATGCTTGGGTTTAGTCTTTTGATGTGCCATGCTTAGGGTGTCCAGTGATATTTGCGACTCTAATACATATAATAGGTGATGTTGATAGAACGGACGATAAATAAATATTCATGAATTATGTTTCATTTCAGTAATTGAATAGAAATAGTGGTGGATACTATAAACCCTGGTTACCGATTCTTCCATTGGATTTGTCCTTGTTACTTTAGTTTATTTTTATTTTATTATTCTTTCAAAAATCCAAAAAACATCTTTTCTGGTTAATTTTTATTAGACATATTGATTATAGTATTCCCATAGCTCCTTGTGGGAACGGCCGAGTACTTGCCTCGCTACTAGTTAGACAGGTGCGATTGCGGTTTATTATATAGGCATCTCTAGGATCCTATCATGTAGTCATTGGTGTCGGGTTAGTTTTTCGTGACCAATAATTGAATTGCTCTAAGCTCTACGGGGGTGTCATTACTTTTACGTACGTTACTTCGCGGAAGTTGCATGTAGATTTTTCAGCTAGAACTAGTTTAATTTTTGTAGGAAATACCATATGGTCCTAATAATAATATATTAGAGAGAGTCTAGTCCAGTTGACCCAGTCATGTGTTTGTTTGGTCCTTTTTGGGAAAATATATTATAGTTTGGTCAGAAATTATGGTTTGGTCTAGGGTGATGTAAATGGATGATGTAAATGTCATCTTAATTGGCGAAATACCCACTTATATTATTGTTTAGTCTGAAAATAATTGTTTGGTCTGAGGTGTGACCAGCATATATCTGAAAATTAATAGCAAAATATCTTATTTTTCATATTCGATTTCTCTCTTCTTTTTTCGGATCTAGTTTTTCTTTCCTCTAGAATTTCTTTTTCTCTTCTTTTTGAGCATAGCCAAGGCGATGATATTTTCTTTTGTTGTTGTTTTGTTGAAGATGATGATGTGTTGTAGTTGAAGATGATAAAGATGATGTTGATGATCTTGTTGAAGGCGATGTTTTGTTGTTGTTGTTGTTTTGAAAAGCGATGAATTCTTTCTTGATGTTGAAGAATGATGAATATTTGTATGGTTTTCTCCTCCAATATTCTTCTTTCTTTGACAAAGAATGATGAAAGACGATGATTTCTTTGCTTTCGTGTTCTTTGTTCTTGATCAAAACAAGAATGATGAAGTTGTTCTTGATGTTGAAGAATGGTGGCGATGAATAATGAATAGTTTTTGTCCACGATCTGCTTGAATTCTTTGGTAAAGAATGATGAAGACAATGAATAATGATGTTTTTTCTCCCAGGATGCCACTTCTTCTTGTTAAAGAATGATGAAGGCGATGAATAATGATGTGTTGTTGATGTTGAAGATGATAAAGATTATGTTGATAATGTTGTTGAAGATGAAGATGATTGTTTCTTTTCTTTATTTCTTTATTTATATGGACTTGATTCACAGGAATGAAGTGTTGTTTTTAAACTTTTGTATGGACTTCATTCCTGGGAATGAAGTCTGTTTTAGCTTTTGTATGGACTTCATTCACAGGAATGAAATCTGTTTTAGGCTTTTTGTATGAACGTTCACGGGAATGAAGTCGCATTTCAGCTTTTGTATGGACTTCATTCACGGAAATGAAGTCTGTTTTTCAGCTTTTGTAGCTTTTTTTTAGCTTTTTGTATGGACTTCATTCTGGGAATGAAGTACATTTTTAGCTTTTTGTATGGACTTCATTCTGGGAATGAAGTACATGTTTTAGCACGGAAGAAGCTGCTACAAAAATAAAAATTTAACTCGGAAGGGTATTTTTGTCTATTTAAATATTTTTAAATAATTATGGACCAAACAGTAAAGGCGTTTGACAAAAGGACTAAACATACATGTGCCCACCTAAAAAAGGACCAAACTATATTTTTCCCTTAATTTTTTCCCTCTTCGAGAAAAAAACAAAAAATTCCATATACAATGTGAATTAAAAGCGATCTCAATTCTGCCGTTGATGGGGATATTATAAGATGGAACTCATTCTCACCCTAGGATTCATAACCAACTTGTTCCCTTTGTAATTCAGTCTTCCTGACACTCTCCACTGCAAGCTTTAGAAGGCCTTGTTGATGGTGTCTGGTGGTGGTGCTGGTGGTGGATAAGACTTCTTCACAGGAAAAATTGAGGTTAGAATCTTGCATGAGAACCCTTTTATCTTGCAGGATCCATGATCATTCTCTAGCCACCCTTAAATTTCTTAAACATACTCCAAAATTCACTCTTTTAATGAAATTTGTATTTGGCCCACCATGAACTTTTTTGACAACACCTCAAGAACTTCAGGCTTGTGAACAATCACTGATGGACAGACTACCTAGCAGAGTGTAAATGTATCATATCATACTCCCTCCGTCCCACTAATTAGTGACCTAGTTACTTTTAGATTTTGTCCCACCATTAAGTGACATATATCACTAAACAAGGAGATATTTCTAAAATTATCCTTTTAATTGATTATAAGAAATATAAGAAATATGCATAATTTGATAGTCATGTTTATATTCGTTACGTATGTGTTTTAAAATGCTTTTCAATGGTGCGAAGTTTGCGAACATCCAGTGGTGTAGTTTGAGAGATAAATCACTTCAAAATTTCACTATGTAAGGGTATAATTGTAAAAAAATGCTTAAAAATACTTTCCACCTTCTTTGCGCTCAAGAATTGTGCTAAGCTTTAGCTAGGTCATTTAATAGTGGGACGGAGGAG